>JANAVB010007199.1:13056125-13223126 GCA_029216955.1 Iris pallida | reverse complement strand
CAAATTTTGTAAAACCGTCAAGAAATTTTTTTTTTGAAAAAATTACGAAAATGGCATCTGAAATGTGCGCGCCTTTTTTTTTTGCACATGCATTACTTGACGTTTATCAGCAAACCGTCAAGTAATGCAATGGGTTTTCTTGACGCTTTGTATAAAACCGTCAAGTAATATGGTCAAATTTTAATATATAACAGAAAAATGGGTGTTTTGTTGACGTATGTCTAAAACCGTCAAGATAACTGCTTTCCTTGACGGTTTTGACCATACGTCAATAAATTGACCGTCAAGAAAGGTCATTTTTCTTGTAGTGTGCGTTGCGCATGTAAAATAATTTTTACTACTTCTAATCTTATCAAAATATTTAAATATTAAATTTTAAAATAGAATTGCTGAGAACAAAATATATATATATTATATATATATATATTAGATATATATATATGGAAATTGCGGAGAAACCCAATTTTGGGGTTGGTTTGTATGAAAAACCCACCCGCAGGATGAGTTTTATGAAATGCCCAGAATTATATATTTCCACGTTAAATATTTCAAGATTTCCTTTAGATGTTCTGTATTTACAAAATTGTCATCTTTATAATTCCATAACTACCCTTCGCACAAACTCAGATTTGGATTGCGATTTTCGTCTTCTTCTTCATCACTAGAGATTTGAATTCCTTTGCTCTCATCTTCAGCAGAGATCGCAAAGATCGTCGTAGTTCACTGTGCTTTTCTTCGATCGAACTCCGATCATCGCTCATCATCATCATCATCATCATTGTGGAGAGTTTACAGTTTTTCGATGATCAGGTCAATTGTGGAGAGAAGATCTTCTTCTTTTTTCCATAAGAGTTAACATCGTTTTGAAAGAATAACGAAAACCCTTAAATTTTTGTTCCTGACAAATTTTTTTCACAAAAAAAAGATTTTAGGTTTCTGTCGACTGTTCTCCATCATTCTCCGTGTTAAAATCATGGAGAATGACCATTCCTAAAACCACGGAGAATGGCCTTATCCATGTCAAAATGAAGGAGAATGGCCATTCTCCGTGTCAAAATGATGGAGAATGGCCATTCTCTGTGTTAAAATGACGGAGAATGGCTCCGTGATAAAATGACTGAGAATGGCTATCTCCGTCATTTTAACACGGAGAATTGGCCATTCTCCGTGTTAAAATGACGGAGAATGGTCATTCTCCTTGTTAAATTGACGGAAAATGGTCATAACGGTTATTTTAACACGGAGAATGGCTATTCTTGGTCAATTTAACAAGAAGAATGGCCATTCTCCGTGGTTTTAGCACGGAGAATGGCCATTCTACTTGTTAAATTGACGGAGCCATTCTCCATCATTCTAAAACGGAGAATGGCTATTTTTTGTCAATTTAACAAGGAGAATGACCATTCTCTGTGGTTTTAGCAGGGAGAATGGCCATTCTCCGTGGTTTTAGCACGGAGAATGACCATTCTCTGTGATATTACCACGAAGAATGATCATTCTCCTGCATTTTATAGCCAGTTGAAACTTTGAAGGGCCATAACTTTTGACTGGAGGTCGAAATGAGGTCCGATTTGTCGCAAAAGGAGCGTATTTGCGAGGAGCCGGAGATTAACAGCTTCTTTGTTAGTCGGCCTTTCAAAATTTTAGAATCGCAAAAAAATGATGTTTGGACCTCCGTTTTAACAGTTTTACTGTTTGTCGATCTTTTCGAAAATTTTGACGAGTTTTTGAAGTAAGGTTTGAAGATTTTTTAGGAGAAAATCTACATTCGAAAGTGAGCCGCGTATGGAAGAAGAGGAATATCGAAACGTTTTTTAAGAGTAGTTTCGTAGGTGTGTAGGTATTTTCAATAAATTAGAAGGAAGGACAAAAGGTCATTCGGAACCCCCTTTATTATTTTTTGCTAATTCTGGGCACGCGATGAAATGTTATTGTGCGGTAGTTTTCATAATTTTTTTTTCGTTTTTGGGCATTTCATAAATTTCCATATATCTAATATATATATATTATATTATATATATATATATATATATATATATATATATATATATTATATATATATTAAGGTTTATAAGATTTGATTGTAATTTGTTGTGGATATATGTGAGTAAAGAGAAGGTATTCGGTTCTTTCTAATCGTTATATATATTTATTTTTAATTAAGATTTATAGAAATTTAATTATAATTTGCTATGGAAATATGTGAGTAAAAGAGAGGGTATTCTGTTAAATGAAAATAAAAATAAAAAGAGGGTATTAGGTTATGCTGCTTGAGAAAATGAAAGCGAGTTTAAAATTTTATTTTTCGTATTATTTTAAAACTAAATTGTTGATGATATACATATGACTTATAAGACTCATTTTTGAGCCGTTTTGAAGCCGCATTATATAGTAGAAGATGAGTATTACAGAAACTATTCATATTCCGAAAATAGTTACACTAATCACCCCTTTGTTTTATAATTTTAATAAAAAAATAAAGATGGTTAGTGTTATAAGTTTTATTAGAAACTATAAACTATAGGAATTGTCCATGTAATTAGTTTCAAAGTAGGGAGTGGTTTATGTAATAAGTGTAAAACATAAGAATAGTTAACGTAAATTGTCATTGATTTAAATAATTATTAACAGGATTTTCTGGTTACATTTTACTGTCTTGTTCTGTCGAAATTCCCGAATAACTATCTGTAATATAAAATTTTGTGGGTTTATCAAACAAATATAGGAGGAAATAAGGAGAAAACTCTCTAAAAAATATTTTCCAACGTCCATAATGGACTATCCATCCCGCAGTGGTTCTGCTGACCACAATACCAACTGATTCCCTTGTATCCGTATCTGAAATATATCCAAGCCCACACACATAAGCCAACTCAAAATTCCGTCGATTCTCATTCACGGAAGTCATATACAATTCTTTTCCAACATACAATGTCATCATCTACTATCGATTGTCGCATAACAATCGACTTCTATGAATCCCACACTTAAGAAATCAAGCACACATTAACAAATTATTATAGCATCGTAATATTGCTATTCATTTTGGTATCATTAAAAATTCAATACAGTACACATATCATATCCCACATATTTAGACTTATTGTATGGAACACCAAGTGATCGGCCGGAATCAATGAATTTTCAGTCAAGGTGCAACTTAGAATAATTTGGAAGCAACACTGAATAATCGCAGAAGCAACTTTGAATCGTTGTAGAGGCAACTTTGATTTCATCGTGGAAGCAACTTTGAGTAATCGCGGAAGCAACGTTTGAGTCATCGCGGAAGCAGCTTTGAATCATCATAAGAGCAACTTTGATTGAAACACTTCGAATAAGAATCCAAGGACGTAAAGTCGTGCTCTGATACCATTCTGTCACGCCCCGATCCCGGGAAATCGAAATCTAGCCATTGGACGTGATGATGTACAAGTCTAGATTGTACTTGTACAAGGCAAAACTATTATAGTTTTAGTATTTCTCAAAAAATAACGACATCGATACAGCAAACCAAGCAGTAAATTGAAGTCACACATATGAAGAATATATCTCTTTATTGATATTTGAAATCGATTACAAGGCTTACAGCTGAATACAGAGTTTACAACAGATTACAAAGACTTTTGAATAGCCACCTGAATTCTTTGCCATTTTGGCTTACAACTGAACATGCCGACTCGGCTTACAATGAACTTGCCAATTTGGCTGACAATCTCATTGGTTCATCTGAGTTACACTGTTCCATACATTATGTCCCGTATAGCAGAAGGCATCGCCTTGCAAGAAGGGCTTCTGTGCACCCATCTGATTTCTCGATGCCAAGCACTGATCAACGATTTCATCCATGCACGAGCATCTATAAAGATGCCCACAAACGTGGGTCAGTACATCATCTATGTACTGGCGAGCGGTGCCGGTCCAACACACCTAAGAAGACAACACTAAGTAATCATGTTCTAAAACATTATTAAAAGTGGCCTTTTCGTTACCTTAGGGTCAATTAGCAGTTCATATCTAAAGAAGTAAAGCATACACATCATTTTTAGTCAGCATAATATAAAGTATATGATATCACCCTTTTGGTAATTTCTTACCCACGGTCGTATAGCATGCCTGTACATTTATAATACTTACTCTGCCTGCACAAGACGTTGTTAGGAACATAGCATATTTATCATATTTGTCACCGTTCTGGTGATTCTTACCAACAGCCAACATTATTTTCTATAATCATTAGCACTGGACATATCTATATGAAGGTGACTGACGACACGCCATCTTGGACAGTCTTACTGGTATAATGGTGCCCCTTGCAGTACAGGTAGCTAGCCCCACTGAAGGTCCTGCATATCGTATTACTACTTCAGCACTGTGCTACTACTTCAGCACGAGATTCTCTCCTCGGACGCATCAGTTTTTGAGGCCACAAAATATCGTTCGAAGAACCACCTCGTCGACAAGTTGTCCATGACTATGCAAATATATACAACTTATCTATAAGAAAATATATAATGCATGATAGAAAAACTAAGTAAAAAGCTACCATTCTTATTCGTATAGCCGTCTTGCCATCTTACCTTGAGCCAACGCTTATATTATCATCTGACCAATACAGGGTCTTAGTGTAATCAATATTCTACATCGGCGACATGATAATAGAATGTTGATTACTCAATCACTTTTCCACATCTTTGATATTGTAATGCCCCACTCCGCACGGTGCATTACGATGAGTCGTTGACTCGACGAGACCGATGAGGTATCGATGCGAATCGATACAAAGCATAAGTTTGGTTTGAACAAAGTATTGACTTTGGTTGATCGATGTGCAGTCTATGCTTTTACGCTGGATTATAAAGGGTCAACATTTTTGCCTTATTCGAAATGATGTCCGCAAAACTAAATTATCGCCTTACAATAGATTGTGGCATGGGCACGATAGACCGAATCAGTCGAATAGTTCAACGGAATGGCTAAGTCAGAAGAGTTAGCCGTGCAACCAAGTTATGGAATCGAGCTGCATCAGCTCGACGGAACGACAAGGCATATCGGCTTAAGGTGGACGGGTTCTTGACTCTCTCTTCCTACTCCTTCACGTCTAATAAAATGTATCCTTGTATGCGATTATGGCGATTGAGTTAGCGAGCGTGGCTCGGACAATCAAAGGTCTTAGTGTGTGTCAAATATTAAGAATAGAACATTTAAAAATTGAAGCGACGTACATCAAACGTACAGGTCGCGGTAGAGCGGTGATGGTAGAACATTAAAAGAAAATATCGAGATGTGCATCATGTGCACGACTCTGAGAATATTGAACACTAGGCCTAGAATATTGATTATGGCGTTGAGTGTACCCTTGCGCACGGAAGCTAAGAAATGACTGAGTAAACGAAATAGGGCAAGTTGTGGTGCAATGCCACGAAACCTGTCGTATAATATTGAAGATATACTTCGTGCATTGAGGTATGCAGTTGTGGCACAATTGCTACGAAACTGCCGTTATACGAATAACTTATGAATGGAACAGTTGAGTATAAGTACGAAAAGTCTGAGCCGTTGGGCGTCGTGCATCAATACGGATGTGTTGGGACATAATGCCGATAGAACTTGAAATAGAGATGAGGGATTATGTTTATGAAATGTGAGATTGGTTGGAATGATATGACTTGTTTGCTATGGCGCGTATTGCAGGGTCAATGGACTCGGATGGCCCGTGCACGGGTGCGGCTTCCCTCGAACGGTTACGACCGGGACACCAGGACCGTTCAGCCTAGGAGGAAATTATGTATAGCATTTATGGTGCACAGTATTAGGACGGATTGCGACCAGCCAGTGATATGATAGGCTATGGTATCAGTAAGTTTGGGATCCTTCAGATACTGGACTAGTAACCCGTACTGGAGCGATCATAGGCTTACACAGAAAAGATGCCAAGTCCATTACGGTGCAAAATACCATGACCTTCATATAGATAGGGCCGGTGGGCTGAGATTAGAACTGGGTGCAGGCGCAGGGCCTGCCACCCTTATGCATATGTCTATGTTTAGTTGGTTGGCTGCGTGAATTGTATGGTTGGTTATGCATATTTCTAACGATTGTAGGCTAAGCGAAACGAGACAGAAACATGCACGATCACTATGCTTATGTTCATATTATGTCTAACTGTATCTGCTACAGGGACACAGTATTGGACAAATTTGATAAGTTGCTATGCTTGAATATTGCCATAAAACTGATCCTAAGGTTAAATAGAAAGATCCCCAAATAATGTTGCATTTTACAAAATGTACTTAGTGTTGGTTTGGGTGCGAGTGGGTCTTGATCAGTGCAACGAGGACGAAAGCACTAATCCCCACTAGTTTGCTTGCAGGTTCAGGATATGTTTGGTTCGGGGCAGGGCTTGGCTTGGATGCGCCGAGGCATGGAGTCCTTAGCGTTTCAAGTGGAGCTACCGCATTGATGTTTGGACTTGTGATTAACATGAGATGTTCGGCCGAAGCTACTTGTTGGCTATAGAGAGACATAATGTATGGAACAATGTAATCCTTTGTGATAGAGAGATAATGAGCATTGTAGCCAGTTGGTATATTCAGTTGGGCTATTCAAAGCCTTTGTAACCTTCAGTTCATTGTTAATAAAAGAGATTCTTATTGTATACTATGTTTTCTTTCGCTGCTTATGTTATCAATTTAAGATAAACACGATATGAATATGTTATCTTGCCTTGTATGAGCGCAAGAGAACGATGATTCGGGTAAAATCTAGCGAGGACGAGCGATTTGTCGGGTCGGGACGTGACAGATACCTACGTTCTCTTGGTCATAATTCAAGCATACTCATTGTCCAGTTCTCGGGACTTAGCATCTATATTACCATTTATCGAGCTAAGGCTCGATATACTCACCGTCCAAGTGTTTGAGACTTTTTCTTCACCTGTGTATTTTATTGCAAAGCACGCAAGCATCCAATTCATGAAATAATACGCAACAGTTTTTGGGTTATGTGATTAATTATCTTTCCGGGTTCCATGTAAGGTATTATTTAGCAACTTAACACGAAATTATAGCATAATGTCCTTTTATTAAGCGTGAAGCTAAAGGATCTTCGAAGGGTTCAACACTACTCACATTCATAAGATAGTTTTCGCCACGATCGTATTGCCTTCCGAGCGATCCTTCGCATATTTCTAAGTCCAACAAGGCTTCATCGAGCCAACTAGCCATCATAATTGTAACACCCAGTTTTCCAGATGAGGGTAATTTTGAAATTTTATAATTATAATTATTATTTATTGATATTTATTTCACATTATGATTTTTGGTAATTTTTAATTATTTTTTTAAACTATTTAAAAACTGCTTTAAGTCATGACTTGTGATTTTGATGTGCTGCCAGTGAAACCCGAGAGACTGCATGACCTAGAGCCTAACCATGTCATTAGGATAATTTAATTATCATTTTTTAGCCTAAGGGTAATTTGGTCATTTTGACTTATTTGATGATTTATTGAATTGGTGAATTCTAGTTTGACTTTGACTTGTTGAGACCTAGTGGACTAGTCTAGAACCTAACCCTAGCTATGGTAACCCTAGTCTAACTTGAGTTAACCTATTTTAGTCATTAGAGAATAGTTTTAGAATGAGGGGATTTGGTTTAGTGAATTTAAGTCATGGCTTGTGGTTTCATGAAATGGCTTATGGCTTAATGATTTTATTGATCATGACTTGGCCCATGGCCCATAACTAGAAGCCCTAATCCTAAACAAATCCTAAGTGACCAGCCACATAGGGATCCCCACCCTATATAAACACTTATTCATTAGGGCTTGCCTCTTTTTTATTATTTCAACACATTGGAAAAGAGAGGTATTGTCCCCCTTCCAAAAATCTCCATAAATCCATTTTAATTCCTTTTTAATCCTAGTCTTTTGCATTAGCTTCTAATTTCTGTATATTTAATATTTTTGGAGGTAAATCTCAGTTTTGGGTTCATTTGGAGAATTTGGCCATCAAGAGGAACACCCCCATTTGGAGCTTTTCCAAGCTATTTGCACCTATAGGTAAAACTCCCCAAATTAATTTAAATTTCTGTTTTCTTTGCATTTAGGGCTAGATCTAGGAGTTTCCTAGCTGTCCCCAAAATTTGGGTGGATTTCGTGTCCGTTTGGTGTCCGTATCGGACATGTGTCATAGTGGGTGTATAGGTGTTCGACGAAATGCCTCTAAGGATTTTTTTTCGATTTTTGTGAAACTAATTATATGTATTTGTAGATCTAGATATGTATAATAACTTTTGTGAAGACTGAGCACGATTCGATGCACATTTCGTGTCCAAATCGGACACGCACCGCATGTACGACACTGCGCACTGGCCTCGTGCGGCTGTCCTGCTGCTCGGGTGCCATTGCGGACACGACACGGCGACTCAGGTCGTGAAACTTGGCAGACACGTTGTCCTAGTGACTGACACGACACCTACAAAGTTTCATGTGTTTTCGTTTAGTGTGCACGAAGAAAATCCACCCGCACTGAAATTGCAAACACACACACACGTGCACAGCTCTCCACTGATACGGCCTCGTATCGACACTTGGACACCACGTGGACACGGGACAGGCACTTGGACACGTCCCCATAGTCTAGGCGAACACGTGTGCACGGCCACGTGTCTCCACGTGGCTTGTGTCGTGTCCTAGGTCGTGCTGCACCTCTGTGGACACGAGACAACCTGGGTGACACCTACAACTGTGCACTAACCCTTACCAACCAATAAATTGTGGTATTAATTTGTTTTTTTATCTTTAAATTTTATTCCCATTTATTCCTGAAACATGTTACACTGTTTTCGATTTCTGGACTGAAATAAATTTCAAACCTATTTGCCATGATTCAAATCGACATATCAATTCATTACATGTGTATTTCATTACTGCAATGTGGGTTATCGATTGGTGTTAGGTTTGAGATTTCAAATTAGGTTGGATTGATGAACTACTATATGAAAACCCTGTGACTGATACACAGTCCTGCATTTTAATTTCTGATTTTAAATTCCCATTTTAAAACTATTTTAAATGATGTTTTAGATTGCCACATTGATTCCTACATGTGTATTACTTAAGGGTTGGTTTGGGATTTCATTGATGATTAGTTTTCAGTTTGCTTTGGCTTTAGGAGTTGCAATAAACTGTTAAAATTGAATACACAGTTTTGATACTGTTTTGAACAACCCTGTGGCATGCTACACACTCACATTGAACCTGAACATTTAACCCATGTAAACTGAAATCTGGGACACTCCCTACTTGCATATACACACACTATTTTTTCCTATTGGCACATTCACTACATTCATTTTGATTGCCTACATTAGGACTGTCCTACAAATGATTCACTCACCCCACTGATTCAGTCCAATTCACTGATTTCAGTTTTTCCATAACACGTACACATTGTTTTCTTTCAGTTTACACACAGGTGACCCTTCCATTTCCTGAGATTCCTGCCCTCCTTGTATCATTCACTCACTCCACTGATTTCAGTTGTTCTATGCACACTCTAAATCCCTGAGAACATGTGACAGTGCATACATTGTTTTTGATACAGTCACTTGAACTGGATTCCTGAGATTAAATTCTAATTTCCTGAGATTACTTCCAATTTCCTGAGATTGGTTCAGTCCATTTCCCATTTGATGAGTCCTTCTATTTTCTGTGCAGACCATTTATGTTTGATGTTCTGTCCTTATATGCATACATATTAACCATTCATATTAGATTACCTTAGTTCAGTTCCATGAACTTGGTAATCAAATCCTAGAGCTTCCTCATTGTATCCTAGGGTGCCCAATACTTTTAGCAATGTATGCATGAACCAATGTACATTGTAATATGCATGAATATATATATATATATATATATATATATTATATATATGTAATGAATTCCAGTATTGTATAATGTAATATATACATGTATGTATGTATCCTAGAGTGCATTTATATATGCATATGTATGTGTATGCTAGAATGCATTTATGTATGCATATATGGGTAAATGAAATGCATTATGTATGAGTATATATGAGAGAGTTATATATGTCAAGGACTAATAGGTATGCATATAGTTCATATGTGTATATATGATGCATGTATGGTATCCTAAGAGATGTAATATAATTATGAATTAGAGTGAGTTAGAGTAGGAAATGGCTTATGGTTGAGTTAGTTATAGGATTTGACCTAGATAGATGACCTTGACATCTTAGAGTTGACTAAACATGTGACTACCCTAGATTTTGACTCAGCTGACAAAAAGGGTTGACCATAGTTGACCAGAGTTGACCAAGTTTGACTTGGACCTAGTTTGACCTAGACAGTTGACCAGGGTTGACTTAGAGTTGACTTCGACCTAGATTGGCTTAGAATTCATGTAGATTACATCATAAACATCATTTACCCTGTTTTAAATACATTATAACCTGTACTGCTCTATTTAGGACATTGTGACTCCGGTGCAGACATCTGATATTACACTACTCTTTTCAGAGTATCAGGCGAGTACATTCTCTGATAGTTCTTCCATTTACTTGTCGTTTACTATATTTCAGTTGTAGCTAGTTCTATCTGATTATCTGTTTCAAACACGATTTGATATTGCTGGATCCATTTCATGCGACACTCACTTATTTGTCTGGCCTCTATTTCTGGAACCACCTACTGGAACCACCCTGGAATCAAATACTGGAACCACTCGTGTACTGGCTGGACTTATACCTATTTTCGTGTCGGTTATGGATTCACTTGTACTTGCTGGGCGGAAAAATATTGTAATAGGCATATGAACATACCCAAATACTGGAACCACTTCCTTGGAATTATACTGGAACGATAGCCATCCCACACTTGGCCGAGTGTGCGGTGTGCCGTATTACCTACAGCCGTTCACATGTCGATCCCGATATTTTAAAACACACTGTTAGAGTATAGGCTGGACTCACCCTGGAACCTTTGATCACCGACTGGACTCACCTTATACCGGACTCATCTTGTACTGGAATCACCTGGTATCAGATTCATGTTGTCTGAATTTACTTGGGTTTTGCACTTGTTTATATTTACATTCTGGACTTATATCATGTTGCTCTAGTTCAGCTAGTTTCTATTTACAGTCTTTATTGCTATGATTCTTCTCTTGTTTTACTTACCTTACTTTCCTTGTATCGTAACTGTTTCTCTATACCATCACCTGTATACAAACTACCATGTTCATCATAAAACTGTCTATAACTGCTTTATAGTTCTATGTCATTTACTTGGGATTTCTTGATGAGTTGTACTCGTTCCTGTCCTGACTGGACCTGTTGAAATTTTACAGATGATTGTCCTGAGGACACATGCCCTATATATTACGGACCAGGAGATGGCTTAGCTACCTTTGGCCCCGACACTCAGGAGTGATCGAGATTTAGTTTAGTAGACTAGCATATGGTTTCATGTTGAACTTATTGTAGAAGATTTGAGACTTGTGTAGTATTTGAGATTTGTTGAGAGTTGTTATTATTTTAGTAGTTGTCTTTCTTTTCTTAGTTAATTCTTCTGTGATTATCTTATCGTGCTTAGACCGTGATTGAGTTACAATGTCTTATACTTGTCCTCCGTTCGGAGTTGATCATGATGAGTACATTATAATTGCGTGAATTGCTGGTTAGATAGTAACCTAGGACAACGCTCTACCCGCCGACACTGCGGCGTAGGCTGGGCGTCGTTACGTACTCGCACCCTCACAGTGGGTGCGAATCGTGACAATAATGCATCTACGGGTCGGGGCAGTATGTGTCAAATCCAAGCCATGTTCTGGATGATTTGTAGATATCAATAGGACTGACTGTTCTTGTGGAGGAGCAACCAGTTGATATTTTGGATCTCGAGTAAAGGTGCCCAAGAATCAGATTATTCATCATTCGAGTTGCTTTGAGTATGAGTTCTCTTGGAGATTCTACTTGAAAGCGAGAAGAGGAAATGCGAACAACTTATTCGATTCACTAGGTTTGTTCTTTTGCGAGCTAGCTACGTTGATGTGATTGCTCGAGTTTGCCTTGTTTTTATTAGCAAATTTTTTATGATGAATGTTAATATTAGGGTTAGATCTCTTGATCATATTCAGTAGTTTGGGTTGTCCCACACTTCGAGAGATTTGGGAAATGTTTATACGATTTCACAACAAACTGTGGGTAGTAGAACAATATACAAGAGACTTTGCAACTTTCAAAGAGTAAGAGATTGAAAGACACTCGTGAGAAAGATTTAAGGAGAAGTCTGGTGAGATCGGTTGCGGTGTTCTATATGGGATCTTGTCTTGGTAACTTGTATTAATTTTCTATATACTTTAGTCTTCATCCTTTAGTAGTTTTGGTGATTCGTGTTCGAATTGGCATAGAAAGTTTAGTAGAAACGGTGCAATCTTCTATTTCTATTAGTGAAGGCTTCTCAAGATTAGAGTCCAATTCGTTCCGTAGTCTTCTTCTGATTTAAATTTTCACGTAAAAATGGGTGTTTGTAATTATGGTTTGTGATTGCGCACTGCAGGTTCGTTCGTCCTTCGCTCATAATGAAATATTTGTTTGTCAGGAGACGAAGAATATTCGGTTGCATCCCGCACTTTATTCCCCATAAGAAGAAGTGGCTGATAAGTTCGAAAGTCTATTTAATAGAAGAGAATTGCTAAATTCCAACAATTTGGTTTAAAATTCGTGAATACATAGTTCTTACTAGTTCATTCATAATTAGACCTGTATAGAATGGTAGGTTTTGTTTGATGAATATTTATTGATGGTTTGAAACCCAAATAGTAATAGAACTCTATGAATATTTATTAATGGTTTGAAACCCAATAGTAATAGAACTCTTATGAATATTTATTGATGGTTTGAAACCCAAATAGTAATATAACTCTTCTTCTTGTCGAGTAGTTGGGTTGAATAACCTATTTATTTTATTTTATTTGGTCGTAGAATTAACCACAATAGGACAAAGCATCAATGACAATAGCCAATAGTGTGGAGACAGCTCAATTCACTAACCCACTCGATCTCAAACATTGAATGCGTGATTGAAACAACTTGTTCCTTAGTAGGCCCTACAAAAGTACACTAGAAGACAAGCCCTCGTCTAACACGAGTAAAGGGAGCACATTATACGTGTCATAGAAAATTTCCCCATTGCCTAGCTATCAATTTAAATCACTTTGTTACATTCCACCTACATGACCAATTTATCAACAAACTTAATGATAACACATTTTTAGAGACAAAGTATGTGTCCAAATCTTGGTAGATTTAAGTAATTTTCGGAGATTAAGGATAGACTTGAATGAACAAGAAAGGAAGGTAAAGGGAAAAAAGAAGAAGGGATGATGTGTTCATTTATGTTTTAGTTTTCTTGTCTATTTGACTGCTTATGTTAAATTATTATGCCGGTCTATCTTATTTTATATAAGGGTACCTGATTTAGAACCTAATTAAACTTTGAATAATATGTTTGTTCGTTTTAGATTTTGAATAATTAAATTTTTTAGTGACATATTTAGTAGCAAAATTGGACTTTCAATAACATAATGAGTCTTTTTAATTATGATTGTTCGTTAGTAAAATGTGTCACTAAAAAATTTGAATACCCAAAGTCTAAAATGGATAAACTAAGTACCCAAAATCTAATTAGATTATAAACCTGGTACCTTATACAAAAAATCCAAACAAAAATGCTATTTGGCTCCCAAAAAATTTGGGTGATACCATCTTCCATTATGTGGCAGATGACATGGTTGCTGACATGGCAGCTAACATGACAAAATTTAACAATAAAATTAATATTAAAATTAATAAAATTAATAAATTAACATGATAATTAACATTAATTAACCTTAACATTAAAATTAACATTCACATTAACATTAATATTAAAATTATATAATATTAATATTATATTAACATTAACATTAACATTATCATTGACTTTAATATTAATATTAACATTAACATTAACACTAGTATTAATATTAATATTAGCATTAAAATTAACATTAAAAAATTTGGATAATTAATTTTTTGGGTTAAAATTTGTCATGTCAGCTGTTATGTCATCTGCCATGTCAGGTGCCACATAATGGAAGATGACATCACCCAAATATTTTGGGAGCCAAATAGCATAATTGAATCCAAAAACAAACGTCAAAAAATGGTAGATTAAGCGGCCAGTGCCTACAAATATAACGTCAAAGACATAACGTAAAAATAGATGCAAATATGAAGCATAACGAGCTTTTTGAGCTACACAACTTTCGTGTATTTGAAACTATGGTCATTGCATAGTAAGTCCCAACTAATGTACCCATCCCTTCACATTTTGGTTGAAGGTCTCTGTTACTAGGGATATTAGAATCATGAACCTCTTGGAAGATGTATGGATGAAGATTTTGTATTTTTAGAAATCAACTTTTCATTTTTATTTCACAGGAAATAAATTCAACAATCTTATACCAATGTTTCGTTAGGTTGAAAATATGTAGTTCTAAAATATTTCCAGGAGGAGTTTGGACTTTACTTTCCTACATATGTAGATATGTAGGAAGCTAAAGCTCAACATATTTTCTTCTAATTCTCAATTCCACACTTACCAAATATGGATAAAGCATCCAAAATTCATTCATAAGCCTCTAAAACTTGAACCAAACAACCCCTTACATTAATTAACAACCTGCGAAATGTTTTTTGACTTGGAATCCTATTAGTGTGTCAAAATATTCCTTGGCTCTAAAAATAAGTTTATACATAACTATTTAGAACAAAGCGTCACATTATAATTAATTCAACAAGCGATATCATAGGTAATGATAATTGTAATCATTCAACTTAGACCTAATTCAAGTATCTAAGAAAAAATCTATAGAATGTCACATTATGCCTGCCAATACTCAACATTATTTTTCCATGTCAAGTGGTAGATTATATGACAAAGAGAAAAGACAAAAGAAAACATGGTTCTATAATATCGAGTACGATTTCTATGTGGCAATATTAATTCAAATTTTATTTTCTTTTTGCAACTTTCCAACTAAGTAAACACAACCTTAAATAATGAAGAAGTATACATACACTCTAACCAATTTTGCATTAAAAGATGCTTACGTTTTCGATTAGCAAGTTGAAACTTACGGCTGACCACCCTCCTTGGCTAGGATCATATAATGTCACTACTTTTAAACACAAAATAGATCAATAATTATAACATCTAATTCCTTAATTTATATTGCCACCTAATATTGATCTAGCTAGTAAATGGGCTAATTAGTCTTTAGACTCTGAATTGTATATCAGCTTAGTCTAAGATCTGACATGTTCAATTGGAAAGTTCGTATCTTAAATTTTTATTTTTTTGATTTTTATTTATTATATCCTCTTTTTCAAGTGTCTTTGTACTCATGTTCAAGATATAATAGAAAAAGAAAAAATTCATGATCCAAACTTTTTAATTGTACATGTCAGGTCATAAACTCTATGCTGATATAAAATTCAGAATCTAAGCGCTACTTATCTCTTAGTAAATTGGTGAGATTATATACCAGGAGATTATAGTATTAAACAAAGTATAAATGGGGTATTTTATTGGTAGCCAGTGTTTACTTTTAATTAAAAAAGAAGTTATTTTCGGTAGGAACTTTGATTATAATTGAGATGTTTGGTAGCAACTTTTACCGTTGGAGAGAGAGAGAGAGAGAGAGAGAGGGGGGGGGGGGGGAGAATTGATTAGGATGGTTGTTACAACTTTGTTCTACATAAGTAGAAAGTTTTTTTTTTTTAAACTTACTAGCATGTATGCATTTATTTTAGGCTTAATTGCTAATTGCTACCCTCAACTATCACACTTTTTCAAGTTGATACCCTAAATTTTTTTCGTAACAGATTGATACCTCAACTATTTTTTTTTTCAACTTAATACCTAACATTTTAAAAAAACCCAAAATGCCCTTATCCCTTCCCTCCCTCCACCCCCTCCCCCACTCCAGCCACCCCCCCCCCTGCTAGCTCCGGCCGGACCCCCCCCCCCTCCTCGCTTTCGGCCAACCGCCCCCCCCCCCTCCTCGCTTCCGGCCAACCCCTGTCCCGCCTCCCGCCCCGCCTCCCGCACCGCACCCCCCTTCCCAGCCCCCTCCTCCCGCTGCCGAGCCCTAGGGGAGAGGCGGGAGCGGGCGGACGGCCAGAGCGAGAGGGGGGGGGGGAGGGGGTGGCCTGAAGCGAGCAGGGGGGGGGTGGGGGGGGGGAGCTGCGGCCGGAGCAAGCAGAGGGTGGCGCGAAGCTAGCAGGGGGGAGGGGGGTTAGGGATAGGGGCATTTTTGTCCAAAATAATATCCGGGTATCAAGTTGTTACGAAAAAAAGTTTAGGGTACCAAGTTGAAAAACGGTAATAGTTGAGGGTATCAAGTAGCAATTAAGCCTTTATTTTATAATATTTGGGAAGAACAAATTACAACTCTTTACAAAAAAATTCCTTCTAGCAATATGAAGTAGGCTAAATTGTAACTTCGTACCTTCAAATATCATTGTTTTTCAATTTGATACCCTCAATTTTTATAGGTACTAACTTAACTCTATCTCAATTTATATTTCTAACTTGATACCCCTAATTTTTTTTATTCATAAACTACCCTCCCCTCCATCCCGGCTACTACTTCCTCCACCCCTCCCTACCCCGACGGTCATCCCCCCTCCCCTACCGGCAACCACCCCCCTACCCCCCCCGACCACCCTCCCTACCCGTCCCGTCCGCTGCCACTCACAGTCGGAGAGAGAGGGGTTGGGAGGTTGGGGGGAGAAGGAATGGACAATTTGGTCCCTTTTTTTTCTTCAGGGTATCAATTTAGTACCTATAAAAGTTGAGGGTATCAAGTTGAAAAATCGTGATAGTTGAGAGTATCAAGTTGTAATTTAGCATATGAAATATTATACCCGTCTTAGGGAAGTATCAACCAAACAAATCATTTTCTTTTACTTGTAAGATAGATTGAATTTAAACTACTCTCCCAATGTTCGTATAGGTGTTAACACAGATTCAGAGTTTAGATTGGATTTATATTTTAGAATCCGAAATTAGGGTTATTTAGTTTAGGATCTTATATAGTATTCAAAATATATGCCATCTTCATATTATCCAGAAGAGGATTTAGGTATCGCATGATTGACTTGGGGGTGACCTTTAGATTTTGTTTAGGTTTTTATAGTCAAATAGTTTGTTTAATTTTAGGATCTTGTATAATATTTCAAATTTAAGTTTAGATCTCTATTTTGGATGGTCATCACAAATCCATCGCCTGGATGACATGCAACCCTCTTTTGGACAATATATAGAAAACACAAATTTTAAAGAATATAGGAAACTCTAAAACTAAATAACCCCAAAATTAATGTCAAAATTATTAATCTTGAAACTCTCATTTGGATTATTAACATGTTATATGCAATATATCAACATGTCTAGTTCAGAATAGTAGTGCCATGACACACGTGATGTGTGTGCGGTGCGTTTTACAAATATTAATACCATTTTATGTAACAAATATAACATGTTTCAAGCTTGATAGAAAATGAAGTAATTTTACTCGGGTACTGTGTTCTCCAAACCAGAAAAATATCATGTTAACATGCCCGGATTTTATTTTAATTAGAACCATAAACCAAAACTATTTCAGGTTTTCATCTGTTTTACCCAAACTCAATTAGAAGAACGGCGGCTGAGCGGAATCGTAGTCGCAGGCGACAAGGATTCAGTGGCCGTCGTACGGACGGTCACCCTTAGTCGTCGAGGGTCTCTTCGGCGTCGTGGGCAAAGCGAGGTGTTGAGTAACTGCCGTCGAAAGACGGTGTGCTGCCGAGCGGAGCTCTGGAGCGCACGGGTGCGCGGGGTGCGCGTGCACGGCAATGATGACAAGTCCAACGGACTACGTCCGCACTCCAAAAGTCGTTCCATACGATAGGCCAAGAATCGTGTACGTGGGACACACGATTATACTGAGCCCGCACGCGTTGGAAAAAAAAGTTAAAAAAAAAAAAGAAAAAAAAAGAAGAAGACAATTTTTTCTTACCAAATCCAAACTCGTTTTAAAATTGAACAAATTGGATCGAATTAACGGATTATTTATTACCGTTGACAGGTCTAATGAATGTCGTTAAATTTTATATCCCAACATTCTGAACATTTTGGCCTCGTTTGGTTCGCGAAATGGAAGGGAAAGGAAATCAATTCCTTGTCATTTCCTTTCCTTTGGAAAACTTTAATTCCTATTGATTTTTCTTTCCGATGTTTGGCAATGCCAAGGAATTTGGAAAGGAAAGTGAATACTTCAATGTGGGAAAGTGATTCCTTCCTTGGATAGATGGAATCACTTTCCCCCCTAATTTCCCTTCCATTGGGAATCACTTTCCTTTCCTCCTCAATTCCTTGGGCGTCCAAACATAGGAAAGTAATCACTTTCCTTTTCCAACCGGGAGATTCCGCGAACCAAACGAGGCCTTTAACCTGTCTAATAAAGTCCGAGTGGTTCTACATTTGAAAAGTTGAATCTCAATCGATGTTCTAAAAATTGGACCGGAGATCGACCCTGTCAGAACAGTGGGTTAGATCAAATTGGTCAAACAAGTGTGTTAATCCGGATTGAACCAATAATACAGACTTACAATCTTATATTGAATATGTTACATAGTACAAAACTATATATATACTACTTAAAAAAAATCTGCATGTTTATCATCGTAGAATTAGTTAAGAAGCAAACATATTAACTTTGATTTTATGTAAAGTTCAAACAGAAGTCAAATTCAGGATCAAATTGGTTCAAAATTCAACTGGGTCAGATAGTTTGGTGGTCTGATCGGTCGAATTGAAAACTATTGGTTTACGGTAAGGGTGCAACTCGGACGGGCTAAACCCGAGCCCGATCGGATAAACCCGTTAATGGGTTGGGTTATGGTTGAAGATACTCGTGTTCGGAATCAGGTTTAGGTTAAAATATTTGAACTCGAAAAAAAAATCGGATTTGGCTCGGATTTATGTGACGGGTTACCCGAAGAACCCGAAACCCTACTTACATATAATTTTTATACATATAGTTTTTCATATTTCTTAAATAAAAAGTTAAATTCTAAATTTCTCCACCCAAACTATTGAACTCCTTAACCTAAACTTTATTTCAGTTTGTATTTTGTAATAATCGAGGCTTGATTGTTATTTAATTATGTGTTTAATATTACTTTCGTTTACTATTTTAAATATTATACGAGAGCCGATAAATCCGATGGATCCGACCCAACCCGTGTCCAACCCGATCCTCCGTGCTTGGTCTTGTGCTTCATATATTGAACCCGAGGTCGGGTCGGACTTGGATTAGACTTATGATTTATCGGGTTGGACTCGAACTGACCTCAAATCTGACCCAATCTGTCAGAGTTGTACCCCTAGATTACGGGTTGATATATTTCGCCTGTCCGATTTTTAGAACACTGATCTCGACGATATAAGCCAAAAAAGTTCTAGAAATGGTGGGACTTTTAGGTATATTTCTAATAGGCTAACAGCTACAAGGCATTGGTGCCAATTTTCAAGAAAGTGTTTGACGCTATAATTGTATGCCCACAATAGCTCGAACTTTAGGTGAGATCATCATCAGTAGTAAGTGAGCTCAAAAAGTTGATTCAAAAGGCATATATAAAAGCTCTTTTAGGCTCCATATGTATGTGGAACGTTGGCTTCTGTTCTACTTCCCTCTGCTGATGCAATGACTTTTTTTCTGTGAATATCTTTCTATTTTCTGCAACTGCTTTTCAGTGGTTGGTTGGCTACAGAAGGAGATGGGGATGTCACGAAGCACTTACATGGTAGGTGGTGGTACAGAGAGGATCCAAGAAAAAGCAGTACAATTATTATATGTGCTCACTCCACAATAGCAACAATCTTTTACATTTGAAATATCAGTGTGTGATGGGTTATTTTTGATTCTATTGACCCTTGTTAGCAATAACCCTAATAAAACTCGTATTATACGCAAATTTTTTTTCGTATCTTTCACAAATGTATAATACTTACGTATTATTTTTGACAGATCTAAATAAGTATATAAATTTTAAGCATGTGAATTTTTAAACGTGTTCTGTATAAATTATTAAAAAAATTGACACAAAAAATGTGTTGGGAGCCTGTTTAATTAACCAAATTTAACAAATATATTTAAGAATGTGAAATTTTTATCCTCAATATTTTCATTTTTAGAATATTTGACCGAATTTTTGAACGTATTTTATTTGCACTTAGCCGATTTATACTCGTATTTTGCCGTCCCGAACTTTTTCCGTTTGCCGAATTGCTAACAAGGCTCCTGACCCAAGAACGAAACAAAAAATTTGAAATGGAATGGACTAAAATATATTGAATTAGAAAAAAAATAAAGTAGAAAAATATTTGTAGTTGGATTGGAGCCCATCGCAGTCCAAGGATGGTTCTGTTTGATTATGCTAATATATCATAATATCTATGTGGACGCAAAGGACTCGAATTCCACTTATCTTTTGTGGCTTGTGTTTAAAATACGTCCCCACTATTTTAACCTAAATTTTGATTATTTTAAAATACGTCCCCACTATTGCTAAAATATTCCATTAAAAATGAACATCTAGACAACAAATATTAGAAATATACATATAATGTTTAATCTCTTCTTTGTTTCATCATCTAGTAATAAAAGTTAATAATTTGCTACAAATTTATGGATCCACACCATACTAGTAGCTACAAGCTCTAATTATTTCCAAACTCGCATATAAGTACACTGCTGAAATTATAGAATACAAATGATGCACAAATCTCAAAAAAAAAAGAAATTCGAACTCAGCTGACTCTTGTGGTCAGCAAGAAAAACTTTTCTGACTAGGTAGACTATCTCAGAATTGAACTGTGAGGAAGGTATGAGTATGGGTGTGTGGGTATAAAAATTGAGGACGGTGAATCCAAAAAATATGCACAAAGTCCTGTTTGTTATGTCAAGGCATAGAAAAAAGAAGGAAAAGTAAGAAAAAAAGAAGAAAGGGCCTCCACTAAGACCTCCTCCTATGTCTCTTTTGCACACCCACATCCAATGTCTTCCAACAATGTTACAGATACCCTCTCTGAAGCCGACCTAAAAAAAGCCAACCTAAAGAAAACAGTACAATCATTATATGTGTTCACTCCATAATAGCAACAATATTTTACAATTGAAATATGAGTGTGTGTGTGTGTCTGTGTCACTTGTGGCTATAGCCAAAGAGTTGCAGGACTTCGGATTCGGTATCTTGATTCTCTTGATTATGTCGACATCTTTTAATGTCCACATCAAAGCAAATAAGAAAGGACTCGGGTTCCACTCATCTTTTGTGACTTAAAATTTGTGTATTCTTTTTTGTAGTAGAATTAATAGAATACGAACGAATTCTGTAATATATATTTATAGTAATAAAAATATCGTTTTTATTAAGCATATGCCAATATGGCTATCGAGTTATCCGTAGTGTTTGCAACCATCTACTCTCGTCAATTTTTTTTCAAAAATCTTTCATCAATACTCTAGAGTTGTGTTGTTTTAGTGGCACAGAAACTTTGACATGCTAAAAGAGTGGCTCAGATTCACTTCTCTTCTTCCACGTGTTTAAGAGAGGTATAGGGGGAGCAATCGGTCTGTTCAGTCCATCCGAACCTGATACCAAACCGAACCGGACCAATTCGGTTTAGTTGTTAGGTTTATTCGGTTTGTCATACATATCATCTCCTCTTTTGAGTGCTTCCATGGCTCCTTTGAGTGATTCCATGGCTGGAAATAAAAAAAATGAACATCTAGACACTAATCATGTTTCATTAGTGAAAATAAATACAAATAAAAAAAATGAACATCTAGACAACAAACATTAGAAATATACACATATAATATATAATCTCTCCTTTGACCTTTGTTCCATGATCTAAGTATAAAACTTAACATTTTGATCCAAATTTATGGATCTGTACTTGTAGCTGCAAGTTCTAAACATCATTTGGAAGCTCTTATCCGAAATATTTAATTTGGGTCGGTTTCAAAACCAAGATTTGCTCATGGATTATATTTAATAATATAAGTATATCTATTCTCTAGCCAACACTTGAGCATACTTTTCAAGTCATTTGTATATTATTCACAAATTAATAAAAAGTTTTTTTTTTAATTTCTAGTTAAAGTATGTATCTTTTCACTTAGTTTAAGAAAAAAATTCTTAAAATTTTCTAACTACCCGGGTGTCCTCACTAAAAAAAAAAAAAATTACAAAAACCTAAAATCCTTCTAACTTCCTGAACATATATCCAAACTCATATAAATATCTGTACCAATCCTATAATATACTAAATATTCAAATAATATTTAAACTAACTACATGATATTACCTAATTAAACACGCATCTAAATTTCTAAAAACATATATAACAAACCCTAATTAAAATAGATTCAAATTATATTTAAATTATTTAATATCATTTTTTTTCTTTTTTGTTGTACGTGTAACGCAATGCAATGCAGGTGAATGTGACCAGTTTACAATAAGGACCAATTAAGTTAACTAATCCTACGTTTTACACTTATTACAGAAACTATTCCTACTTTGAGACTGATTATATGAACCACCTTCCTTATAGTTCTATTTTCTCTAGAAACTTATGACAACAACCACCCGTATATTTTATAAAATTTATAAAGAAGAAATGGTTATTTGGATTATTTTCAGAATAGGAATAGTACCTGTAATACTCATGAACATAAAACATATGGCGTTTAGTGTATTTATTTCTTACAATAAAGAGAGGAGTCAGAGGACAAGGGCATCTCTCATGAAATAATAAATTAATCTTTTGAGCCTTGTTCATTATATTCGACCTGATGCGTGCCCAATTGCATAGGCACAGGCAATGTCCAGATCTGGGCAGTTGGCTTGTTAGTTATTTTCTCTCTCAGGGCCAGCTCAGCTCTTCAGAGGACAGCTCATCATTGTCAGGCCAATCACAGCCTGCAATGACAAATATAAGCCACGTCAGCAAGTATATTCTTCCTATATATAGCTGCAAATAGGAAGAGAAGAACAATCAGATATTTTACCAATTGTTCTCAGTATTACTTTCTTACTGCTTTTTCATTCTTCCTGCATTTATTCTGCCATTGTAATTCCTGTCATTTTACTTCAATAAACCCTAGAATTTTCCCCCAAATTTCCTTTGTTTAGCTAACAGTTGATTCCTGATGACAATTCCTGGAAGGAACTCAAACATTTATATGATAGGAGCTCAGGATCCTATCAATATGGTACCAGAGCCTCTAGATCCAGTAAGTGAAGGCAGCCGAGAAGGAAGCTCTGGCCTCGACGGATCTGGAGGAGTGGCATCTGAGGGGAGGAGAGCGTTCGTCGACAACGAACGGATCCTCTCCATTGAAGGAACCATGGGTGCCATATCAGGTACTATGCTAGATCTGTCTACCAAAATTGTTCAGTTGGAAGGCCTCCCTGCCAAATTTGAGCAATTCGAAGACCGATTTGGGAAATTTGAGAAGATGCTGGAAGAATTAACCAGATCTCGAAAAGAGGGAGAGAGTTCGAGCTCAAATATGAACTCCCCTCCATTATTACACAATTTTCCACCTACACCACATTTCTCTGGGCAAATTTCCCCTGTGCATAATAATAACATGCATTTGGGAAATGCCAACACATCAATGATAAATTCAGCCATGGCCACTGGTGAACAAACTCCTTTTTCCCACATGAGAACACCACCAAACATACAAATGGTAGGAAATACAGCAAATGCTCCTGGAGCATTGTATACTCCCCCAAGGCCTGGTGTACAGGCTGGAGGATTTCCTTATAATGCTCCAAATATCATTCAAAATCAAAACAGGGGGCAATCCTCACACAGACTTAAATTGCCTGAGTATGATGGCTCAGGTGATGTTGAGGAATGGCTAATGAGAGTGGATCACTATTTCAGTTTTTATCATACTTTAGAAGCTGATAGAATCAAGTTATGTTCAGTCCAACTCAAAGGCACAGCTGCATATTGGCTAAGATGGGTGTTGAAGCTCAAGAATGGAGTCACGACTTGGGATGATTTTTACCAAAGTATCAGAATGGAGTTTGGCCCCTCTCAGTTCACAGACCACATCATTGACCTGAAACATCTCCAACAAGACTCTGATGTCCAGGAATATAATTCCCAATTCCAGAGAGTCTCACAAAGAGTGCAAGGGGTTCCTGAGATCTGTCTCATCAGTCACTATATAGGTGGCTTGAAAGAAGAGATCAGATATGAGCTGCAATTAGCAAGTCCAAGAAGTTTGCTAACAGCCATGCAACTCTCTAAGTTGTATGAAGCCAAGTTCTTAGCCCTCAAGAGGAACTACAAGGGTCACACACACTTGTACAAGACTACTCCTACAACAAGTATGGTGCCTAACACCCCAGCTCCTCCTGCAAACAATAATGAAGCAGAAAAAAAATATACAAACACCACACACCCAGGAAGACTCACTATATCCCCTACTGAAATAGTGAGGAGAAAAATTTGGGTTTGTGTTTTCTGTGTGAAGAGAAATGGTTCAAAGGCCACAAATGCAAGGAGAAGAGACTGTTTATGCTGACTACAGAGGATGAACAGGAAGAAAATGTTCAAGATGAGGTAATTCCAGAATCTTTCTCCATTTCATTGCAGGCTCTGTCAGGAACAACCCAACATTCAACCATGAAGATGAGAGGGACAATACAAGGCAAGCCAGTCATAGTGTTAGTGGACTCTGGATCCACTCACAGTTTTGTTGACAAGCAATTCAGTGAGAGGTTGCAGCTAAGTACCTCAAATAATGAAGTTTTTGAAGTATTGGTAGCCAATGGAGAGAAGTTACAAAGCCAAGGCATGTGTCCAAATGTTTTGATTGACTGCCAAGGAAAAAAATTACAGATGAATCTACTCAAGCTACCTATCACAGGGTGTCAAGTGGTCTTAGGAGCTAATTGGCTAAGAACTCTGGGAACTATCCTCTGGAATTTTGAGGACCTCACTATGGTGTTTCATCAAGATGGGCAAGTACAAGCTTTTAAAGGGTTGGGTGCAGACAAGCATAACCTGTTTGAAGCAGATCTGAAGGAGCTCAGACAGAAAAACCAATTCTATATTATCCAGCTCTACTCTGTAGAGTGCCCTGCCACTACTACAGGTTCAGCCATATATATAGAAGATGATGCACCGACAACATTAGAACTGCAGATGTGTGACAAGGATCATCCTACTCATATTTTCTCAAATCTTAGACCAGTAGAGCGATATGTGCTAGTGCATGAGCACATTATTCTTCAACAATTTGCTGAGTATCCTGATGAAACAATTAGGAAGTGTGCAATTGACAGTTGCCTTTCAGACAATATTTTGCAGAGACATCACACAAAACTTGTCATGACGAAAAAGGTCACAGTCCAAAAGGAAGCAAACTTGAATCCAAGTGTTGCAGCTGCAACACAAGCTGGCCCTTCTACCCAAGAGAAGATGGTGATAACTATATGGGATCCAGGAATCAGTGTTATTTCCTCCTTGACCTTGAGACAAGGTCAATTTAAGGGAGAGGGAGTTGATGCGTGCCCAATTGCATAGGCACAGGCAATGTCCAGATCTGGGCAGTTGGCTTGTTAGTTATTTTCTCTCTCAGGGCCAGCTCAGCTCTTCAGAGGACAGCTCATCATTGTCAGGCCAATCACAGCCTGCAATGACAAATATAAGCCACGTCAGCAAGTATATTCTTCCTATATATAGCTGCAAATAGGAAGAGAAGAATAATCAGATATTTTACCAATTGTTCTCAGTATTACTTTCTTACTGCTTTTTCATTCTTCCTGCATTTATTCTGCCATTGTAATTCCTGTCATTTTACTTCAATAAACCCTAGAATTTTCCCCCAAATTTCCTTTGTTTAGCTAACAGTTGATTCCTGATGACAATTCCTGGAAGGAACTCAAACATTTATATGATAGGAGCTCAGGATCCTATCACGACCCAAGTTGAGACCCAAGCCAGATGACTTGTATTGCTAAGCCCATCAGTTGCCTCCACAATGAGAGGCCCATTGAACCGACTTCCTAAATGAGCCCATAATTAATAGAAAAGGGCATTTGCTTGCTTATCCCCCTTGAAAGAAAAAAGGACCCCTTTCCTTCTCTTTCCTCGACGAGGACGGTCACCGGCGGCGCCTACGCTCACCGTCCGGTTAGCACATCTCTGCTCCCTCTCATTTCCTCTATTTTATTTCGCTCAGGGTTAGGGTTTTATGTTTCGATTGCTGTTGAGAAAAAAAAGGGTACTTTTAGGTTTTGTACTTCAAATTGGTTGCGATTAGGGTTAGGGTTTGCGTTTCAGTGAATTTGAAATTCTGCGTTTGGACTTTGGATAGGTAGGAATCTAGGTTAGGGTTTTTCTCATGTTTCGATCGTCATTAGCGCGAGAATTTGAAGTTAGGGTTTGGGTTTTGAATAGGTAGAAACTAGGTTTTGGTTTATATTCTAATAAATGATAGCGAGAGGGTTTGAATTTAGGGTTTGTACCTCGGATAGGTCAAAATTGGGCTGTGCTTTATGTTTGGCACGAGAATTTGAATTTAGGGTGCGTTTGTTGCGCGAATTTTTTATGGGAATATTTTAGGTTGGCGAAATAATTACCATGTTTGGTTTGGATTATAGTTTTTCTACAAAGAATTTGAATCCCCGGAAAAATAATTTTACCACGAATCATGAGAAACCTATTCCCCTAAAATATATATATATATATATATATATATATATATATATATATATATATATATATATATATATATATATCCCCTTAGAATAAACAATGCACGGTTGTACTCGGGTTAGTCGGGTCTAGGTCCGGTTTGGGTCTAGCTCCGGAAACAATTTTGGTAATAGGAAAATGATGCTGGTGGGATTCGATCCTTGTCTACATAATAATTGAATAGTGTCTTACACAGCTAGTCTATATGAACTTTTTTTTTTAATGAATGCAACACCGTTAAATATAAGTTGATAGAAAAAAATTATTATATTGTTGTACATGATTTATTCTCGAAAATATTAAATCAGGACGAAACCTGGTAATCTAAAATTTTCATATTTAGTGAAGTTTGGAGAGGAGTGAAAGAGAAGAGGAGGAGAAGAGAGAATATGAGAAAATAGAGTGCAGTGGATTAATCCCAAGGTTATACCTCGTGTATTTATATTAATATGCACGATGATAAATACATCTACAATTACTTTGTTGTACCCACATAAGTTAACTAACAATAATAACTCTAATACCCTCCCTCAAGCTGGAGCATAGAGATATGACATGCCATGCTTGCTATAAATCAGAAAATAGACCATGTGCAATTGGTTTGGTAAGGATATCACCTAAGTGATCCTCATATCGAACATATAGAGTGACAATCTGTTTCTTCAGCAACAAATCACGAACAAATTGACAATCCACCTCCATATTCTTAGTGCACTCACGAAACACTGGGTTACTTGTGATGAAAATTGTCGATTTATTGTCACAATACAACTCCATAGGAATAGTAACCATAATTCTTGTTTCATCAAGAAGGGATTATACCCACATCATCTCAGAAGCTGTATATAAGTCATCACACGGTACTCGGTCTCTGCATTAGAATGAGCCACAACATTCTGCTTTTTACTACGCCATGTCACAATTTTGCCACCCACAAATGTACACTAGCTGGAAGTAGACCTATCACTGCATGCCCAATCAACACCACTTAACCCCGTCACTGTGAGCAACTGAGATGGTTTGTATAACAAACCCTTCCGGTGCACCCTTTAAGTATCGTAAATGCAAGAGATAGCTTCCCAATATGGTTGCCGAGGGGCATGCATAAACTGACTAACTATTCCAATTGTATTGGTGAAAGATATATAAGTTTCCAACCAGCCATCTATAATGTTCATTATCTTTAAATAACTCTTTCATGTCCGCATCAAGCTTGTCATAATAATCCCTAGGAGTATCAACTGGTCGACACTCCAACATCCCAGCCTTTGAGAGCAAGTCTAGAACATACTTGCGCTGCGAAGTATACACACCCTTCTTATCGAGCAACCTCGATTCCAAGAAAATATCGAAGAAGATCCAAATCCTTAGTATGAAATTGTCGACTATGGTAGGCCTTCAAGTCTACAATGCCACCATGATCACTCTTAGATATAATGATATCGTCAACATAAACAATTAAAACGATAACTTCTGTTGAGGATGAATGCCAAAATACTGAATCATCTGATGTGGTGCACCGAAATCTAGGGGTGTGCATCGGTCGGTGGTCGACCTATTTGGTCCCAACCGAAGTCGAACCGAAGTTAATCGGTTTGAAAATAAACAAAACCGAACCAAACCAACCAAATGGTCGGTTCGGTTTTAAAACCGACCGACTTGGTTCGGTTTGGATCGGTTCGACTTGGTCGGTTTTGATCACATAAAAAATGGACTGTATAGTTTTTTCTTTTGTGAAACCTCAGTCAACTTCCACTTTGCAACAGTAAATACAATTCAGCAGCTTCAATTCAACTTGTGCTTTGCAGGTGGAGAAAAATGCCAATTATACATAAAAAAATCATATACATTCAACCAAAAGCCCCTTTCATGTGCACATGAGCAATTAGAAAAGAATAGGAGCCGCCAGCACTCATCTTTGAGACTAGAGAGAGAGAAAGAGAGAGCTCTTTCAACTTTAACTTGATAAATGGTTGTGATGTGAATAAATGAACCAAACCTGTATAATACAACCCAATGAAGCCATACCCAACCGGCCAACCCTAATTATTTAACAAGGATTTCGTTCGGTTCGGTTTAGACAGTTTTTGGCATAACCAAACCGCGAATCGAATCCAACCGGTCGGTTTTGAAAAAATTGAAGCCGAACCAAACCAACCGAACCATCGGTTCGGTTTAAAACCAATCGGTTCGATTTGGCTTGGTTCGATTTGGTCGGTTTGACTTATTTGTGCACAGCCCTACCGAAATCTATAGTAAATGAGTACTGAACTGAACTTGCCAAATCAAGCTCGAGCCGACTCTTTCAGCCCATGTAATGCTTTCTGCAATTGACATACAAGTTTTCTACTTCGAACCACAGCATACCCGTTGGTTGATCCATATAAACCTCCTCCTGTAAGTCACTATGCAAGAAAGCATTCTTTATGTCTAGCGGATACATAGGTCATTAACGATTACTTGCCACGGAGATAAGAATACGAACTGAATTCAGCCGAGCCACTTGAAAGAGAGTCCATATAATGCACACCATATGTCTGAATATACCCTTTGCAACCAACCGCGCCTTGAGGCGCTCAACTGAACCATCCAAATGGTACTTAACAATGTACACCTATGTACAACCAATCGTTTGCTTCCCAACAGGAAGTGATATAAGCTCTCAAGTCTGATTTTGATGTAAAATATACTATCTTCGTATCCATTGCACTTTTTCAACCAGAAGATGACATAGTCTGCTTATAAGTTTTAGGAATCGAAATGGAAGATAATGAAATAGCAAATGCATAAAAAGATAAAGAAGCAGTGTGTAAGAAAACATAATTAGAGATGTGATGCTTGTTCTTTGTGGTACAAAAGTATTTTTTTCCTGAGAGCAATAAGAATATTATCTGGATCTGTGACGATGAGAGCGAAAACCGCATGCACGGAAGCTGATTGGTTGAGGATGAATTTGCAGAATCACTGGCTTGTCCTTGAATCTCTCATAAATACGTAAAGGAGGAAAAGAGACAAAAACTGATTTATGAATGACCGGAAGTGGTATGCAACGTACCAAATCTGATGAAAATGGAATAAGGCGGTTTCATGAGGGAAAAAATGAGTAGATTCAAAGAAGGTAATATCTGTATTGACATAATACTTACGTATCGGTAGACTGTAACAATGATAACCTTTTTGAGTACGAGAATAACCAAGAAAGAGTCAAAGACACACTTCAGCAGTTGAGGAGCCAACATGTCTCGATTAGGTTCCAAGTTGTGAACAAAAGCGATACACCCAAATACTCGAGGAGGTAAAAATGAGTGGTATTTGGATGTAACATGGAGAATTGGACTTGGTTATTTAATACAGACGATGCTATGCGATTAATTAGATAACATGCAGTAACAACGACATATGCCTTATACTATTTAAGAACATGCATATTGAATATAAGAGTTCGATACACATCTAAAATGTGTCGATGTTTGCGTACACCTATACCATTTTGCTGAAAGGTGTGGACACAACTGGTTTGATGAATCTTTGCCACGATTAACACAAAAAGTGTTCACAGAAGATTGAGATACACCAAAGTATTATCATAATGCAAAATTTTGGTCAAACTGAACATAGACTTTATTCTAAAAGATTTATAACACATTTGGAAACCAATCTCTCTCTTTCATTAAATAGCAAAAAGTAATCATTAACAAAACTAACAAAATACTGAAATTCTTTCAGACTTTTGACTATAGACGGACGCTAAATATCATAATGAACAATTTCAAAAGAGTGCTACTAACGAATCTCAACACAATGAGAAAAAGAACTACGATGATACTTGCCTAACTGACAAGCAGTGTTCTAAGTGGCGGTTTAGGCGTTAGCCTAGCGGTTTAGGCGTTAGCCTAAACGCTAAGTGGTCGCGCTCCGCACTGTTTTTGATGTAGGCGGCCAACGGAAGTTTGACGGCGTAGATGGAAGTGAGGCGACGTAGGTGGACGCCTAGGCGGAACAATATCTAACTAGATGTTTTGACAAAACTATTTTGCATGCATTATGGACATATGATTCACTTTTACAAGACTGAAATTTCATAAATTTTTGTTCGACTACATTGTTATGCACAAAACACCATTAAATTATGCATATTATGCAAAAAGTGGTAAAAATGTAAAAATGTCTAAAATGTATCTAGCGCCTAGGAGGTAGGTGGACCCTCTCCGTTGCGCACCCGCCTACCGTCATTTAGAACCTTGCTGACAAGTCTCACATTCAAGAACGAAAATATAACTCAAAATAGGAACAACTTAACACAACTTAGCCCAAGATGACCAAATGATAATGTCACTGCAACGGAGAAGTAGAAAATGAATTGAAAGCCTTTCTAGGTAAATCCAAGTAATACATTTTATCTCTTTCATGCCCTGAATTAATCACCTTCTTTGTCTTGAGGTCCTGAAAAGTATAAAAATTGGAAGAAATGTTTCAAATAGCAAATTGAAAGGAAAATTAGACAGTGATTGAATATAGTGAATGACACATTTTTCAAGTACAAGACGAGTAGACCCTTCAGCCAAGATAAAACTTTATTTTGTAAGACTACAATTATGAAAGATCTCACTTTCTTATGAGTCGGTGATCTAAGAGATGATGGTGACTGGGTTGCCACAATGGCTACCTATATGTGCCATGGTTGCAGTAGGTTGGGAGGTGGTACTAGCAAGCATGTTCAACTTCTGGAGGATCCGTTCAAATGGAGATGCGGTATCAGACGTTGAAGTCTGATTGAAACCATAAGCATCATCTCTAGGAGCAGAAGCGATGGCTTGAGAGTGCATATTTTCATCTTGCACTTGATGTGTATAATTTGGTTTACCCTACTTGTCCCATCAGTAGTATTTGATGTGACCAAGTATTCCACAATATTTATACTTCTATGGTTTACTACGGCCACCACCACGATGTCTCTACCACCACGACCACCGTCTCTGCCACCACAACCACCATCACGTCCACCATTACGACCTTCACTAGTAACTAAGGAAGAAAAGTTATTACTCAGCACCACAAAGCTATGTCCTAAAAAGAAACGATTGAGACATGAGGAAGAATCTATCACCGTAGGGAAGTACTCTCCAGCAATGATCTGAGCCTTATAAGGTTCGAGTGCAGTATTCAAGCTGACTAGGATAAGTGAAACATGAATCTCTTTCTTCTGTCGATGAGCTTCCTTCAAATCAGTAGTAATATGATGACATTGTAACAGTTCCTCCCACAAACCCTTCTTTGTAACCATATATTCATTTACCAAGCTTCCCATTCTGTTTTGTATCAAACAATAACTCGTATAACTCATAGATACGGGCCACATTTTGCTTCTACGAATATGATTTTCTCAAAGATGTCCAAATCTGTTTTGAGGATTCACACCATTGAATGTTAGAGCCGATGTGCGGCTCCATACTATGCCACAACCACGACATAACATATACATTGTCACTAATCCTATCCTCATACTCAACAAACGTTTCAGGTGGGAGTTTTTCTGTCAAAAACTTCAATTTCTTTTTCGCCCTCAACATACTTTGATAGACTTGGACCAAGCAAAATAGTTTGTACCATTGAGTTTCATCGCTATAATTGATTTTCTCAATTTATCATTATGAATAACAGTAAAAGGAGGACCACCCCCACTACCAGCACCAAAACTATTAACCTCGTCAGTAGATTCGGTCCCCACTATACTTACAAATGCAACAGAAAGACGAGACCTCTGGAATATTTAGATCTCACAACAAACCACAACCGACAACGAACAAGCAACGAAGAATTATAGAAACCCTAGATCTCACAATCAACAACAACTATCAACCATGTACACCGAGATTTGTAGAAAATTAGAAATCCTAGATCTCATAAACAAAACACGACATGCGACGAACAACTAGTCACGACAGGCGGCGAACGACTAATCACGAAAAATAGACGAAAATCACAACCATCAAACAACATCCCGAAAAATAGGGAATTTTTTTGTAGTACTTGCTCTGATACCAAGTGAAATTTGGAGAGGAGAGAGAGGAGAGAATATAAGAAAAAGTGTAAGGACTTAATCCCTAGGTTGCACCTCGTGTGTACCAAAGCAACCTTAGAATTTTGGTTTCAATTGGGAAAATTATGTTTTGGTTTATGTTTCGACCTATATTAGCACGAGGACTCGAAATTAGGGTTTAGATTTCAGAAATGTTGAAATTAGGGCACATGGCAAAAATTTCAACATTGTGTGTCTGTTGAAATAAAAAATATATAATATTGGCTGTTTTTCTTTTGAGATCGAGACGTTATGGTGTTCTTATTGGGAATAAGAGAGAAAATTATTCACCAAGAATCACGCTCCTCAATGAGAATATCGACACCAATGATAAACCGATAGCCGACTCTTGCAAAGAAAATGATAAATAAAGACGCAAAGTACACAAGGATCAAGTATTACATGGAAAAATCAAACTCGGAAGAAACCACTGAGATAGCAAAATCACTATAGAACAAGGATATTACAAGATCCACTACTCACAACACCCTAATACAAGGCAAAGCACACCCTAATACAATGCAAAGCATACAAGAGCAACCAAGAAAGTCCATAGCTTGCACCTAAGAAGACACCGAGCAACTCAATCCCGTTAATCGTTCTTCTTCTCTAACCTGTCTCTTTCTTCTCTCTTTCTCTCAATTTATTGGTGGTGGTATAAACCTCTATGTTTCTCTCACACCATTGGTGGTCGCACACACCTCTATGAGCACCAAAATATCCTCCCAGGAATACATTGGCTCAAGCATGTAGTAACTTAGGCCTAAGCCAATCAAGGAACCGACTACCAAAAATATCCAAATATCCAATCCAGGTCTCCGAGCGCTTGACTGGTGACCATATCCGATTGACCAATCATGCAAAAGAACTTGAGAATTTTCTTACCCGGGTTGGACGGACTGGTTTGGTCAGGGTGTCTCGGTATGTCTGATCGTGGCTGAAACTGAAATAGGATCCACCGTTCAACAAACACCACAGGTTTGTTTGGTTGCCCATAAGTGGAAATACCATGCAACATTTTTTATTGTAAGTAGTGTTGCAAATACATTATTTGGTTACATCCTTGCATGAATGCATGTAAATGATGTTGGGGGTATTAACAAATCCATTGTGTTTGGTTGTGCCTTGAATGGAGATACAATGATAAGAAACAGTGTAAAGATTACCCTAACTGGTGTTATTACTGCAATAAATGCCACATTAACTAGGGGAGTTGATGGAACATTGTTGCAAACACTGAACATTACGTCAAACCAAACATTGAAAATGATGTAAATTGTGCAACAAATGTTGTATGGATTTGCATTTACAAGAAACCAAAAATCGCCTACATCCGATTACATTACAGCCAAAAGCATGCATTGAGTTTTTGCCTTCTATAGTGAAGTATAAGCCTGAAGGAAATGAAAAAAAGGGATCATTTTTACTTATTTTGATCGTATCAAAAAGTCAAAAAGAAACTTTGGGATTGCTAAATCATAATGAGTATAAGGTCATCAAAAGAAACTCTTTTCGTCCTATGAACTTTAAGGTATCTGAAGTTCGGAGCGATAGAAATTCCATGTCCAAAAATAGTCCCGTGATTTTTTTTGACCATATATATGGTAATCCTATATAAGATTGGATTTGATCATATATATTGTTATCCTACATAGGATTGGATTTTCAATATATGATCTTACATAGGATTGGATTTTAAGCCTACATAGGATGGAATTTCTATGGTATATAAATGGGTCTAAAGGTTCTCCACAAAATACACCTCCAAGAGTGCTCAATGTAAGTTGTTGAATAAGTTCAACACAAAAATTTGAGAGATTTTTTCTTTGTGATAGAGAGTTCTTGAGTGCAAGGAGAGAAGTGTTGAGAGCTATTGTAATTCCTTTTCTTCTTCATAGTGGAACTAAATCACTCTCGTTTGTGGAAGTAGGCATCTTGGCCGAACCACGTAAATCATTTTATTTGTGGTTGTGAATTTTCTCTGAGTTTCTTGGGTTTATTTTCGCTGTGCCCCAACAAATTGGTATCAGAGCTTTGGGAGTCTAGCAAGGTGTTCGACAAAGTTCTTAGAAAAAGTTAATTGAGTAGATTCTTGATATGACTCAGTCAAGCAGGATCGGAAAGTATGAAATTGAGAAGTTCAATAGGAAGAATGATTTTGGCTTTTGAAAAAGTCAGATGAATGATGTTCTCATATCTCAAAAGCTTCACAAAGCTTTACGGAAAAGTTTAAGAAGCCCACTGACATGACCGATGATGATTGGGATGACATGGATCTCGAAGCATGTGCCGCTATTCGCCTATGTTTGGAAAGGGATGTCGTGTACTCTGTGAAGGACGAAACCACCGCTACTGGGCTCTGGTTGAAGTTGGAATCACTCTATATGACGAAGACTCTCACCAACCGACTGTATATGTTAAAGTCACTCTACATACTAGTGATAGAGGAAGGTACGTCAATTCGGGATCATATTTCAAAATTCAATCGAATCATTTCCGACTTGAAGGATGTTGACATACATGAAGAAGATCGTTTGGCACTAATCCTTTTATTTTCTTTGTCCGATTCTTATGAGAATCTTATTCAAACGTTACTGTATGGAAATGACTCAATTTTCGTAGAAGAAGCTACGAGTGCGTTATTGTCTAATGAGGTGCGGAGGTTGACATCTAATGGCGGAAACGGTGGAGGCAAGTCCAAGGTTTGACGATAAGAGGAAGGACAAACGATAAAGCATCTTTTAGCAGAAGGTCAAGATTCAAGTCCAAAACATCTATTGAGAAGGTGAAGTGCTTCAACTGCAATAAGAAATGACATTATGCAAATAAGTGTTCTCATCCAAAAAAGAAGAACAAGAAAAAGGAGAATAAGACAGAGAGAGAAGGTGATGAAGCAACTGTGCTTCAGAAGCTGATAGTGACGGAGTCTGTTTTTCGGTGGCACATGACAACATGAGTGACCGTTGGATTCTCGATTCCGGATGCTCGTACCATATGTGTCCAAAGAGGGAGTGGTTTTCTTCCTACAAGGCGACAGATGGTGGTTCTGTGTTGATAGACAACAACAATGCATGTCGAGCTGTTGGAATTGGATCTATCAAGGTAAAAATGTATGATGAAATTGTGCGAACTTTGACCGATGTCAGACATATTCTCGACCTCAAGAAAAATCTTATTTCTCTTGGTACGCTTGACTCGAACGATAACAAGTTCGTTGCCGATGGTGGAGTTTTGCGGGTTGTTCGTGGTTTTTTGGTGGTGATGAAAGGTCACCGACATGTAGTGTTCTAAATTTCGGCCTAGACAGCCGCACTGAAAACCTCATAGGCGGCCTGCCTAGGCAGGTTTCGGTTCTATGTGGGCCTAGGCGGCGCCTAGTCGGGCTATTTGTCCAATTTTTTTTGAATATTTTCAAAAAAAATCCAAAAAAATCAAATTTAAATTCAAAAAAAAGTTGTACTTATCTGCCGCCGTTGTCGCCGCCGTCTGCTTGGCTGCTGGACTACTGCTGCTGATGGGGGGAGCCGCCGCCTGCTGCTGGCTGGAGAGGAGAGGGAGCCGCCGCTGCCGGTGGTGGGGAGAGGAGAGAGGGAGTGGGGAGAGGGGTGGGGGGAGGAGAGAGGGAGGACGGGAGGGGTTGGGGGAGACGAGAGGTAGGACGGGAGGGGAGGAGAGGAGTGGGGAGAGGGGTGGGGGAAGAGAGAGGGAGGGGAGGGAGTGGTGGCGGCTGCTACTGTTTCCTCTCTCCTCTCCTCCCCCTTTTATTAGGGTTAGGTAAAAAAATAAATAAAAAACAACCAAGAAAGGTTCGAACTTGTGACCACATTCCTCCTTAAATGACCAACTTTACCACAACTATGCTTGCTATTGGAGCTCATAAACAGTGGTGTGCATATGTTACATATGAGTAATTTATATATGTAACTATTCAAAATAAAAAAAATAAAAAAGAAACAGATCGGCGCCTAGGCGGCTTAGGCGCTAGGCGGGCCTCCGGCGCACCGATTTTGCCTAGCGAAATTTATAACATTGCCGACAGGGTAACCTTTATATCCACCATGACTGGGACTTTAGCAGTCAGTACATCTGATTTGTCTGATAGCACGCGTTTTTGACATATGCGACTTGGGCATATGAGCGAGAAATGTCTTTCCTTACTGAGCAAGCAAGGGTTACTTAAGAACTTGAAGAAGCCAAGTATGAATTTCTGTGAGCATTGCATTTATGACAAGCAGCACAGGGTGACCTTCAGTACAAGCAAGCAGAAGACAAGAGGTATTCTCGACTATGTGCATACATATGTGTGGGGACCTAGCAGGATTCCTTCTAAGAATGGAGCAAGGTACTATGTCACTTTTATTAATGATTATACACGTTATGTTTGGCTGTATTTCATCAAAATCAAGGATGAAGTGTTCGAAAAATTCAAGCAGTGGAAAGCGACTATGGAGAACAGAACATACAGAAAGGTAAAGACGGTGAGGTCTGATAATGGTACTGAATATACCTATGGACCTTTCAAAGATTTTTGTGCTCAAGAAGGTATCGTTCGACATTGGACTGTTAGGAACACACCATAGCAGAATGGGTTAGCAGAGAGGATGAAGCGAACCTTGCTTGAGAAAGCAAGATGTATGCTCTCCAATGTCGGTTTAGGCAAGGAATGGTGGGTGGATGCTATACACATGGCGCGGTACTTGGTTAATAGATCACCAACTCCGACTATAGATTGTAAGACTCCATATGAGGTGATGACCGGCAAACCAGCAGATTACAACACTTTGCGCGTGTTTGGATGCAAAGCTTACTATCATGTCAATAAGGGTAAGTTGGATCCAAGAGCCAAGAAAGCAATATTCTTGGGATATGCACAAGGAGTGAAGGGCTACCGTCTGTACTGCTTGGAGGATAAGAATTTCTTAATCAGCAAGGATGTCACATTCGACGAGTCTTCAGTGTTAGCTTCGAGCAAGAAGAGTGAGTCCGATCAGGATGATGGTGTATCTAGCACATCTCAAATAATTGAGATTGAGTCGTCTGAGGATGCATCAGATGAGGTGGAGCCTTCTGAAGATGTTCATCAAGCCCCACAAGAGCAACAACCAAAGGATGAGCAGCACCAGCAGCAAGATTCCTTGGCCACCACTAGGCTAAGGAGATCAGTCAAGCCAGTACACATGTATGAATTTGAGGAACCAGTAAAGCACTATGGATAGTTAAATGTAGTGGCATATGCACTACCAGTGGAGGATGATGAGCCTATCACATTTAGACAGGCTGTCAAAGATACTAGCAGGCGAGCTATATGCTGCAAGAAAGTGTACAAGAAGAAAGAAGCTTCTCCAGAGCCAGTGGAGAAGTTTTGCTTGAGAGCTCTTAGGGACGGAATTAACGAGTGGCTAATTTGGTGAAGCTATGCGGTGGAGAAGTGTGTCGGCTCGGTTTTGTGGCAAAACCGAGCCGAGGTGGAGATAAGAAGGAAATAAAAAAAAAGGATCATTTTTACTTATTTTGATTGTATCAAAAAGTCAAAAAGAAACTTTGGGATTGCTAAATCATAATGAGTATAAGGTCCTCAAAAGAAACTCTTTTCGTCCTATGAACTTTAAGGTGTATGAAGTTTCATATTTGACTCTTGCAGCGGAGCGATAGAAATTCCATGTCCAACAATAGTCCCATTACCTTTTTTGGCCATATATATGGTAATCCTATATAAGATTGGATTTGACCATATATATTGTTATCCTACATAGGATTGGATTTCCAATATATGATCTTACATAGGATTGGATTTTAAGCCTACATAGAATGTGATTTCTATGGTATATAAATGGGTCTAAAGGTTCTCCAAAAATACACCTCCAAGAGTGCTCAATGTAAGTTGTTGAATAAGTTCAACACAAGTATATATCTCATTGTGGTCAAGTTGTTGAATAAGTTCAACACAAGAGAGCTAAAGTTGTTGAATAAGTTCAACACAAAAATTTGAGAGATTTTTTCTATCTGTGATAGAGAGTTCTTGAGTGCAAGGAGAGAAGTGTTGAGAGCTATTGTAATTTATTTTCTTCTTCATAGTGGAATTAAATCACCCTCGTTTGTGGAAGTAGGCATCTTGGCCGAACCACGTAAATCATTTTATTTGTGGTTGTGAATTTTCTCTGAGTTTTTTGGGTTTATTTTCGCTGTGTCCCAACAAATTGGTATCAGAGCTTTGGGAGTCTAGCAAGGTGTCCGACAAAGTTCTTAGAAAAAGTTAATTGAGTAGATTCTTGATATGGTTCCGTCAAGCAGGATCGGGAAGTATGAAATTGAGAAGTTCAATAGGAAGAATGATTTTGGCTTTTGGAAAAGTCAGATGAATGACGTTCTCATATCTCAAAAGCTTCACAAAGCTTTACGGGAAAGTTTAAGAAGCCCACTGACATGACCGATGAGTTCTACCGTCCCGTCATTGATGACCGTATAGGTTTAGTTATCATGCAAGCTAAATTCCCTAACAGAGCATTGTGCCGCAGAAATAGATCTTTGACCATTTGCCACTATTCAAAGTTCCATTTGTCATTGCACTTCTCTGCCTCAAACAGTTTGAGATTTGCCGTAGATTTCTATCGACTACCGATCTTCTGTATCTTCAACCAAAGTGCTATTTCACGGAACAACAACTCCCAAACCACTTGTTGGGATAAGATGGCAAAAGTTATTGACCAAGAATCACACCATACGACATGCGTTCGACACCAACCACGAAACGGTGATGAGCTCTTGCAAAGAAGACATAAAAAAACAAGAGACATAGTACAGAAGGAATATGTATAAAATCCAAATTTGGGAAAAACCACAGGGTTAGCGAGATAACTAAAATTACAAGATCACAAAGTCTGCTACAAGACGAGATCCACTACATCTTCATGACCCCCAATACAAGAGAGAATACGCAAGAGCATTAGTAAAGTCCTAGAGATTTCAACCAACATAGAGAGTTTCAATCCTACTTCTTTTTCAACCTCTCTTTCTTCTTTCTTTATCTCAATCTATTGGTTGCTTTACACACCCTGTATGAGCAATAGGATATCCTTCCATCCCTTAAATAGCATGCTCTTACTTGGAGCCCAAGCCACTCAAGGAACCGACTTTTAAATATGGCCAAACTTCTTGTCCTGGTCCCAGTTTGGTTCATCTGTCATGCATAAACCTGAGAATTTCCATGCCGGAGGCTGACTGCACTAGTCTGATCAACGTGGATAGGATAGGTACGGTCATGTCCGATGCTGAAATGTGTTCCAATATTCAAGTGTCCAGTAATTTACCCATAATTCCAAGTATGAAAAAAATACTTTATATTTTCTTTTACAGAGGAATTATACGAGTTTGCACCATGTTCAAGTTATAAATTCCTTCCTAGGAAGAAAACATTTCTAAACATGTGACATTTGTTGGACACTTGAAATCCTTGTCTAGCTTCTGGGTGCTCCAAAATTCCATGTGTCACTTGTTGCCCGTCAGTCAAACAACTCCAAAATTCCATGCCGATTACACCTTTCTAAGGTCTCTGAAGACTGATATACTCATATGAGTTCATTATAGATGAATGTTTAAAAGTCTTTAAGGTCATATAGGATATATTAGAGCTTAGTGCATAGGTCAGCGAGTGTCAAATATAAATATTAAATACTATGTTGATAACTTCATTCTAATATCCCATTACTCATCAAGCTTAATAGGAATCCATGTTATAAGATCAACTACTTTGAAATACATCCAGGAAATGCTCGAATAGCCATACTTACGGTCTTGTGAGACAGCACTTCAACAATGGCTTGAGAACTTTAATAGAGTTCCGACCATAAAGACAAGATCATACTCAATCTGGACTAAAGCTCCGATATTAACCTTTCTTTCTTTCTTCTCAACCTGAGTTCCTAATGCTCCCAATGCCCACCCCCCCCCCCCCCCCCCCCCCCCCCCCCCCCCCCCCGCGCGCGCCACCTAGGTCCCCAACAGATACTTCCACTCAAGCTTGTCGGAGGACCTGTTAACTGTTAAATCAGAGAAGATAAAACTATTGCTTCATATTGGAAATTTTGGCGGTGGGTACAACCTTTCTTAAATTTAATCTTTACACTTTTGAATACAAAACACCACATACCCTTTTTGTTATAGGTGTTTACATGACCTTTTTAGTTCCCAAGTACTGCAGTAACAGTAAAGATGCATAAAAGTCACGTCAAGTAACTCATGATTAAACAAGTAAATCAAGACTAGAGAAATCTCTAAATTGATCCGTGTATCTATGCACTCTATGCCATGTAGCATTCCGCATACGCTATCATGTGGTTGCCATGTGTCAGTAAAGTTTACTAGTCAACGTCCTCCTTAAACTTGTCAGTAAAGTTTACTAGTCAACATCCTCCTTAAACTTGATTCACCAAAATCAAATGACTACAAGCAATTTTTTTACATGTCCAGAAAATTAGTGTAGCACAATGAGAATGCTAAGATGGATGAGTGGTGGTTCGTTAAAAGATGGGATAATAAATTAGTATATTTGTAGAAAGTTAGAGGTGGTACCAATGGAGGATAAGATGAGAAAAAAATCGTCTTATGTGGTTTGGACGTGTGCATCGTAGACCAATAGATGCTCTGGTATGTAGCAATAAGATAGTAATTGAAGGAACCGTTAGGACTAGAGGTAGACCAAAATGAACATGGATTGAAGTTTTAAAGAAGGACATAGTATTGCCCTTAATATAGTTGTGAAAGAAAAAGATTCAAACAACTGACGCCAAAAATTGGGATAAGGGCTTTGTTGTCGTTGTTGTAAATGTTTTGGTTCTGATGGTTTACTGAAAATATCTATGCTTTTAATTTTCAGAAGTTTCGTAAGTACGTCATTCATAATTGCAACACAATTATTATGTAGGAGTAGAATCAAGTTTGATTTTTACCGCCCCTCTTAAACTCAATTTTGTGTCTATACTTCATTCTAACCCCTTTGAGTTTCTTCTGTATAACTACTTCCATTTTACCTTGGAAACCATATTTAGATCTTGAGTCTCCATTGGGTTTTTCTTTAATGTATTTTCTTTAATTATTTATGCATTGAGTTTTTTCTTTGTATTATTGCATTTACCTCTTATTATATTTTCTTGATGTCCTCTTGTGATATTTGTACATTGGTCTTCTAACAATAAGTGCTTCCACTTCGTCCTCGTTCACAACCTTGACCTCGAGCTCCTCCGTTGCCACCAACTTGAGTTCTTTTGGGAACCTTCCTAAGTTTCCATTGCTGCAACCTTTGTTGAGGCACTTTGGCTTGTATATTCTTCTAGTGCTAACAATACTTTGGGCTTCTCTTGTTCTTCTTTTTTTTGGGAGTGCACTTATACCATCTTTGTTAACAATTAAGAAAAAAAAGAAAGATAAAACTAATAGTTCATATTAGAACTTTGGTGGTGGATAGAACATTTGCTCTTCATGCACACTTCCAAGAATCAATACCATACAGGACATCCTTTATATAGATGGTTACAGCACCTTTCATAACTCTTAAAAGACTCGCTATAATAATAGTAAAGATGTAGGGGATTCCCACTAAGTATTCAACAACTAAGTAACTCGTGGTTCTAGAACTCTCTAAATAAATTCACCAAGTAACTTTTGGTTCTAGAAATCTCTAAATAACGTACGTGGGTAGAATATTGTGCCATGTTGCTTTCCACATAGAATGTCATGTGACCTCCATGTTCAATCAATTTTACTACTCAACAAACCCATTTGTCATTTCTCCTCTTTCTCTCTATTCTAACATTGGACAGAGCAAAGAGGGAGGGGGAGTGTTAGAAAATTTATCCTACGCATATTTTATATTGGAGACACCGCATGCCCATTAGGCCCCCCCTAGTGCGGCCCTGCCTAGGCCTTTAGGCTCTTGATCTCTCCAGGTGCGTGTCCAACATCAATCTACTGATACGTAAGAGATAACCAGGTCCTGCAATAATCCGGCCGTCCTTTGGTGCTCCGCATATTTTATTATCACAGAAAACTCAATATCTCGGTCAGGTGGTAGTCCTGGCAATTCCTCGGGGAATACATCCTCGAACTCGGTGATAATAGGGTGCTGAGGGGTGTCATGCATCATCATATGAGTCCCCGATGTGGGTGCATCACAACTCTCTCCGTCTTCTTTGGTGAACTCAAACTCTGCCGCCTTCGGTGGTCTAAAGATAATACTGCTCCTATGGCAGTCTATGAGAGCGAAATGCTGGCTCAACCAGTCCATTCCAAGAACCACATCAAATGTCGGCCTAGGGAATACAAGAAGTCGTGCCATCATCTCTCTGCCACTTATCACTACAGGACAACGTCTACAAACACCACTAACAGGTACAACTCCTCCTCCAGTGAGGATTTTAACATTCTTAGCTAAAGGTGTGATGGGAATGCTGTGTCTTGTGGCAAAACTAGTGGCTATAAATGAATGTGTGGCTCCAGTATCAAATAATGTAATAGCAGAAAAAGATGCAACTAAAACCATACCTGCTATGACCTCTGCCTCTGTCTCTACATTCTCAACAGCTAGAGAGAATGCCTTTCCATGGTTCTGTTCTGGGCCTTGAGCTCCGGCCTTATGGTACTGAGCTGTCTGTGGTGGTAATGGTGGACGAGGTGCTGGTGCTGTGGGCTTCTGGGCCTTATGTGCCTGAACTAGAGCCTGCTGCTCAGGACAATCTCTGGCCAAGTGCTGTCCTGATCCACATCTCATACATAAACCCAAACGAAGTCGACAGTCATCTCTGATATGACCATGCTTTCCACAATAGTGGCAAGTGGGCTTCTGGTAGGGAGTAGTCCTCTGCTGGTACTGTCCTGTGGTCCTCCTGATTGGTCCACCTTGAGTAGCTCGGGCTGGTGTAACTGCTGGTGCATGACGTCTCGATGTCTGCAGCTGTTCCTTGCGAAGAATCTCCTGGGCACGAGCTTCTTCCAAGACAGCTGAATGGGAGACTCGGGACTGGGTAGTCGTATAAGACTTGAGCTCTGGTGCAAGCCCCTGGTGAAATCTCCTCTCCTTCTCTAACTCTGTCGGAATCAATCCCGCACCAAATCGACTCAGGCGATTGAACTCTGAGTCATACTCATCAACTGTCATATTCCCTTGCTTCAGATGAAGGAACTGGTCGTAGAGACCATCTCTGACATGAATAGGGAAGAACCTCTCATAAAACGCATCATAGAACTGCTTCCATGTGATCCCAGTGCCTAATCGTCTTTCTTTCGCCTTCCACCAGTGGTGAGCATTGTCTTCTAACAGTAGGTCCACTGCTGTCATCCAATCTCGAGCTGGCAACTGGGATGCCTTCAGTAGCTTTTCTGTACTAATAAGCCACTGTGACACCTCTAATGGCTTCTCCGTCCCTCTAAAGGCCTTGGGGTTCATATTTGTGAAATTCTTGATAGAGCCTTCATAAGGATGCAGAGCCGGTGCTGGTGCTGGTGCTGGAGGTGGTAGTAGAGGTCTAGCCATTGCTGCCATCATCGTCTGTCTCATCAGCTCAGTCTGCTGCCACTGAGCCTGCATCATGGCGTACATAAACTGAGTAGTAGGGCTCCCATCAGTCGGTGGTGGAGGCATCTGAGGTCCCGACTGTGGGAGAAACTGCTGAGGGAATGGTGGTGGTGGAGGCAGTGGTACATTCCCTTCCGGTGGCATGGTAGTGGTCTGTCCAGCCTGGCTACCTGGGGGTGCTGCGATCTCTGGGCAATTCCGTCGTTGGTGTCGTAGTAGGCTGTGACTGTCCTGGCTGGTATGATGTCGCTGGAGTCATGGGAGGATTCTGTCCCTCCGGAGTAGCCTCTTCACCAGATGTGAGGGCCAAGGCAGATGTGCGTCCGCTTCTTAATGCATACTGTTGGCACGAGGAAGATAAGTTGATATTAGAAAAGATTAGATATGAAGTAATTCGAATAATCAAGGAAGTTTCGAAATATTGGAAGTCAAGAGGTAGTAGTAGTTCTGGATGAGATATTCCTATTCCTATATGCAGGCTTGTTGGGCACAGTCATGTAATCCAACAATATTAACGTCGACCTGCATGGGCCACCACAAAAACATGTAATGCCCCAGTCCCAAAATATGTAGGACCGAGTACGTGAACATGCCAGCTGCACATATACGAAGAATACTCCAATATATGGAATCCTTACATATGTACATAAGCTGTAAATAAAATAATCACAGGCCAGAATAACATAATCTAATCTCATCACAGCTCAACACAGAAGAATATAGAGTCCAAATAATAAATAAGAGTATCAAAAGATAGCCGGGTGAACATGCTCACTCCAAACAGCTATGAAAAATAGTCTCACAAGATCGGAGTCCAACCTCCGCAAAATAGAAAGAAAAGAGATGTAAAAATAATGTCCACTAATGTCTCAAATAAGAATAGACTAGAAATCAGTAAAGACTGCCTCGTCATCGATGTAGGATAGCTCCAACGCCGCTCCGTACTCCTGTGGAAAATCGTCTAAACCTGGAGAGATAACCAGGTCCTCAGAGGACATAGCAAGATACAAGAAAACACCATGCCATATAAACTGCGATAATATAATAAGAGAAAAGGGTATGCATGCAATCAGGTTCCTAACCATTCTACTGTGAATATGCAGTTGAGATACAATCCTTCGACGCATGAGCCCTGGCTGAATATAGGATCCGGTATAGTCCCCTCTTGGGCACCAGTGACCAAGCGCATGACGTTCCAAGAACGACAGTGGCCAACCTGAGAGGCTAATCATACCCGTATCTCCAGCGGAGCTTCCGGGTTACAAGGGAAGTGCAATCGAAGCCCATATGTCAGGTATTGTTCTCCCCACCCAATGCCTAGTACATCATCTCCATGACTGACATGTACCTCTAGTAACCGCCAAGTCTTCTAGCATGCAATTCTATTGGCAGTCACTCCTATCCGTCGCACGTTCCATACGTATCGGTGGCCAGCCGACTACGCGGATACGTGTCCTACATGATACCCACATCACGTGATACAACAAGTGTCAAGGCCGTAAGAGATATACCAATACCTTAACATCAATGGGTGGTCACTAGACTAAGTCAATGCAAGAGAAATAAATAAAACGAGAAAAACGACCGGTAGAGTCGCTTGCACCCAAGTGTGACTTGGACGCACAGTTTAAATATCAAGAAATAAAAAATGCTGAAAATAACAACTGAAAATAAGAAATATAATAATCACAGAGTACGGTGGCAAGGTATCTTGCCTGATGGTGCAAAGTGGCAAGTCCCGGGAATCACAATGTCAGCTAAGAAACGTCACAATCTCCAAACAACTCCGGACGCTGAAACAAACATAAAAAACGCACTCGGTGTAAAAGATATACCTAGGAAACGCCTGTCCAAAAGTCAAATTCTGGAACAGGGGCAAAATCGTAATTTCGGGTCAAAACGATATCCGTCGTTGGACCCGTTTTGCATCGAAATGTGCGCCGAAGTCTATGTTCTCTAAAGTCGTCAAACTACATGTCTACGGATTTAGTTTGAGGAGAGGAACTCAACGGTATGTCCAGTTTTGGATTCCGATGAGCCGTGTACAAAATCGTCCGTTTGAGTGGGTCGCGGGCCCGCCAAAAAGGGATTCCGATTCGACCTTCTCAGAATCGAACCAAACTTGGCACACAGGACCAGAATTTCGATCCGGACCTGTTGGCGCAAGTTTCGTCTCGAATCGACGACTGTACACGAAGTTAGGACGAAGTTTGCAAAACGTCGATACGGGGTATCTCGACGGATACGGACTGATTTCGTCGCGCACATACGACGAAACTGAGTTCCGTCAGTTCCCACACGTCGGCAACGTCCATACGCGCCTTTCGATGCGTATAGCGCGCGATCACGTCGCCCGGTTTGTCGTGGCGCACGCCATATCGGACAATTCAGAAAATTAATATAATTAACACAGGTTTTTCCTCAACTTCAACATCAATCTATTTTTTACACGTTAATCGAAACGATGATCTAGAAGATGCGTTGCGATCTCGGTTATGTTGTCTTTTACTGTTTTCAATTAGTTCCTACAGTACTTTACTGCACAGCAAGAAAATTGGCCGACAAGTTGTCGTTTTAAAATAGTTTTAAGTATTACAGAAAACAGATTTTTGTTCAACTTCATCTCGATTTTTCGAGCAAGTTGATGGGTTGTTTTCGAAATCCACCTGGAGGATCTCGAAGAGGGTCAAGTCTACTTTCCAGAAAATCTTACGGATCGAAAATCGGTGCTACGAGTAAAAATTTACGTCGTAGGGACGTAGGGTACCTTGAGTGGGAAAACTGCTCCGTGGGTGACGCGGGGCTGACTTCCGATGCTCCGTTCGTCGCGCACAAAGCTCCGTCGCTGGTGAAACGAATTCGTAGGCGAAGAGGGTATGATCAGCCTCAACTTTTGTTTTGGAAGATTAGGGTTTTGAGGCTTGTGGAAAAAGTTACATATATAACAAGTTGTAACAAAACCTAATACTAATGGGTTTGGAACTAAAATCCCTACGGGTTGGGTTTTGCTCGGGTGAGCTTGCTGCCGCACGCAGCAGGCTATTTTGGGGGATGTGGGACCCGCCCACATGGAGTGGGGGGTTAGTTGCATATTTATTATTATTATTATTATTATTTTCCTTTCTTTTTCCTTTTCCTTTTCTTTTTCTTTTTCCTTTCTCTTCAACTGTGGTCGGTCTCCCCCCCTTTTGGAGCCGACCACCACTGTGTATTTTTTTTTTACTACTATATATATATATATATATATATATATATATATATATATAAACACATAAAAAAATTCCTATAAATTGTAATTAAGTAACAAAAATCTTTTATAATAATTGTAGGCTATAATTAGTAGCACTTAAAATATCAAGCATACAATCACACATATTATATATATATATATATATATATATATATATATATATATATATATATATATATATATACACCCATACATACAAACTACCTCTTTAATGCTATATAATATATTAAAAATAATTTTTAAATATCTAAAATAATTAGAATTAGAAAATATTGGGGGTTTACATCAAAGAGGGGGGGGGGGGGGGGGGGGGTTTCACATGTAGCTGCTGCTACAGCTTCGTTTTTTTGTGTGTGGGTGGTCGGGTGGGGCCGACTACCCATTAACTTATTTCTTTTTCTTTTTTTTTTCTTTTTTTTTCCAAATCTTTTTAAATTAAAAGCTTAATCATTATATGTATATATCTATACAAATATATATATCCATATATTCACCATAAAAATCTTCAAAAATTTTAAAATAAAAAGTAATATTATCCATCCATATATAAAATGTATTTAAAGATATTTATATATATGTACAAATTCAATTAACCATAAATAGGACAACAAATAATAATGATATCTAATAGTAATGAATATGTATATTTAATCACCATAAAAAATAACTTTAAAAATATAAAATAACAAAATAGTCCTATTGTGGTTTTGGTGAACTTATACCACACACCTTTTCCGAGTTCAAAAAAATTGTACAACGTGTTGCAAAATATAATAATTAATAAAAAAAAACCAATAATTGTGTAAATTTATTTTTAAGTCTAATAAAATAATAAAAATAATAATAAAATTTAGGGATTTTACATCCTACCCAACTTACAAGAATTTCGTCCTCGAAATTTAGGATTAGTAAGGTAGATGGGGTTGAGGAATATGAAGAGTAGTTAAAGGCGAGGATATAGCCACATGAGTTGGTCGGTGGCTATCTAAATTCGTGTTGGAATAACTGATAGGGAAACTAAAGGTGATATCTTGCATCTATCTATCATGTACAGTGTCTGGTCTTTCTAATATAAGTAAAGTAAAATGCAATAGAGAGTTCAAGGACGATGCTATCGAGTACGAATACGTGGTTCATAGGCGACGGAAATAATTCAAACGAGAGTTGTCAATGCTGTCACGGATGAGACTCTAGGACAAGTTTACTATGTCTCCATCTACGTAGAATAATATGTGATAAGCGAACCAAAGTGTAATAGGTTGATCAGACCATCATGCACCGGTTCTGATTAGACAATATGTTAGTGGGTGCACCCAATAAAATATGTCATGATCAAGCTTGATAACGAAATAAGCTTGTAAAACTGAAGCTACATTAGCAGCATGAGATAGTCAAAATATGAGCAAGGGAGGTACTGCTGAAGGAATTTTTTTTTTTTATTTTTTAAATAGTCCAAGATCTTTTAAAATCAAGGCTCGCCCGAAGTTTGGGCCTATACAGTTGTCCCAGTGTTTCTTCGTTTATGGCTTGGTAGACTAGATAAGGTAGGGTCCTCTGAATTTATAGTCTAAGTGAACTTACCAATGTGGTTCACAAGGAAAAATGTTTGTTAGATGGTGAGGTATTCTACCCAACTTACAAGAGTTAAACTAATAGTGTGATGGGACCATGGGTCAAGCAACCAAGATAAAGTACAATGCTAAGCATTAAGGAATTTAATAGAACATATTCATATATCGGGTTAAGGGATTGGGTCAAGGTTGGATCTTTAATTCAAGTCCGAAAGTATCTTGGTATCATGGTAGAGGTTTTGGTTTATCCATTTTGATCAGAAGGTCATATTATGAAACTAGTGTACAAGGAGACGTGTTTTGGTGGGACATGATATATCTACATGAAGGTAGGCTCGTCTAGGTCTTACATATGAAATTTGTTGAGAGGAAAAGTTTAGAGTTGTACTCCAAATATACAAGTCACGGTAGGGGGCGCCAGAAGATCAAAATAGGAAGTGGGAGTTCACGAGGTGATAATTAATGCACAAAAATAAAGAAGATCAAGTTAAAGCATGAAATAAAATTAATTAGAGAAAAATAATTTAGGAACACAATTTCGGTGAGAAAATAGTCTCCTAGATGAATACAGTTAAGGAACCATTAACTCATTATTCAAATTGCCAATGGGTCAGAAGGTCGCAATTAAAAGATCTAGAATTGAAGGAAGGTCGAGTAAGTCAAGGTGGAAATACAATCACATAGTTTGGTAGATGACTAACAACACTTGTGTACATATTACTATCATGGTCATGAGTGATATGGCAATTAGTGTGGAGTACATCTATCTTATTAGAACTATCTTGATGGCCTACCATTAAGATTTTAGCTCAAGTTTCCTCCAAAGGTTTCTTAATAAAATTTTCAAAAATAACCACCCAAAATTTGTATTCACTGCAAGTCGTTCAATTTAATCATGACCTAAATTAAATCACTTTCATAAATCTCAAAGCAAACTTTATCACGTTGCTACTAACCTTTTCCAAAATTAATGTTTAAATTCAACTATTTAACTCAAGAGTTTATAATTTATGAATCCATAAAAATTTCACAATCAATCAAAAATTTAACACACTAAAATTTTCAAATAACTCATAATAAAACTCTTAGCATATTAAAAGCAATCTCAAAAATTACGCTCAATGCTCTCATCAATTTTAACTTATATTCATGCTAAGTTATTCCAACAAAATCACTACTTTTAAATGGTAACTTTCTTTAATCAATCAAAATAACTTTCCATCACATCCTTCGAAATTCTCCCAAAATTTTAATATTAGCAATCCCTCAGTATACTAAATTTTCAAATAATCTTATCAGTCAAAATCTTTTTTTTTCTTCCAAAAATCTAAATAGATTTGTAAATCCTCAATCATAGGACACCATTTAAAATAAAAATTTCTCAAAAATCGTTTTCATAACTTTCAAATATTTTAAACCAAAATTCACCGTCATTACTTCCATTTAAAATTCAAAATTTACTAAACACGAAAATCGCAAGTTGTACAACTCAAATTTAAATAATTCCTATGACCATTTTTAAAAGCTAAGATCATTTTCAAACCAAATTTATAACTGTTCAAAGGTGTATAACTATAATACAATAAATCATAAACATCAAAACTCGAAAATCAAATAAATTTTATATTTGTTCAAAGATGTATATTTATCACCCAAAACTCATAAATATCACAACTCGAAAGCAAATCAATTTTATACTTGTGCAAAGATGTATAACTATTACCCAATAAATCATAAATATCAAATCTCAAAAAGCCAATCAATTTCTTAAATCAAGGGTATAAAGATTCTAGCTATTTTTTTTTTCTCCTTCCTGCAGTATCAATCCTATGGTGTTTACTATTTAGAAATCTCAAGCTTAAAACCTTCCTTGGTAGTATCCTACTTTACAAATTACTAATCATGAATTCACACAAAAAGCCTTTTTAACTCAATTAGAGTCTTGAATGTATTCCAATTGCCAATATAACCATTCTAGCCATATGTGTGACGTATGAGCATATACTAATGTAGTCATCTTCCTAGTTGATACTAAGCACGAAAATAAGAATCAACGGTAGAAAGGAATCAAGGAAGATGCAATTCAAGGAGGTCGAACAAGAGTTCGGAATTTGAAGCCAAGGAAAGAGGTCAAGCTGTATGGATGAGATTCCTAGATTCTAATCCTATGTTGCAGGCTCACATCGGTACAATTACGTAACCGAAGTGACAAACTCGACCTGCAAAAACATGTAACGTCCCAGTCCCAAAATACTTAGGACTAGGTACGTATCCATGCCAGCTGCATACATACGAAATATACTCCAATATATGGAAACTCGTATGTATACATAAGCTGTAAAATGCAGTAAACCAAGAGTAATCTAATCTCATCCATAAATGAAGAATAAAAGATATCATATAATCAACTGCAATAAGTCTTTGTACAATACGTTGGACGGAGACAAAGTCCACTACCAACTATCTCAAGTAAAAGGTACAAGAAGGAATAGATGAAATAACAAGACTAGCCAAGTGCAATCATCTTCGAAATGATGGAGAAGATCATGGCCTCGACTAGAACACCTGCAATATCACAGAAGCACACGCACCTGGAGAGATAACCAGGTCCTCAGAGGGACGTAACAAGATACAGGAAGAACATGCCATATGAACTGAATATAAATGCACCATAAAATAAATATAAAGTAAAAGTGTCCAAATCATAACACGGCTCAATATCCCATCATCGAAACAGTAGGCTACCCCTACAACCAAACAAGGACAAGGGGTAACTTACTATTCCACGATGTGACATTTTTTCATGCCATGATTGGAACATGAAATTTGCTAAGGTCTCCTAACCTTTCTAGTAGGCAATTTAGAAGACATCTCGATGTATGGGCAGGTGAAGGCTGACTCCCCCAGGACAAGGTAACAACTCTCAACACGCACACGTCAAGTACCAATACTATCAGCCGGCATAACTCGAGGCTAGCGGCCCACGTGACCCATCAGTCCACATAGCTCGAGGCTAGTGACCCTCGCGACTAGACTACCGTAGTACGCAGTTACTACAGCCTTTGGATTTGGGGTAGCCCATACATTTAACTGTCTTCTCCCTCCCAAGGTCACTAACAGAAGGTAGATTGCTAAGACTAGGTCCATATGCATACAAAAAGGCAAGAAAGAAAAATAACTGAAAACAAATGAAGTGAACTAAAAATAGCCAAGTAATGGATCCAACTGAAAACAGATAATAAATATGCAGTAAATAAATAAATAAAGATGCATCTAATTATAAACAGTAAATAAGGCAAGGTATCTTGCCTGAGGGTGGTGCGAGAAGCAGCAAAATCCAACAATCAGAATTGTCAACACGAAAGTCAAAATCAATAAGAAGCTCCGGATGCTGAAACAAACATCACGAACGAGTTTGGAATAAAAGATACGCCTAGGAAACGCCTGTCCAAAAGTCAAATTCTGGAACAGGGACAATTTCGTAATTTCGGCTCAAAACGATGTCCGCCGTTGGACCCGCTTTGCACCGAAATACGTGCCAATATCTACGGTCTCTAAAGTCGTCAAACTACATGTCTACTAATTTGTTTTGATGAGACGAACCCAACGGTATGTCCAATTTTGGATTCCGGTGGGCCGTGCACAAAATCGCCCGTTTAGTGGGATTGTGGGTCCGCTAAAATGGCGTCCCGATCAACCTTCTCAGAATTGAACCAAACTTGGCTCACAGGACCAGAAAAATATTTCGAGTCCAATGGCGCAAGTTTCGTCGCGATTTGATCACTGTACACGAAGTTATGGCCAAGATTGTAAAACGTCGATACGGGGTATCTCGACGGATACGCACTGATTTCGTCGTGCACATGCAACGAAATCGGGTTCCGTCAGTTCCCACACGTCGACAACATCCATATGCGCCTTTCGATGCATATAGTGCGCGACCACGTCGCCCGGTTTGTCGGGACGCACGCCGTATCAGGTGTTTTTCTACTTTTTGAAAACAAAATATACAATTTTTCGTGAAACTTTAACAACGTGTAGCTTTTTACATACTAGATGAAAAGTGAATCCAGAAGGTGCGTTATAATCTCGGTTATGTTGTCTTTGACTGTCTTCAATTAGTTTTTACAAAATCCTATTGTACAGAAAGAAAAGTGGCCGACAAGTTGGTGTTTTAAAACAGTTTTTAATATTCCAGAAAAGTGGTTTTTCTCCAACTTCGCCTCGATTTGTCGAGCAAGTTGGATGGCCATGTCGAAATCCACCTGGGGATCTCGAAGTGGGTCATGGGTAGGGGTGAGCGTCGGTATAATCGGTCGGTATTTGGTCGATTTTTTCGGTATTTTTAAAAATCGGTATTTGAAAAATCAATACCAATATCGTACCATTTAGAATCGGTTTTTTTCGATTTCGGTTAAATCGGTATTCGGTCGGTTTTTGTTCGGTATCGGTATTTTACCAATTAATATTTGATCAATTAACACACTTAATATTGTAGAACCTCTTAACCTATAATATATATTTTTTACTTTTTTGGAAGCATGAATTTTAAAGCCAAGCCTCTACCAACTAAACAATTAATCAAAATTATTAGAACAATATGTAACAAGTCGCAAACACCTAAAAATGAGCTTAAATATCAAACGCGATCACTAAGTTTAATATTTAGTATAAATTTAAGTAACCAAAATTCACTTCAAAGTTCTATGAGAACACAAAAGATCAAAAACTCAATTCTTAACATTCTTAACATAAATTCAAGTCCACTAAAATCCATTCCAAGTTCTAGGAAACCAACCAAAACAAAGATAAAAATAAAAATGAGTAGTGTAAAATTAATCATGAACAACATTAAAAAAATGTGTGCGTGTGTGTGTGTGCGTGTGTGTATATATATGTGTGTGTGAATCGGTTTGGTTCGGTATTTTCGGTATGGTATTACACTCAAACCGTTACCATTACCATTATACCGTAATTTAGTCGGTTCGGCAATTCGGTATCGGTACATAATTTCGGTTCGATTTTTCGGAATATTTTTAATCGGTATTCGGTCGGTTTTTTGGTATCGGTCGGTATTTGCTCACCCCTAGTCATGGGAGCTACGCGTAGAAATTCGTAGATCGAAAAACGATCGCACGAGATGGGAGGAAACTAGGAGAGAAGGTGAGTACCTCGCTGTTCCGTTACTGCTGCTGTTGTCGATGGTTCCTTTGTCTTCTTCGCGAGCACGGCTTCGCTGTGGTGCGTCCGAGCTTCGCCGTGGAGCGGGGAGGAGGAAGGAGAAGAGGAAGGAGGTGGAAGAAATTAGGAGGAGAAAGGAAATTAGGTCATATATATATGTATGGATGTATATATATATTAAAGGGGTGGGGGTCGGCTCAAAATATGTTACTGTTATATAAAGGGTCGCCCCTTTATCATATTTGCAGCTGCTGCTGCTTTGGGGTTGGGCGTGTGGTGTGGGTGGTCGGGTGGGGCCGACCACCCACCACCTTATTTATTATTATTATTATTTTTTTCCAAATCCTTTTTAAATCAAAAGCTTAAACCTTTATATGTATATATCTATACAAATATATATCAATATATTCACCATAAAATCTTCAAAATTTTTAAAATAAAAAGTAATATTATCCATCCATATATATAATGTATTTAAAGATATTTATATATATGCACAAATTCAATTGACCATAAATAGGACAACAAATAATAATGATATCTAATAGTAATGAATATGTATATTTAATCACCATAAAAATAACTTGAAAAATATAAAATAACAAAAATAGTCCTATTGTGGTTTTGGTGAACTTATACCACACACCTTTTCCGAGTTCAAAATTGTACGTGTTGCATAATATAATAATTAAATTAAAAAAACAATAATTGTATAAATTCATTTTTTAAGTCTAATAAAATAATAAAAATAATAATAAAATTTAGGGATTTTACATCCTACAATTATTATAAAAGATTTTTGTTACTTAATTACAATTTATAGGAAATTTTTTATGTGTTTATATATATATATATATATATATATATATATATATATATATATTAGTTAAAAAAAAACATACACAGTGGTGGTCGGCCCCAAAGGGGGGGAGACTGACCACAGTTGAAGAGAAAGGAAAAAGAAAAAGAAAAAGAAAAGGAAAAGGAAAAAGAAAGGAAAAAAAATAATAAATAAATATGCAACTAAGCCCCCATTCCATGTGGGCGGGTCCCACATCCCCCAAAATAGCCTGCTGCGTGCGGCAACAAGCTCACCCGAGCAAAACCCAACCCGTAGGGATTTTAGTTCCAAACCCATTAGTATTAGGTTTTGTTACAACTTGTTATATATGTAACTTTTTCCACAAGCCTCAAAACCTTAATCTTCCAAAACGAAAGTTGAGGCTGATCATACCCTCTTTGTCTACGAATTCGTTTCACCAGCGACGGAGCTTTGTGCGCGACGAACGGAGCATCGGGTTCATTTTTTAAGTCTAATAAAATAATAAAAATAATAATAAAATTTAGGGATTTTACATTCTACAATTATTATAAAAGATTTTTGTTACTTAATTACAATTTATAGGAAATTTTTTATGTGTTTATATACATTATATTTTTTTTTTTTTTTTTTTTTTTTTTTTTTTTTATATACATTATATATATATATATATATATATATATATATATATATATATATATATATATATATATATATATAGTAGTTAAAAAAAAAACATACACAGTGGTGGTCGGCCCCAAAGGGGGGGGGGGAGACTGACCACAGTTGAAGAGAAAGGAAAAAAGAAAAAGAAAAAGAAAAGGAAAAGGAAAAAGAAAGGAAGAAATAATAATAATAAATATGCAACTAACCCCCCCACTCCATGTGGGCGGGTCCCACATCCCCCAAAATAGCCTGCTGCGTGCGGCAGCAAGCTCACCCGAGCAAAACCCAACCCGTAGGGATTTTAGTTCCAAACCCATTAGTATTAGGTTTTGTTACAACTTGTTATATATGTAACTTTTTCCACAAGCCTCAAAACCCTAATCTTCCAAAACGAAAGTTGAGGCTGATCATACCCTCTTCGCCTACGAATTCGTTTCACCAGCGACGGAGCTTTGTGCGCGACGAACGGAGCATCGGAAGTCAGCTCCGCGTCACCCACGGAGCAGTTTTCCCACTCAAGGTACCCTACTTCCCTACGACGTAACTTTTTACTCGTAGCACCGATTTTCGATCCGTAAAATTTTCTGGAAAGTAGACTTGACCCTCTTCGAGATCCTCCAGGTGGATTTCGAAAACAACCCATCAACTTGCTCGAAAAATCGAGACGAAGTTGAACAAAAATCTGTTTTCTGTAATACTAAAAACTATTTTAAAACGAGAATTTCACAGACTGAGCTGATGAGACAGACGATGATGGCAGCAATGGCTAGACCTCCACCACCACCTCCAGCACCAGCACCAGCACCGGCTCTGCATCCTTATGAAGGCTCTACCAAGAATTTCACAGATATGAACCCCAAGGCCTTTAGAGGGACGGAGAAGCCATTAGAGGTGTCACATGGCTTATTAGTACAGAAAAGCTACTGAAGGCATCCCAGTTGCCAGCTCGAGATTGGATGACAGCAGTGGACCTACTGTTAGAAGACAATGCTCACCACTGGTGGAAGGCGGAAGAGAGACGATTAGGCACTGGGATCACCTGGAAGCAGTTCTATGATGCGTTTTATGAGAGGTTCTTCCCTATTCATGTTAGAGATGGTCTCTACGACCAGTTCCTTCATCTGAAGCAAGGGAATATGACAGTTGATGAGTATGACTCAGAGTTCAATCGCCTGAGTCGATTTGGTGCGGGATTGATTCCGACAGAGTTAGAGAAGGAGAGGAGATTTCACCAGGGGCTTGCACCAGAGCTCAAGTCTTATACGACTACCCAGTCCCGAGTCTCCCATTCAGCTGTCTTGGAAGAAGCTCGTGCGCAGGAGATTCTTCGCAAGGAACAGCAGCAGACATCGAGACGTCATGCACCAGCAGTTACACCAGCCCGAGCTACTTAGGGTGGACCAATCAGGAGGACCACAGGACAGTACCAGCAGAGGACTACTCCCTACCAGAAGCCCACTTGCCACTATTGTGGAAAGCAGGGTCATATCAGAGATGACTGTCGACTTCGTTTGGGTTTATGTATGAGATGTGGATCAGGACAGCACTTGGCCAGAGATTGTCCTGAGCAGCAGGCTTTAGTTCAGGCACATAAGGCCCACAGCACCAGCACCTCGTCCACCATTACCACCACAGACAGCTCAGTACCATAAGGCCAGAGCTCAAGGCCCAGGACAGAACCATGGAAAGGCATTCTCTCTAGCTGTTGAGAATGTAGAGACAGAGGCAGAGGTCATAGCAGGTATGGTTTTAGTTGCATCTTTTCCTGTTATTACATTATTTGATACTGGAGCCACACATTCATTTATAGCCACTAGTTTTGCCACTAGTCACAGCATTCCCATCACACATTTAGCTAAGAATGTTAAAATCCTCACTGGAGGAGGAGTTGTACCTGTTAGTGGTGTTTGTAGACGTTGTCCTGTAGTGATAAGTGGCAGAGAGATGATGGCACGACTTCTTGTATTCCCTATGCCGACATTTGATGTGGTTCTTGGAATGGACTGGTTGAGCCAGCATTTCGCTCTCATAGACTGCCATAGGAGCATTATTATCTTTAGACCACCGAATGCGGCAGAGTTTGAGTTCACCAAAGAAGACGGAGAGAGTTGTGATGCACCCACATCGGGGACTCATATGATGATGCATGACACCCCTCAGCACCCTATCATCACCGAGTTCGAGGATGTATTCCCCGAGGAATTGCCAGGACTACCACCTGACCGAGATATTGAGTTTTCTATTGAGCTTATTCCCGGAGCTGAGCCTATCTCATCTCGAGTTTATCGTCTGACACCCAAGGAGTTGGTAGAGATGAAGACGCAGATTGATGACTTATTAGAGAAGGGATTTATTCGTGCCAGTGCGTCACCATGGGGAGCACCTGTACTTTTCGTGCATAAGAAAGACGGGACAGTACGCATGTGCATCGACTACAGTGCATTGAATGCAGTGACGGTAAAGAACAAGTATCCCTTGCCGCGTATAGACGATCTATTTGATCAGCTGAGTGGAGCAAAAGTATTCTCCAAGATTGACTTACGATCAGGCTATCACCAATTGAAGATTTGGAAGGAAGACATTGCAAAGACGGCTTTTTGATCAAGGTATGGACACTACGAGTTCTTGGTCATGCCTTTCGGTTTGACCAATGCTCCCGCAGTCTTCATGAATTTAATGAACAAGATCTTTCACCAATACTTGGACAAATTTGTAGTAGTCTTTATAGATGATATCTTGATTTACTCCAAGAGTCGAGAGGTGCATGAGCAGCATCTACGGATAGTTTTGGGAACGTTGAGGAATGAGTGACTTTTCGCGAAGCTTAACAAGTGTGATTTCTTTCTCGAGGAGGTATCATTTCTTGGTCATATTGTTACGGGTGATGGTATATCAGTGGACCCTGAGAAGATCACGGCAGTCAAATCATGGCCCGCTCCTACATCAGCTTCTGAGGTGAGAAGTTTCCTCGGACTTGCGGGTTACTATCGACGGTTCGTAGAAGATTTCTCTCGAATAGCGGGGCTTATGACTCGATTAACTTGCAAGGATCAGGAGTTTGTATGGACAGACGAGTGTCAAGCCGCATTTGACGAGTTGAAGAAGCGATTGACCACATCACCGATCTTGACACTACTATCGGGCCCGGGAGGATTTGTGATCTACGACGACGCATCCGGGAAGGGGTTAGGATGTGTATTGATGCAGCACGGTCGTGTAGTAGCATATGCATCGCGACAGTTGAGGGTGCACGAGAAGAATTATCCGACCCACGATCTAGAGCTCGCAACGGTTATCTTTGCTTTGAAGCTATGGAGACACTACTTGTACGGCGAGAAGGTTGATATCTACACTGATCATAAGAGCCTCAAGTACGTGTTCACACAAAAAGAGTTGAATATGCGACAGCGACGTTGGTTGGAGTTGATGAAGGATTACGAGATCGAGCTACATTATCATCCGGGCAAGGCTAATGTCGTGGCAGACGCATTAAGCCGTAAGCCCATGGCACACTTTTTGTCTACGCAGAAGGAATTGATTAGAGACTTGGAGCAGCTTGGTATTGAGATAGTATTGCCTGGAGCAAACGGTGTATTAGCCAACCTCCAAGTGCAATTATCATTGGTAGAGCGCATCAAGGCAGCATTGCCCAATGATGCTAGATTTCGACGGAGCAGAGGAAGGACTGAAGCAGGAGAGCAGACGGGATTGAGGATTCACCCCGATGGGACATTGTGATGTGGTGATCGCCTTTATGTACCCAATGGAGAGCTACGACATGAGCTGATGGCAGAGGCTCACAGTTCGACTTACTCCATTCATCCCGGAGGAACCAAGATATACCGCGACTTACGACAGTATTATTGGTGGCACGGAATGAAGCGAGAGATAGCTCGTTTCGTTGCCAAGTGCTTGGTATGCCAACAAGTGAAGGCGGAGCACCAAAGGACGGTCGGATTATTGCAGTCGCTACCCATTCCCGAGTGGAAGTGGGAGCACATTACTATGGATTTCGTCACGGGTTTTTCTCGGAGTCCCAGGGGACGTGACGCAGTGTGGGTGATTGTTGATAGACTTACCAAGTCAGCCCATTTCTTACCTTTTAGAGTGGGCCAGTCGACAGAGGTATTGGCAGAGATGTATATGGAGCAGATTGTGAGGTTACACGGTGTGCCTGTTAGTATTGTGTCGGACCGTGACTCGAGATTTATCTCGCATTTTTGGAGGAGCATGCAAGAGAGTTTGGGCACCCGATTGAAGTTTAGCACGGCATACCATCCGCAGACAGACGGCCAGTCGGAGCGTACTATTCAGACACGAGAGGATATGTTGAGAGCGTGCATACTTGACTTTGGCGGTTCATGGGAGGACCATCTTCATCTTGTTGAGTTTTCCTACAACAATAGCTATCAAGCGAGGATTCAGATGGCTTCGTTTGAGGTGTTGTATGGTAGGAAGTGCCGGTCTCCTGTTTGTTGGAGCGACATAGGAGAGCGACAGCTATTGGGTCCCGAGTTGGTCTTGAGCACAGTGGAGAGAGTGAAGAAAATTCAGGGCCACCTGCGAGCAGCGCAGGATCGTCAGAAGCAGTGGGCAGATAATCGTCGTCGACCCTTGGAGTTCAAAGAGGGCGACCATGTGTTCTTGAAGATATCCCCCACTTGAGGCACGATTCGATTCGGAGGACGTGGCAAGTTGAGTCCAAGGTACATCGGGCCTTTCGATGTCATGGAACGTGTTGGAGAGGTTGCCTACATATTGGCCTTGCCACCGTCGCTAGAGGGAGTGCATGACGTATTCCATGTATCGCAGCTGAGGAGGTACGTGGCGGACAGCAATCATGTGCTTGATCACTCCGAGATCACGGTTGGACCGAGTTTGTCGTACGAAGAGCAACCAGTAGGCATTCTTGATCGTCGAGTGAAGGTGTTGCGGAACCAATCTATACCATTGGTTCGCGTGGCATGGAAGCATCACTCGCCAGGGGAGTCTACTTGGGAGCGCGAGGACGACATCCGAAATTGCTACCCGTATTTGTTCGAAGACGAAGGTATGTCTTGCATTTAAGCTTTTAAATTGCTATCAATTTCCTTGCATTGCATTTGATCCCCCGACATTAGTTTAATTTCAAGGACGAAGTTTTCTTTAAGTTGGGTATGATGTAAACCCCCAATATTTTCTAATTATTTTAGAGATTTAAAAATTATTTTTAATATATTATATAGCATTAAAGAGGTAGTTTGTATGTATGAGTGTATATATATATATATATATATATATATATATATATATATATATATATATATTTTTATGAGTGTATTTATATATATATTTTGTATGTATGAGTGTATATATATATATATATATATATATATATATATATATATATATATATATATGTGTGTGTGATTGTGTGCTTGATATTTTAAGTGCTACTAATTATAGCCTACAATTATTATAAAAGATTTTTGTTACTTAATTACAATTTATAGGAAATTTTTTATGTGTTTATATACATTATATATATATATATATATATATATATATATATATATATATATATATAGTAGTAAAAAAATATACACAGTGGTGTTCGGCCCCAAAAGGGGTGGAGACCGACCACAGTTGAAGAGAAAGGAAAAAGAAAAAGAAAAGGAAAAGGAAAAAGAATGGGAAAAAAAAGGTTCATATTTGTTAACAATCTATATAAAGATAAAATGGGTTTGTTGAGTAGTAAAGATGGAAGGGGTTAGGATGTGTATTGATGGAAGGGGTTAGGATGTGCACTTATACCATCTTTGTTAACAATTAAGACAAAAAAGAAAGATAAAACTAATAGTTCATATTAGAACTTTGGTGGTGGATAGAACATTTGCTCTTCACGCACACTTCCAAGAAGCAATACCATACAGGACATCCTTTATATAGATGGTTACAGCACCTTTCATAACTCTTAAAAGACTCGCTATAATAATAGTAAAGATGTAGGGGATTCCCACTAAGCATTCAGCAACTAAGTAACTCGTGGTTTTAGAACTCTCTAAATAAATTCACCAAGTAACTCTTGGTTCTAGAAATCTCTAAATAACGTACGTGGGTAGAATATTGTGCCATGTTGCTTTCCACATAGAATGTCATGTGACCTCCATGTTCAATCAATTTTACTACTCAACAAACCCATTTGTCATTTCTCCTCTTTCTCTCTATTCTAACATTGGACAGAGCAAAGAAGGAGGGGGAGTGTTAGAAAATTTATCCTACGCATATTTTATATTGGAGACACCGCATGCCCATTAGGCCCCCCCCTTGTGCGGCCCTGTCTAGGCCTTTAGGCTCTTGATCTCTCCAGGTGCGTGCCTCAGATTTTGGTTATTATTTTGATGAGCCCTTTTGGTTATTATTTTGATGAGCCCATACAGTGGTGGTCGGCCCCAAAGGGGGGACCGACCACAGTTGAAGAGAAAGGAAAAAGAAAAAGAAAAGGAAAAGGAAAAAAGAAAGGAAAAAAATAAAAATAAATATGCAACAGGCCAGAATAACAAAATCGCCCGTAAGAGATCACCACATCGCAAGTTTGGTTCGATTCTGAGAAGGTCGAATCGGAATCCCTTTTTGGCCGGCCCGCGACCCACTCAAACGGGCGATTTTGTACACGGCTCATCGGAATCCAAAACTGGACATACCGTTGAGTTCCTCTCCTCAAACTGTATCCGTAGACATGTAGTTTGACGACTTTAGAGACCATAGACTTCTGCGCGCATTTCGGTGCAAAGCGGGTCCAACGGCGGACATCGTTTTGACCCGAAATTACGATTTTGCCCCTGTTCCAGAATTTGACTTTTGGACAAGCGTTTCCTAGGTATATCTTTTACACCGAGTGCGTTTTTGATGTTTGCTTCAGCGCCCGGAGTTGTTTGGAGATTGTGACGTTTCTTAGCTGGCATTGGGATTCCCGGGACTTGCCACTTTGCACCATCAGGCAAGATACCTTGCCACCTTACTCTGTGATTAATATATTTCTTATTTTCAGTTGTTATTTTCAGCATTTCTTATTTCTCGATATTTAAACTGTGCGTCCAAGTCACACTTGGGTGCAAGCGACTCTATCGGTCGTTTTTCTCGCTTTATTTATTTCTCTTGCATTGACTTAGTCTAGTGACCACCCATTGATGTTGAGGTATTGGTATATCTCATACGGCCTTGACACTTGTTGTATCACGTGATGTGAGTCACATGTAGAACACGTATCCGCGTAGTCGGCTGGCCACCGATACGTATGGAGCGTGCGACGGATAGGGGTAACTGCCAATAGAATTGCATGCTAGAAGACTTGGCGGTTACTAGAGGTACATGTCTGTCATGGAGATGATGATACTAGACATTGGGTGGAGAGAACAATACCTGACGTATGAGCTTCGATTGCACTTCCCTTGTAACCCGGAAGCTCCGCTGGAGATACGGGTATGTTTAGCCTCTCAGGTTTGCCACTGTCGTTCTTGGAACGTCATGCGCTTGGTCACTGGTGCCCAAGAGGGGACTATACCGAATCCTATATTCAGCCAGGGCTCATGCGTCGAAGGATTGTATCTCAACTGCATATTCACAGTAGAATGGTCAGGAACCTGATTGCATGCATACCCTTTTCTCTTATTATATTATCACAGTTCATATGGCATGGTGTTTTCTTGTATCTTGCTATGTCCTCTGAGGACCTGGTTATCTCTCCAGGTTTAGACAATTTTTCACAGGAGTACGGAGCGGCGTTGGAGCTATCCTACATCGATGACGAGGCAGTCTTTACTGATCACCACATCAATCTATTGATACGTAAGAGATAACCAGGTCCTCTAATTAATTCGTAGGACTAGTCCTACTTCAACATCAATCTACTTTTGTTGGGAAAAATATATTTTATTGACCTTGGCTTATAATTGTTTTTCAAACTAGGTTCGTAACCCTAAAATATATGATATTATATTCTTATAGGGTTTTGCCCAAAACTCGTTTTTCCTAAAAATCAATATTTCGATTAATAAAAAGATATTTACTAAATTATACAATGAAGTCTAGTCTTTTCAAATATTTACCTTTTACTAATATAACTTTCGACCTAAAAATATTATCTTGATAACCTTGGAGTTTTTCTGATTTTTAAATTTTTGGAAATTATAAAAATTAGTTTGACCAACAAAACATACTTTCAAGTATCATAAATAATTTATGAATAAAATTTTCTAGACAAGTATATATATAAAATATATAATTTTCATTCTTCTCAAATTCTCTCTAGATTAGGAAATCTTGATCTGACTAATCGTACGTTCCTACTTTCACGCTCGTCGGACCCTTTCACATCAAGCATGGCTAATGGACAACCGAGACATGACAGAACATCGCACCACCAGGCGACACACCAGGCAAGATACCTTGCCACAATTTACTGTTTATAAATTAGTCTGCATTTTATTTATTGCATATCACTGTGTATTTATTTTTCGTACTTTTAGCTGTACCATTATTACAGTTCCTGACTTACTGCCAGCTCAGTGATATTAGCTGTACCTTGTTATTTATCGTTTGATTGCATATGGACCTAGAGTTAAGGGACTACCACTAGTTTAGTGCATTACATAAATTTTGACACTGTTGTGCCACGAGATGTGTGAGTTATGAGTCGCATATAGCATCCGGACTTGCGTGTTGGCTGATCACTGATGCGTATAGGACGTGCGTTAGGTCTAACTGTCAATAGTTGTGTGTTAGAAGACTTGACGGTTAGTAGTGTTACATGGTCATTGATGCGACATGATAGGTACATTGGGTGGGGAGAACATTTTCTTGTCGTATGGGCTTCGATTGCACTTCTCTTGTAACCCGGAAGCTCCGCTGGAGATACGGGTATGTTGAGCCTCTCAGGTTTGCCACTGTCGTTTTTGAACGTCATGCGTTGTGGTCACTGGTGCCCAAGTGGGAACTATACCATATCCCATTTAAATCCATGGCTCATGCGACGAATGGTTTGTTCTCAACTGCATGTTCACTTTAGTACGGTTAGGTTACCTTATTGGTGTCTTGTCACTTTCTTTGATTGTGGCATATTTTATATTCAGTATTTATATGGCATGTTTATTGTATCTTGTTACGTCCCTCTGAGGACCTGGTTATCTCTCCAGGTGTGTGCTCTTTTCTTTCGCAGGTATTCTAGCCGTGGCCATGATCGTCATTATTTCTTCGAGGATGATTGCACTTTGATCGTCTTCGCTTTGCCGCCAAACAAATCCACTACCAACAAGTGAGAAAAAATACATGGAAAATGAAATGAGTTTGGCGGCGAAGTGAAGACGATCAAAGTGCAATCATCCTCAAAGAAATAATGACGATCATGGCCACGGCTAGAATACCTGCGAAAGACAAGAGCATACACCTGGAGAGATAACCAGGTCCTCAGAGGGACGTAACAAGATACAATAAACATGCCATATAAATACTGAATATAAAATATGCCACAATCAAAGAAAGTGACAAGACACCAATAAGGTAACCTAACCATACTAAAGTGAACATGCAGTTGAGAACAAACCTTTCGTCGCATGAGCCCTGGCTGTAAATGGGATCTGGTATAGTCCCCACTTGGGCACCAGTGACCACAGCGCATGACGTTCAAAAACGACAGTGGCAAACCTGAGAGACTCAACATACCCGTATCTCCAGCGGAGCTCCCGGGTAACAAGGGAAGTGCAATCGAAGCCCATACGACAAGGAAATGTTCTCCCCACCCAATGTACCTATCATGTCACATCCACGACCATATAACACTACTAACCGTCAAGTCTTCTAACACACAACTATTGACAGTTAGACTTAACGCACGTCCTATACGCATCAGTGATCAGCCAACACGCAAGTCCGGATGCTATATGCGACTCATAACTCACACATCTCGTGGCACAACAGTGTCAAAGTTTATGTAATGCACTAAACTAGTGGTAGTCCCTTAACTCTAGGTCCATATGCAATCAAAGGATAAATAACAAGGTACAGCTAATATCACTGAGCAGGCAGTAAGTCAGGAACTGTAATAATGGTACAGCTAAAAGTACGGGAAATAAATACACAGTGATATGCAATAAATAAAATGCAGACTAATTTATAAACAGTAAATTGTGGCAAGGTATCTTGTCTGGTGTATCGCCTGGTGGTACGATGTTCAGTCATGTCTCGGTTGTCCATTAGCCACGATTGATGTGAAAGGGTCCGACGAGCGTGAAAGTAGGAACGTACGATTAGTCAGATCAAGATTTCCTAATCTAGAGAGAATTTGAGAAGAATGAAAATTATATATTTTATATATATACTTGTCTAGAAAATTTTATTCATAAATTATTTATGATACTTGAAAGTATGTTTTGTTGGTCAAACTAATTTTTATAATTTCCAAAAATCTAAAAATCAGAAAAACTAAGGTTATCAAGATAATATTTTTAGGTCGAAAGTTATATTAGTAAAAGGTAAATATTTGAAAAGACTAGACTTCATTGTATAATTTAGTAAATATCTTTTTATTAATCGAAATATTGATTTTTAGGAAGAACGAGTTTTGGGCAAAATCCTATAAGAATATAATATCATATATTTTAGGGTTCCGAACCTAGTTTGAAAAACAATTATAAGCCAAGGTCAATAAAATATATTTTTCCCAACAAAAGTAGATTGATGTTGAAGTAGGACTAGTCCTACGTATTAATTAGAGGACCTGGTTATCTCTTACGTATCAATAGATTGATGTGGTGATCAGTAAAGACTGCCTCGTCATCGATGTAGGATAGCTCCAACGCCGCTCCGTACTCCTGTGGAAAATCGTCTAAACCTGGAGAGATAACCAGGTCCTCAGAGGACATAGCAAGATACAAGAAAACACCATGCCATATAAACTGTGATAATATAATAAGAGAAAAGGGTATGCATGCAATCAGGTTCCTGATCATTCTACTGTGAATATGCAGTTGAGATACAATCCTTCGACGCATGAGTCCTGGCTGAATATAAGATCCGGTATAGTCCCCTCTTGGGCACCAGTGACCAAGCGCATGACGTTCCAAGAACGACAGTGGCAAACCTGAGAGGCTAAACATACCCGTATCTCCAGCGGAGCTTCCGGGTTACAAGGGAAGTGCAATCGAAGCTCATACGTCAGGTATTGTTCTCCCCACCCAATGTCTAGTATCATCATCTCCATGATAGACATGTACCTCTAGTAACCGCCAAGTCTTCTAGCATGCAATTCTATTGGCAGTTATCCCTATCTGTCGCACGTTCCATACGTATCGGTGGCCAGCCGACTACGCAGATACGTGTCCTACATGTGACTGACATCACGTGATACAACAAGTGTCAAGGCCGTATGAGATATACCAATACCTCAACATCAATGGGTGGTCACTAGACTAAGTCAATGCAAGAGAAATAAATAAAGCGAGAAAAACGACCGATAGAGTCGCTTGCACCCAAGTGTGACTTGGACGCACAGTTTAAATATCAAGAAATATGAAAAGCTGAAAATAACAACTGAAAATAAGAAATATATTAATCATAGAGTACGGTGGCAAGGTATCTTGCCTGATGGTGCAAATTGGCAAGTTCCGGGAATCACAATGTCAGCTAAGAAACGTCACAATCTCCAAACAACTCCGGGCGCTGAAACAAACATAAAAAACGCACTCGGTGTAAAAGATATACCTAGGAAACGCCTGTCCAAAAGTCAAATTCTGGAACAGGGGCAAAATCGTAATTTCGGGTCAAAAACGATGTCCGCCGTTGGACCCGCTTTGCACCGAAATGCGCGTCGAAGTCTATGGTCTCTAAAGTCGTCAAACTACATGTCTACGGATTCAGTTTGAGGAGAGGAACTCAACGGTATGTCCAGTTTTGGATTCCGATGAGCCGTGTACAAAATCGCCCGTTTGAGTGGGTCGCGGGCCCGCCAAAAATGGATTTCGATTCGACATTCTCAGAATCGAACCAAACTTGCGATGTGGTGATCTCTTACGGGCGATTTTGTTATTCTGGCCTGTTGCATATTTATTTTTTTCCTTTCTTTTTCTTTTTCCTTTCTCTTCAACTGTGGTCGGTCCCCCCTTTGGGGCCGACCACCACTGTATATATATATATATATATATATATATATATATATATATATATATATATATATATATATATATATAGTGGTGGTCGGCCCCAAAGGGCTCATCAAAATAATAACCAAAATCTGAGGCACGCACCTGGAGAGATCAAGAGCCTAAAGGCCTAGGCAGGGCCGCACAAGGGGGCCTAATGGGCATGCGGTGTCTCCAATATAAAATATGCGTAGGATAAATTTTCTAACACTCCCCCTCCCTCTTTGCTCTGTCCAATGTTAGAATAGAGAGAGAGGAGAAATGACAAATGGGTTTGTTGAGTAGTAAAATTGATTGAACATGGAGGTCACATGACATTCTATGTGGAAAGCAACATGGCACAATATTCTACCCACGTACGTTATTTAGAGATTTCTAGAACCAAGAATTACTTGGTGAATTTATTTAGAGAGTTCTAGAACCACGAGTTACTTAGTTGCTGAATGCTTAGTGGGAATCCCCTACATCTTTACTATTATTATAGCGAGTCTTTTAAGAGTTATGAAAGGTGCTGTAACCATCTATATAAAGGATGTCCTGTATGGTATTGATTCTTGGAAGTGTGCGTGAAGAGCAAATGTTCTATCCACCACCAAAGTTCTAATATGAACTATTAGTTTTATCTTTCTTTTTTGTCTTAATTGTTAACAAAGATGGTATAAGTGCACTCTTTTTCCTTTTCCTTGATGCAGCACGGTCGGTCTCCCTCCCTTTTGGGGCCGACCACCAATGTTAGAATAGAGAGAAAGAGGAGAAATGACAAATGGGTTTGTTGAGTAGTAATTGATTGAACATGGAGGTCACATGACATTCTATGTGGAAAGCAACATGGCACAATATTCTACCCACGTACGTTATTTAGAGATTTCTAGAACCAAGAGTTACTTGGTGAATTTATTTATAGAGAGTTCTAGAACCACGAGTTACTTAGTTGCTGAATGCTTAGTGGGAATCCCCTACATCTTTACTATTATTATAGCGAGTCTTTTAAGAGTTATGAAAGGTGCTGTAACAATCTATATAAAGGATGTCCTGTATGGTATTGATTCTTGGAAGTGTGCGTGAAGAGCAAATGTTCTATCCACCACCAAAGTTCTAATATGAACTATTAGTTTTATCTTTCTTTTTTGTCTTAATTGTTAACAAAGATGGTATAAGTGCACTCCTTGTGCGGTCCTGTCTGAAAGGTGCTGTAACCATCTATATAAAGCATGCCCATTAGGCCCCCTTGTGCGGCCCTGCCTAGGCCTTTAGGCTCTTGATCTCACTCCTAGTACTCTTTCCTATTTCATTCTCATTAATGTGACATGTAATATTTCTCCTTTTCTTTCTGATTTTATATATGTTTTCTTCAAACATCTAATTATATGTATATTCCATAATAAAATAGCAATCAGTGTTTTTAGGTTTCTTATGGAAATAACAAGTTCATAAAAAGAAGGGAATAAAGACATACCCTCCATTGAGGTTTAATCAAATTAACAAACTCAGGAGAAATTTGGTCAAATTAATTTGCATATACATCAGTCCCCCTCTCTTTAAGGAATCTTCATCCGTGGTGGAAAGACTGGAGACCTGACAAAGGACCATAAAACATATTTACCATTCTTGATGTGGCTTCTATGACATTCATCAGACACCAAATTTTATGAAGAAAAAAAATTAAATTAGTCCCAGAAACTTTCATTTCACAAACAAAGAGTCTTCAGTCATAGACTTCTGTCCTAAACAAAAATGATAAATCACCAACATAAAACTATAAGCAATACTCTCTCTCTCTCTTTCTCAGCCCACTCCAACCAAATAAAGAGTTCATGCAAACATAAGCAAATAGCACATTTGAAGGAAGAACAACCGTTCACTTCCTACTTCTCATCATAGTGTTTATAAGTTTGGAATATACTTACGTGAGGATTTGGTATCACCCCACCCCCACAAACTCACACACACCCCAACGGAAACATACACAGTGCACTTATATGACACCCGTTAACTGAGTTGATGTTCACAAATAACTGGCTAGAATACCTATATCACTTCAATGTTGAAGTATAGATATTCTGAGGTCATCATGACAGAATATGTCTCTCTCTAGACACTCCAAGCTACCTTTGTGCGTGTATGGATTGGACATTTTAATCAACTTCTTGCTTGGCCTTGCAGTTTGACATATTTCGAACATGAAATTTTCGTGACATTATCATGATTAATGGATTTGACACATGCGTGATACCTTTATATATGCGATACATTTCACAGGACAGCACTCAAAATCTAGCCACAAGGACAACTAGCTGTGTGTGTTTTAAGTTTTAAGTTTTTAACATGAATATTTCTATCTGGTTGAGTTTTTGGATATGAGGCAAGTAGCCAAGTACATTGGAATCTTATAGTATTTGTTAAATAACAATGCTCTTCTTGTAATGAAATTTTCATAGAGAACACTGGTGTCAGATGTGGATGGAGTCGATGGACGCATTTGTAGTGAGAAGCGTTCTACATATCATAGGTTATCTTATAACAATAGAAACATTTATTCATATGTAATATACCATCTGCTACTTGATCGTTGGTACATAATTATTTGAGCATAAATGATTTTGTTAAGTTGGAAAGATAACTTGAAGGTTTGGGAACTATGTATTGAAAACATAGTATAAACTTGGTTATGTGCTGCCTGTCTGGGTTCCAAGGATGAAATGTGCAACAGACCTCACATTTAATTAATGCAATGAACATATTGTGAAGTTTTTGACAGTTTCTGCCGGTTCTCTTTTGTAGTATTGATTGAAATTGAGTAGATATTACTTGTGCACTTCGCTTATTTTTAGTTTCCACCTTGTGTTGACTGTAGAGCGATAGTGACTGATTGATCCCAATGTTACTGGTCTAGGGAGAATCCTTTTGGTGACCTCAGTAATCTTTACAGGAAATTGCAGTAATTCAACAATAATAGATGCATATGGCTGGATCTTTCCCAGAAGAACATCCTCTTCCAGAAAGTAGGATGAAAACTGGATCTTCTGGCAAGTCACATCTTTCGACTGAAGAACCTGATGCTCATGGCTCAGGATGGTATTTCTCTAGAACGGAAATTGAAGAGAATTCTCCATCTAGGAGAGATGGCATTGATCTGAAGAAAGAGATGTATCTTCGAAAAGCATATTGCACATTCTTGCAGGATTTGGGGATCAGACTTAAAGTGTAAGTATTGTTTCCGAAAGGTATTATCTATTACTTACCTCTTCAAATTACTTCCTCCTGTTTGTCTGATGTTTGTTTGCTTATCCTTCATGGTGTATTTTGTCCTATTCTTGGAGCTTGATATAAAGTTTTATTGTGGTTGCCTGTTGAATTTTATACATGGAAATGGTTACTTTTGAGATTGTGTGCTACTTCAGAACGTTTCTTACAAAACAAGTTATTTTTAAAACTTGGTTTCGTCAAAGGTTCAACAACTCGGTTTGATTTGATTTGGAACATTTCTTACAAAACAAGTTACCCTTCATGCTAATTGAGTTTGTTTTGGAGACCCTAAGATTCAAAAACTCGGTTTCGTCAAAGGTTCACATTATCAGTATGGTTTAAATATTTCCTATGAGTATCGATTTCGCAAGTTTGGGGTTGGGATTGTGTGTGTGTGTTTGGGGGGGGGGGTATCGGTGGGGTTTTGAATCGGTCAATTTTGGTACTTCGGTGGTCATGACTGATATAGTAAACCTTTGCTCCAGTATTGGTTTCAACTAGGGGTGAGTGTTTGGTTTATTCGGTTTCAACCAAACCGAAGTAGTCAAAACCGAATAAACCAAAATTCTAAAAATCCGAATCGAAATTAGCCGAAACCGAACCGAACCAAATAAGGATTCGGTTTGTTGGTTAGACTATTTCTATTGTATAATTGGTAGGGTCCAAAGTTGAAATCGTGGTTAAATGATAGTAAAAATTATAATTTGTATGCACACATTTGTTGTATTTGCGTCCAAAGTTAGACTAATTGTTAAATTAGCAAAGTTTGGTCTCAACACATAAATATAATTGTTGCTTTCAAAATGTACACATTTTAATGACAACATATGCATATAATTGAGGGTATTTACATAATTGCACAAGTCTTATTCAGTTTTCGCCTTTTCGGTTTTGGACCGAACCGAAACCGAATCCTAAAACCGAATTCGGAACCGAATAAGAAATTTTAGTATTTTCAAAACTGAACCAATTTTTTTCAAACCGAACCCAATCTCTTATTTGGTTTGGTTCGGTTTTTGGTCCAAAACGGAATAATGCTCACCCCTAGTTTCAACCCTACCTTTTAGTATTGATTTCCGCATTTTTAGGGGGTTTCGCTTGTTAAGTTGAAACAGTTGATTTTGGACACTTCAATTCCAATCCGGATCAGCTAAAACGTGTTGGTGCTGGCTGATGCATGAAAGTTAAAATCTTGGCTAAACTGAATGTTACAGACGCCTATGTGGGGCCCTCCAATGTTGGTTTGCATACATGCTAGGTAACCTCTTGGAGAGTAGGGCATGCTAGTAAATGGAATCAATCTGGCTAATGACCTGCTTTATTGGTCATGTGGTTGAGTTGATGAAGTTACCGTCCTGCTGAGACTTCAAAATAATGTAGATAAAGAGGGAAGAAGGCAACATGCTACATACTGTGGCCTATGAGATGTTTCCCATACATGATCACAATTAGAAATACTGAATTATAATGTCAAAATTGTGTATAGTTCTCATGGTTAATGGTTTTCAAGTGACAAATACATAAAATTGTTCTGTGCTATAACAACTAGTAGTACTGCAGTTTCAAGTCCTTATGTGTTTGAGGATGGTCAATAAGACTTGGTGTTGATATTGATCTCTGACCCTCTATGAGTATCGATACCAATGGTTTTGGGTCAGTTTCGTCAGTTTTTGGACTAGAAAGCACCAACATTCCGAAAATCGGAGTCATGTCTCGCATCTTCTCAGATACTTATGGGACACAACGCTGACACTACAAAATACAGTAGGACATGTCAAAACCCGTCTTGTGCCCATGTCTCCATGCTCCTATTTGTTTTGTGTCTTTGAAACATAGGAATTGGATTACCAAGTATCAGTTTTTTCACACTTCGTAAAACAATTAATAGTTTTTTGAAGCAAAATTAGATATACTTCAGGGATAATTTAATGCATTATTTTTGTAGTTCGAGTCTTATGTTGCACATTCATTACATGTGTCCAAGAGATAGACTTATATTATTTACATCTAGACATTTAGTTATTGTGAATCTCAGGTTGTAGAAATATCCACATTTCGGACAACATTTGCATCTGTTGCTGCCTTATCAAATCAATAGTAGTACAGAAAATTAAAATTGTGCTCTTCTTACATAGAATATCTAACAAGATTAATGCCTTAGATTAATGCCTTGTGTGATTGTATCTAGCACATGGAAATGATGTAAGGGTTTTATCTTCACAGACCTCAGGTGGCAATAGCTACTGCAATAGTATTCTGTCACCGCTTCTTTCTCCGGCAATCCCATGCCAAGAATGATAGGAAGGTGAGCATTTTGCAGGCCTGATTACATTATCTTAGTTCAAATAATTAAGTTCTACCTGGAGGTTCTCCTTTTGTATTGCCATTACAGGCAACGTTACAGCTAGTGTTTTGCTTCTGTTTGATGCTTGCGACTGTTGCATGCTTATATTAGACAACAGTTGAAACAAAATGCTGTGTGAAAAGAGGGTTATATTAGACAACAGTTGATGCTTTCGACTGTTGCATGCTTCTGTTTGATGCTTTCGACTGGCTGAATATGATGGATGTACCCGTCTATTGAATGAATCAACCTTTTAGTGGTGGTGAAATTTGGTTTACTTTTCCTTTTTCCTTTTTTTCTTTTTAATTTATTCTTGTCTGCAACCAATATTTTTTTTTGGAATACCTATATTATACAACTCCGATACTGAATTCTTATCTTTGGGACCAATTTTCATATAGTGGAAAGCACATATGGTGGTAGGAGGCATAAATAAATCTATCAACACCATTGCGGAAGCATTTTGACTACCGAAGAAAATTTTGCTAATTGATACTTGAACCTTGTTGCTGGGAATGGTCACGTCCATATAGCGAGCACCTTACACATTTATCATTAAGAGAGATCATTTTGCATCAACCTTAAATTAAACTGATCCAAAGCTTTCTCCAAAGCTTTCTCAACTCAGGAGAGTATCTGACTATTTAGATGTATGCTAGATGGAAAAAATCTCACCAAGTTCTGTATTACACCAGGCTGAGCCGCTGAAGAAAGATATTTTTGAGTAGCCTCAAGCTGGTTTCTCTTTGATTTTCTAGGTTAAGTTACAGTACAGCTTAAACCATTTCCTTTTTCACTGACTTAGTGCCAGTTTGGATTACAGTTCTGTTTCATTCGGGACTCTCTTTTCAAACGCAAGGAACAAGCCAAACGATTTTCATTCCGAATGGGCTTTTTTTCAAACGTGCCATTCATTGGGGGTTCCAATGGGCATTTCGGAAACACTAGCCCAACGAGCTTTCCGGAAATGGGCATTTGAGCAAGTGGGATTAAATTTAACTACAACCCAAAGTAGCCCTTAAGAAATACTTCGGCTCATTTTAAGAGCCTGGATATAGCCTCCGACTACAGATTATAGAAGCTTGATGACTTTAGCTTTATATTTTGATGAGAAAATGATGTTATACTGTTTTGCTGCATGACAATTGTTAACCTCAGAGAACTTGAGTGTTTGTAGGTTCACTGTTCCTCCAGTAGATTCATTGTTACTACATGTATGTATCCTCATTGAAGAAGATTGCCCAAGTTAAAATAACCCAATATTTGGGTCCATCCAGTTAAAAAACGTACAGATCAATCTTTTGCTGTAGAGAACAAACTGTTGCTGGTATAGAGTCCGAGAAACAATTCATGGATACGGATCTGATGCAATTTTATTTTAGGGTGAAATATGACATGGAAATCAGAAAAAATCTGAAAGGTATTCAGCAGGATCTTCATCGTTCATGCGGCATCTCTTTAAAATTTTGTTTTGGTAGGGAGGAGGGGGGAGTTTTGCTCACACTTCAGCTAGGAAGCACAGACACTCAAAAAATGTGTCATATAGTGTTGGACACGTATCAGACACTCCACAAACACATATCGGACACTCTGAAATACACGAGGACACCAAAATAGGTGCCGTGTCTGTCAGTGTCCTTACCATGTCATGTTGTATCCTTGTCCATGCAACATAGCACTTCAGAGATGGAGAAAATTCAAAGGCCTTTTCTTATTTGCAAACAGTTCTTGTATGTGTAGTTGTTTCTGAAGTTCACCTTCAGTCAATCTTCTCTTGATTAGTAATTGTCTAATAAGCCATTCAGTGATCCTAAATTCCCACAAGTACACGGCAAATTACTTATTCTGGTACTTTTAGATAAGGGCATTTCCAAGGCATTTGGCTCACACTTGTGGAAGGTCTATGGAGGGTCAAGATATAGCATCCATACACCGTTTTTTTCTGCCACGATTCAAATACACATCGGTAGAAATCCACCTTTAGTTTTATTGTTTTGCGTCATTGATCCATTCTTTAGGAAGTAAGTGGGTTACCGTAATTGATGGTTAAGTACCTGCAAATATCTTTCAAAAGCATCCCTGGCAAAAGATAAGTAAAATTAACTACTTAATTGAGAACATAGAAACATGACACATTCATCATTACTGAATTTTGTTCCTTGATCTCTTAACAAGAAGACAGGATGTGATCATCTCATCCATGCATTTTGGTAATTAGAACAGGTTCACGGCTATGTAGGAGAATAAATCTTACAAAAAATGACTAGGTTTTATGAGCAGCTGGTAACTTGGCATCATCCTTAAAGTTGTTGCTAGAATCCTAGCCAAGCCAGTTATATCAGTAGGAATCGGATAGGCTGTAAAACTTAGAAGGCTAGTTGGCAGGTTTTGGGCCATCCCTTTTTTGGTCATTTAGTTTATGCTCATGCAACCAAAAGAGCATTCCCCAAGTTCCTGAAGACCGGTAGAGCCTATAGGAACAGGCGAGGTGATTCTTCATCAAGATAACATCATAAGAATTCAGTATCAATAATAAGTGGACATTTAGAAATGAGATAGTGTAATGATGGATGTCTTCTATTGATAGTTCAGAATTTGTGTAGCATGCTATGCAAGCTGTAGCCATGGATCTTCCGTAAAGATACATTGAGTGAGAATTTGCTGATAAGTATGTTGACAAGATAAATGATAAGGTAACAATGGTGAGTTTTCTGATGAACAGTGTTTGCTTCTTATGGTAGGTGAGCCCTTGGCGTGGTGTTTGTATACCTATGTAGTAAATAGTAAATAATATATATGTATGGTATGAAGTTTGCTGAAGTACCAACTTCTCTTCTGGTTACATTCTGACCATTGTTCATCTCGTTTCTCATGATGCCTTTTTTGATATGTAAGGATATGCTTAATTTTGCCTGCCTTGTGTTTTCTAAAGTTTGGTTATATTATGATTTTTTTTCTTTTTGCTACTGTGTGGGACCAGTGCCTTACCTGGTATGCTGGTAACTGTAGATTGGTGTATGATCAAAATTTCTGGAACTTCGACATCTTCATCAGGACCTTTTGCAGTGAGCCTCATTTTCAATGGTTACTATATGCTTGTTGACCCCCTGAAGAGTTTTACTTGTTCATTTTGTTATGGGCCTTGATACTTGCTCACCTTGAAAGTTTCCCTGTTGCTTTCATGAGTACTTATGCTGGTATATGTGTTTCTTTATGATTATTAATTTGTTAATATTTGTGTCACTGACAAATGTGCACCTTTTGCCTAATTATTTTCCCAATACAAACCCTTTGTTCTGGTGATTACTGCTCATGTTCTACAGTTGCCTAATTCAATGTTACATCTATTTGCTGCAGACAATTGCCACAGTGTGCATGTTCCTTGCTGGAAAGGTTGAAGAAACTCCTCGCCCTCTGAAGGATGTTATTGTTGTTTCCTATGAAATCATTCATAAAGCGGATCCTTCTGCTGTCCAGAAAATCAAACAGAAGGTAATGTACCTTTTCCAAAATATTAACATCGAGAGCGAATTGAAATTGTAAGGATGGTTATCGGAATTCACTGTTGGTTTCTGATCTCCTGATGTGGAACTAAAATTCTTTCCTTATATTTCTTTTTATTATAAATTTTCTTTTTCTGATTTTGCTAGGAAGTGTATGAACAACAAAAAGAACTCATTTTATTGGGAGAGAGGGTGGTTCTAACTACTCTGGGTTTTGATCTTAATGTCCAACATCCATATAAACCCCTTGTTGATTCAATAAAGAAGTTCAAGGTTGCACAGAATGCTCTTGCTCAAGTTGCATGGAATTTTGTTAATGATGGGTATGCTGAACCTTTTTCATCTATCTCGTTTTTCTAGTTATTTAATGTAAATGTTTGTTAGACTTGCCTCCCCTTCATATTTTCTTTGTTTACACTATCGTATGCAGGCTCCGGACATCACTCTGCCTCCAGTTTGAGCCCCACCATATAGCTGCTGGTGCCATTTTTCTTGCTGCCAAATTTCTTAAAGTGAAGCTACCATCTGAGGGTGATAAAGTCTGGTGGCAAGAATTTGATGTCACACCTAGGCAGTTGGAAGGTCTGAATACTTGCTGAGCTACTTCAATGGCAAGGTTACCATGATTCTTGGATAAACAAGGATTTATTTTCTTGCATTCTTTGCAGATGTCAGCAATCAAATGCTGGAGCTTTATGAGCAAAATCGAGCAGGCCAATCTTCACAAAATGGCCCTGCAGTTAGTACTGGAGATGGAACCGATCATCTTGCAAAGACTGCCTCCACTGTAAGTCAGAATTCCATGTCGGTTACTGGTCCCCCTCAAGATGTAGGGATGGTTAATAACAAGAAAGCTGCCAAAGTTTTCCCGCCTCCTAGGGCTTTGCCAGTCCTTTCAAATACTGAGCATCGGAGTGCACAGAATCACAGTTATGATGGTAGTACTGATACAAAAAGTGGAGTTTGGGACCATAACATGGATAACGAAGGCAAGGGCAGGCCACATCGCCAACTGGAGCCAACAGTCTGTATCAAAGAACACAAGACGGAAGCTTTAAGCTGTTCAAAGTCCACTATAGAGCAGCCTGTCGAAGAGAAGGGAGAGGCTTTGTTGTCCAAGTCTGGTCTGGGTTCCAAGTTTGGTGATGTGGCCATGTTGATTGACAAGGACAAAGTTAGAGCCGCTTTAGAAAAAAGGAAAAAGCGTCAAAATGATGAGATGAAGAAGGCTGACATACTAGATGAGGATGACCTTATTGAAAGAGAGCTTGAGAATGGCATTGAGTTGCCTGCAGACAATGAGAAGACGAAGGGGGAGAGAAGACATGGCTGGCCAGGACCACCCTCAATCAAGAAACAGCCAGAAATTGGGAAGAAAAATATAGGTATCTCGGATCATGGGACTGGGAATGGGGAAGAAGGTGAGTTGTCATCACTTGAAGATCACGAGTTATCACCAAAGTTGCATAACAATAAGTGGGCTGAATCGCTTGACCATCCCGGAAAGAAGCTCAGACTCGAAGGGAGTGGTTGAATCATGGTAAAGGTTCCTGGAAACAGTTTATTTGGAAAGAAGTTACAAAGTACTATTACTTCCATGTGATATCCGTTCTGATGTTGGGTACCTTGATGACAGGCTAGTAAGTTCGACAGCATTTGCTAGTTTTGGAAAGGACTGGATCAAAGCTTTTAACGAAGTATGATGCAGTGGGTCTTGGAGTTCAAATTTGACCCTATCATTATTCTTGGTTTATTCAGGACTTCCTATAGACCTTGATCTTTGTTTGTTTATTTGTGGGCTTTTTTGTGGTTTTATCCCATATAGTTGGATGAGCTGCAGCTATATAATTTTGGATAATCTGCTGAAAATTGAACTCTATGATGCTAGTTAATTTATTGTAGGTTGTTTACTGTGCTTCATGCCATGCACAATTTTATTTTTGTTCCAACGAGACAGCTTTGTACGGTCTGTCAAGCCATGGTGTTATTTGAGAGAGCCTCTGGAATACTCTAGAGTTGCATGGATTTTTTGAGAAATTACTTGAATATTCCTTTCGGATATTCCTTGAAGCTTTTTGAAATATTTTGTATCTAGAAGTTTCTTCAGAATTTCTACCATTTCTAGAAATGTCTAAATATTTTGTTTGTTGCTAATACTTTTCTCAAGTGCATTGTAAATATGTAGTTTCTAGATAAGTCTTAGCCATTAGATTTTATGGCACATGTTATCATTTGCTATCTTAAAGCCCTTGAGGCTACATGAAGGGAGGTTTATTTTTTACCATTCAAATGTTGTAATCTTCTTTAGCATTGTGAACATTTTCAATTATTCACTCTCTTTATCTATTCCTCAATATTTTCTCATTCTTGTTGTAGCAATATAGTGAAGTCTTGGGCAAAAGGCTTACACGGGTCTTTGAGGAGGAAGTTTGTGCATCATAAAGAATAAAGTGTAGGCAAAACAGAAAGCATGTGACAATATGTATCAGAGTCGAGTTTGGTTGGTGTCGTGTTGACATCCAAGAACGTCTCGGAGAGACATATGTCACCTAAGGAGAGGAACATCAAGGCCAACAAGATAGGCAAGAACAAGGAACTTACAACGGAGTGTGCCCTTAAGGATCTAGGACGAGGGTTTGATAGACATAGGGATGTGCATGGGATCTGTGGAACAAAGCAATACGATGTTAAAGAAGTTATACGTATGGGTTGGAGTGTTGACGTCGATTCGTTCATGACAATATTTATAGAGCAAATTTAAGAGGTACGATCTGTACCCGAGGAGGAGCTCAAGGAACTACTACAAAGATTGGGGACTTACTCGGGGAGGTCCAATGCTATGAGGGCATGAAGAGCTTGGTCAAGTGTTTTAGAGATTTCAAGACCAAAGTTACCATTTTGGAGAAGGCCGTTCCAAATGGTGGACCTTCAAGTAGAAAAATGTCGAGAAGGAATATTCCTGAACCGAAATCATTTAGCGAGGTGCGAGATGCCAAAGAGATGAAAAACTTCTTATGAAACGTGGAGTGAGTTTCTTTTGGAACGTGGAGTGAGTGATGCTTCAAGGTGTTGCATATTGAGGACGAAAGTAAGAGGGTGAACATTGTGTCATTGTACTTTAGGAAAGATGGCATGCTATGGCAACATCATCGGTGCACTAAGATGAAGAATGGTTTGTTCATTCGAGACTTGGGGAGGATCTCAAAAAGGAAATCTAAGTCTTAATACTCTCCGGAGAACATGCAGTTCGTGATGAGGCAGAGCTTATTGCAACTTGGAGTTACCGAGATGAGGACATAAGCCTATGACAGTGATAGGTAAGGCTAGAACAGGTAGTCTAGGACCTCAACCAAAAGTTGTAATTTTTTCTAGGATAGTGAAATTTTTTAACTAACCAATCTCTTACATTTTGCTTTATAATATCTCATTATCGTCTTAACGATCTAGATAAGTTCGGGAGGAAATGCTTGCAATGATCTTCGAGAAAAAATGCATCGCACAAAGGCGAAAGTGCTAAGCCCGTGACACTCAGCTCAAATGCGAAGCCCGTGACATTCAGCTCTGGTATTTGGTAGTAGATTGTTCAACTCCAAGAAACTCTAATGAAATTTCTCATAGGCAAATTTTGATTGACAAGTATGCGAACTTTTAGTGGTTTAGTGAACAAACTTCACAAAACTTTGCCACTGGATTGTATTGTATATTGTAATCGAGTGTAATCTACAGATATTTTGTAAATTCTTCATGTTTATTCTTTGGAGTCTAAAATATTTAAGGTCTGATTCCGACATTCTAAGGAGCACTAGTCAGCTCTTAATTGCAGAAACTATGGTAATCTAGAGACAATTTTAGGTATATATTATCAAATATTAGTTATTATACAATGTTTAAACTATGGTTCAGATTGCAGTTGTGTAACATTACTCTATTTTAATCCTTTTGATGGAACTTCATATATACTATATATGATCCCTAGCTCAAGTGACTAGTGTGGAGGCATGAGACCAGTGATGGAGCTACCATCAGGCACAGACGGGTTGTAGCCTGTCTCAATTTTTTTGATTTTTTTAATGTTTTCTTAGTTATATTTAATATTTCCTCCACGGGAGAAGGTCCTTCCTCGATGAGGCTAGCACTGTCCGTTTCTGTAATCCGACCAGAACTTCATCCTCTTCATCCTCTGTGAGCCTCCATGCTGACTACGACAGCGTCGGCCTCGTGATACAACTACTATTACTGCTGCCATCTCTACCCAACCTTCGATACCGTCTTACCGGGAACCCAAAAATAGGTACCATCATGACTGCCTATATATAGGAACCGAATCCAGCATCCTCGTCAAGCCTTCAATACCGTTTTTCTTAGTCAATAACGATCATCAGTAGCCTCTAGCATGCTTCTCCCTCAATCTAGACCATAATCAGCGTCGTTTCTAGTGGCACGATGCTAATGTCTACGTGTCCTCCCTAATTTTAGAAGCTAGCTCCCCCAGTGCATAAGATCCGAGAGAGTGGTGTTCGATTCCGGTGATACCGATGATAGATAATTATATGTATATATTACATGCCTAAAGTTGCTGTCACGCCAACCCTGGGTGATCTTGAGACCGAGAACTCCAGGACTCCTCGATGCTGTTTTTTGAGCAATATACTTGTTGTCTATATCTAATGATGCAATATATATGAGCTGAACGGAGTACAACTTTTTCGCTCGATCACTTACTGAAGAATCCAGTTGTTGAAGGTCTCGTCCCACCAGAATAGAAATAAGAGAATCTCTAATAAATATATCTTGTTTTTATAATAATAAAAAAATCTAAAATAGGTTGGGATCACTTGAAAATAATCGAAAATTAACATTTGGACTATTTTTTTTCCTTCTCATTTCTTACTTATTTTTAAAAATCAAAATGGATTGGGATCCTCTAGTTATAATTAAGCCTTACTATTTCACAAAATGAAATTTAAAATTCTGAATGTGTAAATTCTCATACCCAAACTACTGGGACGAGGCATCACTACTTGTGTGAATATGTAAAAGCTAGAAAAATACATTACACCCATAGTGAATAAAAGGCAAGTGAAGGATATTGCTTGGATGCCATAGCAAACCAAATCGCAAATGTTTTATATATGATTTACAAAACCATATTATTTATCTCAAAATTTATATTCCAAATCATCAACATCTCATATCTACAATACACTAATATATATATATATATATATATATGTGCGTTGCACGTATTTTAACAATTTTTTAATTAAATTTATATGTACAAAAATACTAAAATAGCAAATTATATATATTTTTTGAATTTTTTTATACATAATTACCCAGCTGCATTCGTTAAATTTAATGAACCACATATATATATATATATATATATATATATATGTATATATATATATATATTTGAAAGAAAAAAATTACTATAATACCAGTTTTTTAGGATGTCCTTATTGACACTCGTACAGGGGCGGATGCAGCCATATGGTGGGGTGGGCTTCAGCTCACCCCAAAAACAAAAAATTACTCTTTTCTTCCATATGTTTTTTGAGTTTTTGAAACTTTTATATGGGTTAGCCCACCCTAATCCATTGTAGCCCATCCCAGTTTTAGTTTCTGGATTCGTCCCTGCACTCGTAAAATGTTATCATGCACTTGTCTTTAAAAAAATTTATCATTCAAATTCCAGATCTATCTTTGTAACATTATTGGTCCTCCTAAAATGTCATCTTGCACTCATTTCTCCGTGCATGCTCACATTAATATCAGATAGATTTAATGCAAGAAATTTTTTGAGAATTGAATGATATAAAATTAAAGATATATGTAGGATGATATTTTAGAAATGTTGATAATAACACGCATTTTTTATTATATAATAGTATAGAAATTAATGTATTTGTTGTAAAAATTAAAGTGTTTCTAGAAAATAGCATGAGTAGAAACCGCGTAAGCAGCTGGCAGCGGCTGGTTAAGAGTCAAAATTAACAAGGTGGTAACCACTAGCAATAGTGACCGACCGCAGAGTGAACCCTTCCCTATATATACATACAATATATCATACACACTCCAAAGCAATTCTTGCTCACTTTCTTCGTTATACGCTGCTTGCTCTTTCTTTCTTTCTTTCTTTCTGCCATGGTGAAGCACCAGACCTTCCTCTGCCTCTTCCTTGCCTCCTTCTCCTCCTTCCTCCTCCTCTCCAACTCGCACGTGGAAGCAGCCGCCGAACGCCCCGCCGAGTACATCGTGGAGGGACGGGTCTTCTGCGACACGTGCCGCGCCGGCTTCGAGACTTCCGCCACCACCTACATCGCCGGTAATTACCTAAATTTATTCGTTTACACTAATTTGCAACTAATTAAACTATTCTAAGCTTTTACATTTTTACCATAATTTTATTCTTGAGTTTGTAAGGCTATGCTCGGCAATTGTAGGGGTAGTGGTTACTGGTTATGAGGTACTTTTATATGTATAGGTTATGAACCGTTACGAGAGTCCAGTTTTGGGTAGTTTTTAAGTAGCGACTTTTAAACCAGTTCAATCTATGCTTGGTAATTCACTAACAAGCGGTTCTGAAAGTTTTTAAATGAATAAAATTAAATAGAAAAGGATATTAGTAGTTATAATTATATATTTTTGGGGGAATATAAATAGAATAAAATAATAGAACCTCTCAAAATCTACTGCTTTGGGGTGTTTATAAAGCCAAATGTTAAAGGCCACACCTTTTTACTAAGGGTAACCCTCCTACTAAGGGCAATCATGTCTTTGTATTTTTTTACTAAGAGCAACTTAAAGTTTACTAAGGACAACCATGGCTGGTCTTTCCGGGGACCCTTTTCGTCGTCTCCGGCGTAGTTCTGGCGCCTACTTCCGGGTTTGGCTCCAGTTGGCTGCTGCATGGACGGGGATCACCCCCTCGGGTTTGGCTCCAGTCGGCTGCTGCATGGACGGAGATCCTTTCCCTCACCCCCCCCCCCTCTCTCTCTCTCTCTCTCTCTCTCTCTCTCTCTCTCTCTCTCTCTCTCTCGATTCCCCTTTCTCACAACCTAATCCCCTCTCGAGAGAGCCGACGACCATTAGCTTCCCCTCCCTCTACGAGTTTGAGCAGTCCTACGCCTTCCTCCCCGTTCCTATCGCGACGCTCTCCAACACAATATCCCCATTTCGAGCTTTCCAATGTCCTATGTAGAGATCAACATTGTCTATAACGAAGGGAGCATGCAAGCGAAGAGGAAAGGACTGCAGGGCTTGCATGCAGTCCTGTCTTCACTTTGGACTGCAGGCAAGTCCTGCAGTCACTGTAAGTTGAAAATTTTAAAAAAAAATTAGGACTGCAGGCAAGCACTGCAGTCCTGTGTTCACTTTGGACTGCAGGCAAGTCCTGCAGTTCTCGATTGACAAAAGCGGGGTGGCCCTTAGTGTTTTCAAAATGACAAACTTGTAATTTTTTAAAAATTTTAAGTTAGTGGCCCTTAGTAAAAAGGGGGTGACATTTAACATTTACCTTTATAAATCCACCCAAAATTATATTACACCGGTTTTGGAGATTTTTTTTGAGCCGACCAAAACCAATGCCTTACAAAGATTAACAAGCATGAGTTTTTATAAACGGTCGGTTCAAAAATACTCTAGAACCGGTGAAAACACAAACCCTAAATTAATATTATGAACTAACGCTTATTTTGTAACTAAATAGTATGAACTATTGTTTATTTTGTAAGTTAATACTACGTATTATCAGGGCCGACAAACCGGAAAACCGTTTAGAAAGGAACCTAATCTAAGAAATTCAATCCCTCAAGAAAAAAAAAGGAAAAAAAATGAAAGAAAAAGTAAATGCTTATCAAACTTATATATTTTATTTTTTCTTCTTCCACTTTTTCTTTCATACCAAATACAAAAGAAGAAAATTGTCTTTTATTTCCATATGGATGTAACTTTTTTTTTTTTCTTTCCTTCCACTTTTTTATTCTTCCTACCAAACGGAGTTTTAGCAAAGTTGATTTTTACTTACACCTCTTATGTAAAAAGGGATACGAATTCAAAGCCTACTGATTTTGTTATATTTAGGAATTTTGCAGTGTTTGTTTTAGAGTTTTAACGAGGGACATTATTTTAATTTTTGCCATGTACATCCAAAAACTCAGGACTGGATCTATATATTATCATCAGTCCATATTATTAGCTTGCAAAATAAAAAATAGTCTATATATTAGCATGGAACAAAAAAGATAGTCCATGATATATACTTGCAAATTTAAAAGTTGAGGATAACAAGCTGCCAAAAGTTGCAAGTTATGATAGCAAGTTATACAAATATAAAAGTTCATGGAATTAATTTTGATACAAATTAGTCATATTTATATGTTTCTACTAGTCATACTTATATGTTTCTTAGTAGAAACAAGAAAATAAAGAAAGTGTTATGTAGTGTAGACATATAATCTAAGTTATCATATTAACTTTAAGATCAAAACTATCATGTGTGCATATCATTACAACATGTATCATGTGCTAATTAATTTGTTGGAATTAAAACATGACTAATAGACGTTTGTCACAAACTAGATTAACCAGCACCAAATTTACATCAATTATGTACAAACTAAAGAGAAAAAAACAACGAAGAAGGACACTTGAATCACTATGACACAACTCGCACCTACCAATAGAAACGAGGGAAAGGAAAACAAAGCTGTTCTACAGAAATAAAAGGAGCAGAAAAAGAAGGGGAAAAAAATATATCTAATATTGACGATAACTAGAAACTAGAATTCTCTGATTGTACGAGTAAAAGTCATTAGGGGTGAGCATTATTCTGATTTGGACTGAGAATCGAACGGAAGTTTGTTTTAGAAAAAATTCAATTCGATTTCTGTTTTTAAAAATACTTCAATTTTTTTTATTCGGTTTAGGATTTTGATTTCAATCCAAAACAAAGAATTGATTAAGACTTACACAATTATATAATTACTCTCAATTTTATGTATATTTTATGATTAAAAGTGTATATTTTGAAAATAACAATTATATGTATGTGTTTTAAAGTTCAACTTTGATAATCTGATAATTAGTCCAACTTTGAATCCAATTTTAAAATACAACAAATGTAAGTATAACTAATATATAGTTTTAATATAATTTAATAATAGCTCTCTAGCCTAGTGGTATTAGAGCGGACATCCGGAGGGGCCGGCAAGGTTCGAGCCCCCCAATTGTGTGTGTGTGCGTGTGATTTCAAAAAAAAAAAAAAAAAAAAAAAATTCGTATTTCGGGTCCGGTCTATTAAACATAAAAATAACAAACCGAATAAGCTGAACAGTTTGGCCCGATTTCATTTATAACTAATTTTGGTTCGATTTTGATTTTAAATTTTTAGAAATTTGATCTATATAATTTTAACTATTTTAGTTCAGTTGAAAACCAATAAACCGAAAAAAAATCGGTACCACTAGCATCAATGCAGCCATGACGCTCATATTTGGTCCGGAAACTAAAACCGTTATATACAAAACTTCATTGCAAGTGCTGCTAAATTCTTGTCAAAACCATTATGAGAGTATTTCTTTTATTCCTTTTTCTTTTTCCTCCTCTACAGGTGCGGAAGTGAGACTAGAATGCCGGAAAAGAAGCACCGGCGAGAGAGTATTCAGCGCCGATGGCGTGACCGACCAAAGTGGTAGCTACAGGATCGCCGTGCCAGGAGAACACGGGCAGGAGATCTGCGAGTCCGCCCTCGTGAGCAGCTCGGAGCCCGGGTGCGCCTCGCCGGTGGCAGGGCGCGAGAGGGCTCGCGTGGTGCTCTGCAGCGAGACTGGCATTGTGTCGAACAGGAGGTCCGCGAACTCCCTGGGCTTCCAGAAGGACGTCGCGCTCCCAGCCTGCGCCGATGTGCTCAAGCTGTATCAGCAGGACTCGTGATTTCTCTGATAAAGTATGATAACTGGGGAACTCGTTGATGTTGGCAGCTCTTTACGCCACACCCAAGTTTGTTGTTTAAGATTTTGGCTAAATTGTAACTTAATATCCTCAATTATTGACAATATTTAACTTGATATCTTAAACTTTGTTATGTAGTAACTTAATATCTTATCTCAATTTATAGTTCTAACATAATATTCAATTTTTTTTAATTCCTAAACTACCCTCCCTCCGGCTGCCACTTACCCCATCTCCCCTCCCCCGGTGGCCATCCCCCCCGCCCCCCCCCCCCCCCCCCCCCCCCCCCCCCCCCCCCCCCCCCCCCTTCCCCCTTTCGGCGACTGTTGGAGTTTTGGCATTTCCTTTAGAAATTTTAGTCCCACATCGGATAGGCCAAAGAGTTTGTATCTCTATATATTAACTTTGCTATTATTTGGGATGCACACGTGGTGTGGAGGTGCACATGGGTTTGCCATGTGGGGTTATTTTTCTAATGAAAAAATGGATAAAATCAACAATTAAAACATTCATGCTTTTTGCTCTTGGGAAATTTATTTTCATAGGAGCTAAGCCCCGTAGGGGCTTAGCGACTCGGGCTCAAGGGCTGATGAGGCGTAATGTGGCGTTTTGTTGGCGCACTTTGCACTTAGCATCGTCGCTAGGCGCATAGTGCGCTTAAGTTGCGCTCGTTGCGCGCGAGCCACTTGCGCGACCACGTTGTGCGGCCCGTTACGCAGCCCAGTGTGCGCAGCGTACGTAAAGTGCGTAGGGTGCGTAGGGTGCGTAAAGGGGCTGTGTGCGTAAAATATAAATTACGCTGGTTACGTGAGTGGCACAACTTGCAGCAGAACGTGTCTTTACATGTTCTGAGCGGTTGCTCCATGTTCGGGGTGGTTACTACCACGTCCCTAACATTGTGCTAACCGGACAGTTGTTGCTGGGGCTTATATAAGGCCTCCTCCTTCTCTCTCACAGGTTAGAACAGATACACAAGCAGTAGACAGAAAGTTTACAAGTGTATAGAGGCTGTGAGAGAGAAGAGAGGTTTTGTACCAGCGTTAAGTTTTGCACGGGAGTTCGTGTTCATCCGAGGAGTCAGAAGAGCAACAGTGTTTCAAGTTCTCCGACGAACTTGCTGGTTCCTGGAAGCTATTCGTGTGGGACGAATAAAGCTTTGAGCAACGGTGATCATTCACCCCAGCAGGAGTTTTTTCCATCTTTCGCCTGTCACCTTCTTTGTTGGTATTATCAGGATTCTATTAGCGCACCTTCGGTGAAGTGTTTGCGTTGATATTATCAGAATTCTTTTTGTGCACCTTCTGTGAAGTGTAGCACTAGTGGAATTTCTCTTACGTACCTTCTGTGAAGTGTTACGTTCTGTGCACCTTCTGTGAAGTGTAGCACTGGTTGAAATTTCTCTTACGTACCTTCTGTGAAGTTTTACGTTATAACGATTGTTTGCACAATTGTTACGATATTTCAGTTTTCGATCGAAAAATTGTGCCCCGGCAATAACAATCTCAAAGCTTTATTGCTACGATGGAAAAGGTTAATGTTTCACTCTTCAATTCTGACTTTTGTAAGTTAGAAAAGTTTGATGGAGAACATTACCAAGTCTGGAAGAGGAAGGTATATCTAACCCTTCAACTCAAAGACGTAGATCACGTGCTTCTGGAGGAAGAACCTACTGTTCCAGATGTTGGGTCTGCTGCCGCAATTACTGTGGCTGCTAAACTGCAAGCAAAATGGAGAAGGAAAAATAGTATTTGCAGGCTGCTTATCCTGAATGCTATGGAAGATTCCCTTGCAGGATCCTATTCTAAGAAGAATATCGCTAGAGACATATGGGAGTCTCTAGAAAAACTCTACGAAGAAGACAAGAACCGCAGTAAAATCTTTGTGGTTGAAAAATATCACAAGTGGTTCTTTGAGGACGAAAAGTCTATGCTGCCGCAGGTGAAGGAGTTCCTGAAACTGCGACAGAAGTTGGAAGACGAGGCAATGTCCCTCCCCGACAAGTTTGTTGTTGGAGGGATTGTCTCAAAGCTCCCCGCTGGGTGGAGCAAGTTCTATGCAAACATGCATAGGAAGAAGCTGGAGATCACCCTTGAAGATGTCCTGCAGGAAATCTATGTTGAGGACCAGATACGGGCTCAACTGAAGGTGGACGCACTGTCCAAGCAATTGGCTAACGCCAATATGGTTCATACCAAGGAACCAAGGGAAAAGCAGGCGGCTTCCCACAGCAAGAAGAAGGACCCTGACAATCTAAAAGTCAAGGGAACTTCTATCAAGAAAAAGAAGCCAAAGTCTCAAATGCCTTGCTTCAAGTGTGGCAAGAAGGGCCACTTTAAGAATGAGTGCAAAGCAAAAACCAAGCAATCAGAGCAAGGAGAACCTAGTAAGGTAACTATGATCACTGATGTTGTTGTTATGATTGCTCAGGTTGATACGGTAGGAACTGATGCTGACTGGTGGGTAGACACTGGAGCCACCTGCCATGTTTGCTCCAGCAAGGAGTGGTTCACCACCTACACCCCTACTTCTGATGTGGTTATGGTGGCGAACTAGGCACAAGTTGAAGTGCTCGAGATCGGGACGGTGGTGTTGAAGCTGACTTCGGAGAAGTCTCTGACGCTTCAAGGCATGAAGCACGTACCTGCTATCTCCAAGAACCTGATCTCAGGAGGCCTACTCTGCAACGCAGGCCTCAGGATGGACATCAATGCTGGCCAGATGGTGATGTCTATCAAGGAAATATATTTCGGGAAAACTTTTTATACCGAAGGAATGTTCAAGATTCAGCTTGTAAATCAGTTCAATGTTGTTAATACAATCACTCATTCTGCTTATACTTATGAGTTGTGGCATAATATGCTAGGACATGTTCATTCTAAACGAATTAACAGAATGTCTAGTCTAGGGCTTATCTCCAAGTGTGGGGGTAAGGTAGAGAAATGTGAAGTTTGTGCTCAAACTAAGATCACAAGGAAACCCTTTCCTCGGGTTAATCGAAGTACAGATCTTCTGGAGTTAGTACACTCAGATATCCGTGATTTCAAACAGTTCTCTACAAAGGTCGGGATGAAGTATTTTATAACCTTCATCGATGACTTCTCAAAGTATGCGTTCGTCTATTTGCTGAAGGCTAAAGACGAAGCATTCGAGAAGTTCAAGGAGTTCAGAGCCGAAGCTGTAATGCCCCGCTCCGCACGATGCATTATGCTGAGTCGTTGACTCGATGAGTTGCGTTGACCCGATTACGTATCGATGCGAATCGATACAAAGTGTTAAGTTGTCCCGAACAATGCATCGAGTGAATCGATGCGAAGCGTCATGTTGCCTCGAAGGATAAGTGCGTTGAGACGGCTCGAAGATTCTAAGAAATCGAATCGACCAAGGCGCAAGTCCGAATCGATGCAAGTATTGATTTTAGTTGGTTTCCTGTACAGGCTATACGTTTATGCTGAAATGTTAGAGGTCGATCTTTTGCCTTATTCAGTAAGGGGTCCGCGAAAGTAAATCGTCGCCTTGCGACGGACGGAAGCGTTGGCACGCTAAGGCAAATCGGACGTATAACTCAATGAAGCACGAAGTGCTCGAATGGCTAAGTCAGAGAGTTGCCCGTGCGATGAAGTTATGAAATCGAGCCGCAACGGCTCGGCGAAACGACAAGGCGCATTGATTCAAGGTGGGGGGACATTAACTCTCTTTCCTACTCCTTCATGCTTAAGTAAAACACATATCATTGAATGCTGAGTTAACCTATCAACGCCACGGGCGTGGCTCGATAGAGAGATAAACGTAGTGCGTGTCGAACACTAGATAGAACAATTGAAATGAATCGTACGGCAGACGTAAGAGTCGCTATAGAACATTGGATATCACAAAGGCAAGCGTCTCGGTGCGCAAGCCGCAATAACGTGGGATAACTGTACTCGGCGAGTGCCTTAGTGCACGAACCATACCGTGCCTTCGCGCACGAGTTAGAACGGCTAGAACATTGAAAGACAATAGGCGAGCGCCCTAGCGCGCAAGCCACGAACATTGAATACTAAATGTAAGCCCCCTGAATTTCCCGAATTATTTTTTTAATTTTCTAATGAATTATTTTCAATAATTCATTTCTATATAATTAATTTTTGGTCATTAATGCTCTTTACCGTGACTTAGAATTCTAGAGCATCAGGGATGCCAGTCTCTGGAAACTTTCTTCTTGAAGTTTGTAGTAGACGAGGTTACCTTCATGTTGATATATGGTGTCCCACTCAAACTTGTTCCCTTGTGCTCCTATTTCATCCATGATTTAATTTGCTTAAATTATAAATTAATTAAATCTTGGCTTCGACTTTGTCCAAACTTGGCCCAATGTCCGACCCAGTTTGGCATGGACCCTATCATGACTGCCCATACACACCGCTATTGACTTTGTCCTTTTCCCTACTCAAAATATCTATTTTTTCTCTCTTGTATATACATATATATATATACATATATATATATATATATATATATATATATATATATATATATATAATATATACAAAAAATAATATATACACAAATATCTCCCTCTCTTATTCACACAAAAAAAAAATATATACACAAATATCTTCCTCTCTTATTTAATATCTTTCTCTCTCACACACTCTACCCACACCTACCAGCAAAACCCACCCCCCCATGTGTGGCCGACTTCACACTTTTCCCCTCTCTCTATGTTCTCTCTCTCTCTCTCTAAATATACCTCTCTCTTTATATAATATATACCCACATATATATATATATATATTATATATATAAACATCTCTCTCTCTCTCTCTCTCTCTCTCTCTCACTTTATACCTACACACAAAACCCACCCCCCTATGCACGTAAGAGCAGTACCCCCCTCCCTTATATTTTTTTTCTCTCCATCATCATTAATTCTCACCATCACTATCAATCTTCTTATTTTTCTTTCCTTCTCCTTCTTCATTTTTTCTTCTTCTTCTTCAAAACCATCACCCTCACTCTCATCATCAACACCATCTCCACCAGGCCGATAGCTCCCCCCCATTCTTCTACACTTCTTCTTCTTCATTTCTCATAAACCACCACCATTCTTCATCTTCACCACTCCTCCATCACCATTATCATCATCATCCCCACCACGTTCATCACCAACACTCCCACCACTTCCACCTCCGCCGGCACAGCCCCACCGTCGTGCGCTGCCTGGCCCCCAGCGCTGCACCGTCGCTGCCTTGGCCGGAGCAGCACGTGCAGCCGCAGCAGCTGCAAACAGCAGCAGCGGGCAGCAGTGGCTGCCGCGCCACCCGCGCGCGCGGATGCGGCGATGGCCGTGCGCCACCCGTGGCCGGCCCGCCCCCGCAAGCTTTCCACGCCTCCGGCGAACCCGAGCGACCACCCTGGGAGAGTCACCAGCCACCCCGACGTGTGAAACACACGATTCGTGCGTTTGGCACGGGTTCCCGTCGGCGCGCGCTCGGAACGAAGTCAGAATTCGCGTCTCGGGGCAGCGACTTCGCGCACATTTTCTGAGAGATTCGACCGTTGGATCGGCGAACTCGTTGGCCGTCTCAATCTCGGTATATCCCTCTTCACCTCTGTCAAGTTTCAACCGTTAATTTTGTCGTTTGATACATCAAAACCGGCCACCAAGTTGACGTTTTAATTCGTACTATTTTTGGACAGTTTTACGATGCCAACTTCGTGGGTTCGTATCTTCGTCGTATCAGCTCCATTTTGTGCGCTACCAGTTCCGGTGCACATCTGGTATAACCCTATTCCTGTCCCCTTTAGATTTCATTTCAGTTTGAACTTTTTAGGTTGGTCGAATTCGACGCCAAAGTTGGTCGTTCGAATTCTTAGTATTGTACTTGTAAAATTCCATTTTTGAACCCGGAACTCCGGATTCAATTTATGACACCACCAGTAGACTCGTGGCGTCGTTCTGGCATGTTTTCATATAAAGTTTATTAGATTTGGAGGACGTGGGCCCTGGCACGCATTTCGGTGCAGAGTGGGCCCTATAGACCGGGTCAACGAGACTTTTTGACGTCGGCTCATCGGAATCCAATTTCGGATATACCGTTGAGTTTGTATCGTCATTCTGGACTCGTTGACATATAATTTGCTTAGTTTTGAGGACATTGGCTCCGACACGCTTTTCCGTGCAAATCGGATTTCAATGTCCCGGTCAACGGACCAATTTGAGATCGGATCAACGGAATCCAATTCTGGATATACCGTTGGGTTCGTATCGTCATTCTGAATTTGTGGACATATAATTTGTTAGCTTTTGTGCATTTTTATTTCGACACATTTTTTGGTGCAAAGTGTGTCCAACGGCGGACATCATTTTGACCCAAAATTACCGTTTTGCCCCTGTGTCCAAATTGGACTTTTGGACAGGCTATCCTAGCTGATTTGACTATTCTGGACACGTTGGTGATGTTAGTTTCATCATCCGACAATATCTGTAGATTTCTTCCCTTTTTGTGTCATCCTATTATTATAATATTTTTTCCTTTTGGGTTGTTTTAGAGACCCGTCGATTTCAGTAATTTCTAAATCACTGAAATTCATAAGTTGACCTTATAGATGTTTATAGAGACTAGCTTTGACCCAGTTTGACCATGGTTGACTACTTTGACTGAACGTCGAAGTAGAGTCAATATTTGACCTAGGTTAGACCAGTTTTGACCTTGGTTGACCACAGTTGACTATTTTGACCAAAAGTCAACCGAAAGTCAACCGTAGCCTAAGATTGACCAGAACTTGACCGAAGTTGACCAGTTGACCCAAAGTCAACTGTTAGTCAACGTTAGTCAAGTTTGACCTAGAGTTGACCAGTTGACCAAAAGTCAACTGTAAGTCGACCATTGACTTAGATTGACCCAGTTTGATTTGCTTTGACTTGTCTTGACCTAGTTTGACTTAGTATGACTTGATTTTACTTCCAAACCCTTATATTGATACAGTATTCCACCTATAGGTCCTCGCGGCACTGTTCTTGGACCAGTTGACATATTCCACCAGATCGCAGGCGAGTACATTCTCTAATAATATTTCTGTTTTATGATATCGTCTATGTTTCTTGTATTTAGTGTAGATACCCTTGTTCTCTTTACACATTGTTCACACGGATTGGTATTTCCCTGGATCCCGTCATGAGATGTTATTCCTCGCTCTCCTTGGTATATCTTGTGCAAGTCTTTCTTGTTCCTTGTGCATTATATAGATACGATTCCTGCGAAGGCTAGCTACCCTCTCAGAGAATCGCGTGTCATGATGTGTCATGGTTGGATCCACTATACTAATCGGGGACGGGGAGTATTAGTGTAGATGTGTGGTCAATACCCGCCTTGTATATCTTGTGAACCTTGTGAATGCCAATCATACACCACACGTATGGTTGGCTAGATCATGACCTTGTGCAGACCCAAGCCGGCCACATGTTATAGCTAGTACTTACACACTTAGATAGATGATTCTTGATTCTTGTACATGACATGATCAGTTTTACTTGCCTTGTTCTAGCTCTAGATTTACAGCTTACCTTGCCATGATACTCACATGTACATTTCATGATTTCTTGTATATTCTCTCTATTTACTGCTATATTTTTAATATCGTCTAATTAGAACTGTTATTTGAGATTTGTGCTCGTTCCATCCTGACTGGATATGTTGACAAAATTTTAGGAGTAGTTGTGCCCTCAGTATTTGGACTTCATGATGTTGCTAGCTGAGGTGGATCTCACTATTTTTCTATGTGAGTTGCCTGGTAGTTATCCTTAGTTAGTTTTGTTGTTCATTCTTTATTTTCCTGTCTTATAATCCTTGTAGATTATAGTTGTTCTAGTGATATTGTTATTATTTCCTGTCTTATCTTCCTTAGCTTTCGTGATGTGACATGAGTACATTTCTAGTTATAGATCTTTAGATGTTGTAGTTAGTATAGTATACTTGATAGCGTTCTACCGCCGATAACGCGGCGTAGGCTAGGCGTGGCCCGCATATTCGTACCCGTATATCCGGGTGCGGGTCGTGACACTAATTTAGTGGTGGCCCATGCAGGTCAGTCTTTGCAATTAATGCGAAGTCGTGGTAGTACTTGAGCTTATCTGTACTACTGCGAGCCTGCCCTAGGATTAAGGTTGAGTCATGGAATATTTTAGGATTTTGGTACTCAGTCACATATTAGGAACTCTTGGTAGATTCCAGGGATGACCTCTGGGGAATCTTATTTCGAAGGCTTTCAAATCTTTCCCCACTTGTTTCCATTCGTCCTGATTTCTGAAAAATATTGTCCGTATCAAACTTTATTCTTTCTTGGGATGAGTCGTGGATCCCAGAGGGAAGGTATAAGTTGGACTTGTATATCATCTAGGTTGGGGAGAGAATATGATTTACCAACCTCGCATCATGGTCGAGGTTTGTTTTAGATTATATTCCACCATTTTCTATCTTGACCTAGGTAGTACCCTCGGGACTTTCCTGATATTTTTCTCTGAACCCTATCTCGGAAGTTGTTTCCGTTGTTTCTATTAACTTACCCTTGACTTGTTGTTGAATTTTAAATCTAAATATTCGTTGTTGACCTTTGATTTTGTTTTGGATAATTCTTTTAAGAATTGAGTTAAGATATCCTGATAAACATATTTTGGACGAGGACGATGAGAACGGTAAGTGTCTACTTTATTTATGGAGTTTAGAATTCATCGCAGTCATATTAGCTAGCGAAACAAGGACATGGAGCCTGATTTGGATATACTATCCTAGTTATGTCATTTAGATTCTCTTGCAGCCATACCGGTTGGCGTGGTAAGGAATCTAGGTGACATGATTATAGGGTGTATACCATAGTTATGGACTTTATTGTTTATTGCCGCTATGCTTACTGGCGTGGCGAGAATTCTGGCAACATGATTTGGAATAGACGTGTATGGTTATCAGATCATATCTTAAATTGATTCACTTGTTTTAACCTATTGGGCAAGAGCAGTTCCTACTATTACTTCTGTTTTCCTATTCTTCTCTTCCTCATCGTATGATAATTTCCTCATCTTACCCTTACTTCCTCCGTCTTGATCAATTATGTCTTGATTCCACCAATTACCTATCTCGTATCTACTTCTGTCAGCCATACTTTGAAAACCTTAAAAATTTTAGAATTTTCGCATCTTTTATCTTGGGAGAGATCGAGGAAGTATCGTAATCATCCGTCTCGGAGTAGACATTGTTGGTAGTAGTCGAAGCAGAGCGAGATGATTACCCCGTCTTCCTCCTACGATCCCATATTCTGGTTTCTATGATAACAGAAGCAATTCAATTCTACATCCTTGATTTGTTTATTATATTTTGATATCGTGAGATTGATCCTCTCTGATTGACAATCGATTCTGGTTGTCTAGTTTATCGTGCCAAAGAGTCTTGATTGTTGATTAAACTTAAATGGTTTCGAATTCTATTGTGATATGATTTCCTTCTTAGATGCTCATGTCCAGACTTCGCTGATTTTTTTCTACATCTTGTCCAAATTCTGATTTACTCAAACTTGAACAATTTAAATCGTGCTGAGACTAAATTATTTATTTTCATCGTGAATGGACAATGCTATCATCACTCGTGCTTTAAACTTTCGATTCAATTCTGACAAATGACTAAATTATATTCCAATCACGATTAGGCTTCATACTATCCTTGATTATGCCGGAGTCTCATTTTCTGAATCGTGTTCCAATGACTTAACTTATCTATAATAGTGCCTATATAATTCTGTTCATATTTTGATTCTATCGTGCGGAAATTTTTCATCGTGCCTGAATAATTGTGAATTGAATATCTTAATCGTGCAAACTTGTCATTCTATGATCGTGCCTAAGTTTTTGCCTAAAACTTTCTATCTTGTTTTACCCCTACTACAACCTTAATTTCGAGGACGAAATTTCTATAAGGTGGGTAGGATGTAAGCCCCTTGAATTTCCCGAATTATTTTTTTTAATTTTCTAATGAATTATTTTCAATAATTTATTTCTATATAATTAATTTTTGGTCATTAATGCTCTTTACCGTGACTTGGAATTCTAGAGCATCAGGGATGCCAGTCTCTGGAAACTTCCTTCTTGAAGTTTGTAGTAGACGAGGTTACCTTCATGTTGATATATGGTGTCCCACTCAAACTTGTTCCCTTGTGCTCCTATTTCATCCATGATTTAATTTGCTTAAATTATAAATTAATTAAATCTCGGCTTCGACTTTGTCCAAACTTGGCCCAATGTCCGACCCAGTTTAGCATGGACCCTATCATGACTGTCCATACACACCGCTATTGACTTTGTCCTTTTCCCTACTCAAAATATCTATTTTTCCTCACTTGTATATATATATATATATATATATATATATATATATATATATATATATATATATAATATATACACAAATATCTCCCTCTCTCCTTTAATATTTTTTTCTCTCTCACACTCTACCCACACCTACCAGCAAAACCCCCCCCCCCCATGTGTGGCCGACTTCACACTTTCCTCCTCTCTCTATGTTCTCTCTCTCTCTCTCTCTCTCTAAATATACCTCTCTCTTTATATAATATATACCCATATATATATATTATATATATAAACATCTCTCTCTCACTTTATACCTACACACAAAACCCACCCCCCTATACACGTAAGAGCAGCACCCCCCTCCCTTATATTTTTTTTTCTCTCCATCATCATTAATTCTCACCATCACCATCAATCTTCTTATTTTTCTTTCCTTCTCCTTCTTCATTTTTTCTTCTTCTTCTTCAAAACCATCACCCTCACTCTCATCATCAACACCATCTCCACCAGGCCGACAGCTCCCCCCCATTCTTCTTCACTTCTTCTTCTTCATTTCTCATAAACCACCACCATTCTTCATCTTCACTACTCCTCCATCACCATTATCATCATCATCCCCACCACCTTCATCACCAACACTCCCACCACTTCCACCTCCGCCCGTACAGCCCCACCGCCGCGCGCTGCCTGGCCCCCGGCGCTGCGTCGCCGCCTCCTTGGCCGGAGCAGCACGCGCAGCCGCAGCAGCTGCAAACAGCAGCAGCGGGCAGCAGTGGCTGTCGCGCCACCCGCGCGCGGATGCGGCGATGGTCGTGCGCCACCCGTGGCCGGCCCGCCCCCGCAAGCTCCCCACGCCTCCGGCGAACCCGGGCGACCATCCTGGGAGAGTCACCGGCCTCCCCGACGTGTGAAACACACGATTCGTGCGTTTGGCACGGGTTCCCGTCGGCGCGCGCTCGAAACGAAGTCAGAATTCGCGTCTCGGGGCAGCGACTTCGTACACGTTTTTGGGAGATCCGACCGTTGGATCGGCAAACTCCTTGCTCCGTCTCAATCTCGGTATATCCCTCTTCATCTCTGTCAAGTTTGAACCGTTAATTTTGTCGTCTGATACATCAAAACCGGCCACCAAGTTGACGTTTTAATTTGTACTATTTTTAGACAGTTTTGCGACGCCAACTTTGCGGGTTCGTATCTTCGCCGTATTAGCTCCGTTTTATGCGCTACCAGTTTCGGTGCACAGCTGGTATAACCCTCTTTCTTTCCCCTTTAGATTTCATTTCAGTTTGAGCTTGTTAGGTTGGTCGAATTCGACGCCAAAGTTGGCCGTTCGAATTTTTAGTGTTGCACTTGTAAAATTCTATTTTTGAACCCGGGACTCCGGATTTAATTTCTGACACCACCAGTAGACTCGTGGCGTCGTTCTGGCATGTTTTCAAATAAAGTTTCTTATATTTGGAGGACGTGGGCCCTGGCACGCAATTCGGTGCAGATCGTATCTTAAATTGATTCACTTGTTTTAACCTATTGGGCAAGAGCAGTTCCTACTATTACTTCTGTTTTCCCATTCTTCTCTTCCTCATCGCATGATGATTTCCTCATCTTACCCTTACTTTCTCCGTCTTGATCAATTATGTCTTGATTCCACCAATTACCTATCTCGTATCTTGTCACTCCCCGTTCCCAGAATAAAGTATTTTATACGTATACTTCTTGAATGTATTTATTCAATATTTATCATGCATTTATTCTGTATTTAAATTCTTCTAATTCGTGCTTATTAATTTTTCTGTATTTTATTTTCTGCTTTTCTTGGCTCTTGGTTCATTTCGGTTCATGGGAAACCAACTTGGTTCGGTTTGGTTCAACATGGAAAGGAATGGATGGCTTGGATTTGGTGGAGAGAATGAATGGTGGAGATCCACTTGACCTTGATATAAAAGTTCTTCTTTCACTCTCTCTCTTCATTCATTCACATTTACTCCTCCACCAAACCCTAACCCATTTGGAGAGGCAAGTACATCTTGCACACCATGAGGGATTTCATGCATCCCCATTTATTTTTAGTCTATGTTGTTCATCTTCTCTTCCTCTACAAGTTTAGGTCTTGAAGTTTTTGTTTTTCATGGATGGTTGGGTGTAGATCTAAGTTTTAAGTTTTGGTTTTCATAGTTTTGGTTTTCATATGAATTTAGGGTTTTGATCTATCAAACATTGTTGTTTTCGAAATTAAGTGGTTCCATGTTGTAGAGAATTTAATTCTACTAAAGTTTGGCTTTTGAAAAGTTAGATTTCGATTTATTTTGTGGAAGTTATGGCAAAAAGTATTTTGGTTCGTTCCTATATCCATCTGCAGCACGAACAGCATGTCGCGGAAGGCGCATATCATGTCGCCGAAGGCGCATGTCGCAGTAGGCACATGTTGCAATGAGGCGCATGTCGCGGAAGGCACATATCATGTCGCCGAAGGCGCATGTCGCAGTAGGTGCATGTTGCAATGAGGCGCATGTCGCGGAAGGCGCATATCATGTCGCCGAAGGCGCATGTCGCAGTAGGCGCATGTTGTAATGAGGCGCATGTCGCGGAAAGCACATATCATGTCGTCGAAGGCGCATGTCGCAGTAGGCGCATGTTGCAATGAGGCGCATGTCGCGAAAGGCACATATCATGTCGCGGAAGGCACATATCATGTCGCAGTAGCCGTATATCATGTCGCAGTTGAGCCGCATGAGGCGCATGTCGCAGTAGGCGCATATCATGTCGCAGTAGGCGCATATCATGTCGTAGTAGGCACATATGGTGTCGCGGTTGCATGCATGTCGCAGAATAGGGCGCATATGCATATTTTGGTTGTTTCTGACTGTTATATGTCCTATTTTGACTGAATGGTAGCTAGAATTTCTTTCAACTCCCAACATGAAATTTGTAGATCTCTTCCTTGGCTTCAAGAATATATTACCAACTATTTTATACTAGTTGTGGAATGACCATGATTAATACTAATTTGACTTTTATGCCTTGTCATGAATTGACCCCGACTGTTACTTGACTAATAATTGATCATGCATTCCTAGTTGGAACTAAGAGACTGGATAGTCGTCTTATTGAATTGAATGAATGAGACACGTTCATATTAACTATGAACTATTATAATCGATTGGCCGATCCCGAATATTGACATACAGGCACACATGCAGGCTTCAATTTATTTATTTATTTTTCTACCAAAGCAGCATGTGTACTTGATGGTCAAGGCATGATTATTCCGTGGTTAGCTTTGATTGTTGTATTACGCTATGTAAGACCTACAACCTAACCGCACGGGTATCGTTGTAGAGTTGGGCATATCGTACTTGTACGAAAGTACTCATTTGAATGACCATGATCCACGGCATGTGATTTCACTCAACGTAGATACTATTAAGTTAAATAAAATAATGATTGCATGGAGAGAATGGATTCCCGAGTTCTTACATGGCAGCCCTCTTGGGACTAGTAGTGCCCGACAGGTCGGTTGGTCCCCACAGATACTGCAAATCTGCCACACGGGCAGGGAGCGGTATCTGGTTATATTATCTATGGTAAATTGTATATTGATGATGGGCGTCCCGCTGGAACTCGTCTAATTCATGATTGGCGTAACTGATTGACTGGGTAAACTAGCCTTGCTTGTCCATAGTAAGAACTGAGAAATCCTTTATTGCATAATTCCAGGATAACTTGGAACTCACAGTAGCAAGCCGTAGTAGTTGCATGGCCGTTTAAACTGATTTGTTTGTGTGCTGTACCTACTCTGTTACCTAACTGAGATGATCAGAATGTCAGGACATGACGGGCTAACTTCTGTCCTTGTTTGGTTGGGAGGTTGGTTCGAAGTGTCGTGATGTTATGTGAATCCTAGTGGCAAGCAGAGATCTACTTATCATATTCTCTTATTACTGGTTTTAATTCCTCATATCGTGCTTCCTTGTGGTACTTGCTATTAGAGGTCTAACCTCTCTGGTTTTGCATGGTCAGATTTAGAGCCGGTTCCCGAGGACTCAGCTTACTTCCACCTCCAAGATGGTCAATACTAGAGGGATGATCGCAGGAGGACTCGAGTGGGTTCCATACCTCCCCGCTCGTTTTGTTATTTACTTTATACTTTGCCGTTTGGCACCGACATGTTAGTCGGATTGTCTTGCACTTACTTTTGCATAATTGTAATTAAGTCAGACTGCAGCTGATAACAATTGTGTATACTTTGCTATATCATCTGGCTATATTTTGTAAAGCCAGATCTCAAGAACATTTTGACGGAGCATTTGGGACGCCTTACTGCTTTATCTTACATGTTCTCTATTTCTGTTTCTTATTTGAATGATTGAGACAATAGATGTGAAGTGACCATAGTGAGACTTTCATGTAGTATGCACCCCCTCGTCTTTTAGACAGCATTGATCGTATTATACGGTATTCATCTACCCGTAATACGTAGCTGGCTGAGTCATTCCTCCGCTCTCCAGTATTCTGGTTCTGGGGCGTGACATATCTACTTCTGTCAGCCATACTTTGAAAACCTTAAAATTTTTTTAGAATTTTCGCATCTTTTATCTTGGGAGAGATCGAGGAAGTATCGTAATCATCCGTCTCGGAGTAGACATTGTTGGTAGTAGTCGAAGCAGAGCGAGATGATTACCCCGTCTTCCTCCTACGATCCCATATTCTGGTTTCTATGATAACAGAAGCAATTCAATTCTACATCCTTGATTTGTTTATTATATTTTGATATCGTGAGATTGATCCTCTCTGATTGACCAATCGATTCTGGTTGTCTAGTTTATCGTGCCAAAGAGTCTTGATTGTTGATTAAACTTAAATGGTTTCGAATTCCATTGTGATATGATTTCCTTCTTAAATGCTCGTGTCCAGACTTTGTTGATTTTGTTCTCCATCTTGTCCAAATTCTGATTTACTCAAACTTGAACAATTTAAATCGTGCTGAGACTAAATTATTTATTTTCATCGTGAATGGACAATGTTATCATCACTCGTGCTTTAAACTTTCGATTCAATTCTGACAAATGACTAAATTATATTCCAATCACGATTAGGCTTCATACTATTCTTGATTATGCCGGAGTCTCATTTTCTGAATCGTGTTCCAATGACTTAACTTATCTATAATAGTGCCTATATGATTCTGTTCATATTTTGATTCTATCGTACGGAAATTTTTTATCGTGCCTGAATAATTGTGAATTGAAAATCTTAATCGTGCAAACTTGTCATTCTATGATCGTGCCTAAGTTTTTGCCTAAAACTTTCTATCTTGTTTTACCCCTACTACAACCTTAATTTCGAGGACGAAATTTCTATAAGGTGGGTAGGATGTAAGCCCCCTGAATTTCCCGAATTATTTTTTTTAATTTTCTAATGAATTATTTTCAATAATTTATTTCTATATAATTAATTTTTGGTCATTAATGCTCTTTACCGTGACTTGGAATTCTAGAGCATCAGGGATGCCAGTCTCTGGAAACTTCCTTCTTGAAGTTTGTTGTAAACGAGGTTACCTTCATGTTGATATATGGTGTCCCACTCAAACTTGTTCCCTTGTGCTCCTATTTCATCCATGATTTAATTTGCTTAAATTATAAATTAATTAAATCTTGGCTTCGACTTTGTCCAAACTTGGCCCAATGTCCGACCCAGTTTGGCATGGACCCTATCATGACTGCCCATACACACCGCTATTGACTTTGTCCTTTTTCCTACTCAAAATATCTATTTTTCCTCTCTTGTATATACATATATATATACATATATATATATATATATATATAAAAATATATATATATATATATATATATATATATATATATATATATATATATATATATATATATATATATATATATATATATAATATATACACAAATATCTCCCTCTCTCATTTAGTATCTTTCTCACTCTCACACTCTACCTACACCTACCAGCAAAACCCACCCCCCCATGTGTGGCCGACTTCACACTTTCCCCCTCTCTCTATGTTCTCTCTCTCTCTCTAAATATACCTCTCTCTTTATATAATATATACCCATATATATATATATATATTATATATAAACATCTCTCTCTCTCTCTCTCTCTCTCACTTTATACCTACACACAAAACCCACCCCCCCTATGCACGTAAGAGCAGCACCCCCCTCCCTTATATTTTTTTTTCTCTCCATCATCATTAATTCTCACCATCACCATCAATCTTCTTATTTTTCTTTCCTTCTCCTTCTTCATTTTTTTTCTTCTTCTTCAAAACCATCACCCTCACTCTCATCATCAACACAATCTCCACCAGGCCGACAGCTCCCCCCCATTCTTCTTCACTTCTTCTTCTTCATTTCTCATAAACCACCACCATTCTTCATCTTCACCACACCTCCATCACCATTATCATCATCATCCCCACCACCTTCATCACCAACACTCCCACCACTTCCACTTTCGCCCGTACAGCCCCACCGTCGCGCGCTGCCTGGCCTCCGGCGCTGTGCCACCGCCGCCTTGGCCAGAGCAGCACGCGCAGCCGCAGCAGCTACAAACAGCAGCAGCGGGCAGCAGTGGCTGCCGCGCCACCCGCGCGCGCGGATACGGCGATGGCCGTGCGCCACCCGTGGCCGGCCCGCCCCCGCAAGCTCCCCACACCTCCGACGAACCCGAGCGACCACCCTGGGAGAGTCACCGACCTCCCCGACGTGTGAAACACACGATTCGTGCGTTTGGCACGGGTTCCCGTCGGCGCGCGCTCGGAACTTAGTCAGAATTCGCGTCTCGGGGCAGCGACTTCGCGTACATTTTTTGGGAGATCCGACCGTTGGATCGGCGAACTCCTTGCTCCGTCTCAATCTCGGTATATCCCTCTTCACCTCTGTCAAGTTTCAACCGTTAATTTTTTCGTTTGATACATCAAAACCGGCCACCAAGTTGACGTTTTAATTTGTACTATTTTTGGACAGTTTTGCGACGCCAACTTTGCAGGTTCGTATCTTCGCCGTATCAGCTCCATTTTGCGCGTACCAGTTTCGGTGCACAGCTGGTATAACCCTCTTCCTTCCCCCTTTAGATTTCATTTCAGTTTGAGCTTGTTAGGTTGGTCGAATTCGACGCCAAAGTTGGCCGTTCGAATTCTTAGTGTTGCACTTGTAAAATTCCATTTTTGAACCCAGAACTCCGGATTCAATTTCTGACACCACCAGTAGACTCGTGGCGTCGTTCTGGCATATTTTCATATAAAGTTTGTTAGATTTGGAGGACGTGGGCCCTGGCACGCATTTCGGTGCAGAGTGGGTCCCACAGTCCGGGTCAACGGGACTTTTTGACGTCGGCTCATCGTAATCCAATTTTGGATATACCGTTGAGTTCGTATCGTCATTTTGGACTCGTTGACATATAATTTGCTGAGTTTTGAGGACATTGGCTCCGACACGCTTTTTTGTGCAAATCGGATTTTAATGTCCCGGTCAACGGACCAATTTGAGATCGGTTCAACGGAATCCAATTCTGGATATACCGTTGGGTTTGTATCTTCATTCTAGATTCGTGGACATATAATTTGTTAGCTTTTGTGCACTTTTATTTTGGCACATTTTTCGGTGCAAAGTGTGTCCAACGGCGGACATTATTTTGACCCAAAATTACCGTTTTGCCCCTGTGTCCAAATTGGACTTTTGGACAGGCTATCCTGGCTGATTTGACTATTCTGGACACGTTGGTGATGTTAGTTTCTGTCACCCTCATTTTCCGTATTTCCCGTATTTTTCCGTATTTCGGTATTTCTCGTATTTGGGTTTTGGCTTGGCTCGGTTTTATTGGGTTGGTTCGGTTTGGTTTATGTATTGGAGCACCTTAGCTTATGCTACCCCTCATCCCCACCGCAACTCCCCCTCTTTATATCCCCACCTACCACTCTCTTTCTTCATTACCACCACCATTAATTTCCTTCTTCTTCTTCTTCTTCTCCTTCCTCTACACAACTCTCCCAACCCTAGGTAAGTGCATCTTGCCACTACATGAGAACCCTTTTTTCCTTATCTATTTGATAGATTAGGACATGGTGGTCAACGTTAGAACTTGGGTTTTTGTGATTTGGAGCCTCCATTGTTGTAGATCTAAGTTATATCTATTTTTGGATTTTGCATGGTTTGAGCTACTTAAGTTGGATTTTATGGGTTTTTGATGTTTCCATGTGGAAGAGCATTCAATTCCACCCTGGTTAGAACTTTGGAAATCTGGATTTGGAGTTCGGATAGCCAAGTTATGAGATTTTGAAGTTTTGGAGCCATTGGAGCTTCTTCTCAGCCATGGAGAAGAAGACCCAGACCCTGCGTGCGTGTTTTTACGCGTACGCAGCTCTCTGCTTGCGTGCTTTTGCACGTACGCTGCTCCTTTAAGCGTGCGTGACTTTTCACGCAGCTGCTCCCTTGAGCGTGCGTGACTTTTCACGCAACTGCTCCCCTTGAGCGTGCGTGACTTTTCACGCAGCTGCTTCCTTGAGCGTGCGTGACTTTCACGTACACTGCTCCCTTGAGCGTGCGTGACTTTTCATGCAGCTGCTCCCTGTAGCGTGCGAGACTTTCACGTATGCTGCTTCCCTTGAGCGTGCGTGACTTTCACGTACACTGCTCCCTTGAGCGTGCGTGACTTTTCATGCAGCTGCTCCCTGTAGCGTGCGTGACTTTTACGTATGCTGCTTCCCTTGAGCGTGCGTGACTTTCATGTACACTGCTCCCTTGAGCGTGCGTGACTTTTCATGCAGCTGCTTCCTGTAGCGTGCATGACTTTCACGTATGCTGCTTCCCTTGAGCGTGCGTGACTTTCACGTACACTGCTCCCTTGAGCGTGCGTGACTTTTTATGCAGCTGCTCCCTGTAGCGTGCGTGACTTTCACGTATGCTGCTTCCCTCAGCGTGCGTGACTTTCACGTACCCTGCTCCCTGTAGCGTGCGTGACTTCACGTACACTGCTCCCTTCAGCGTGCGTGACTTTTCACCTACGCTGCTCTCAGCGTGCGTGACTTTTTCGTATGCTGCCCCTTCATCCCTTTGCTTAATCCATTGGCTCTTGGAGTTTTGGTTTTATTCCTTTTAGCTTGGCTTTTCTATAGCCCTTTTGTCATGAACTTGATTTTACTTAATATGTTTGGAATGACTATTGTACATGGCATGGTATGACAAGGAACTTGCATAACACGACAGTGACCCGTGGTGGTGCACTCCTGACATGACCAACCTGACATGATAGTGGCCCGTCGTGGCACACTCCTGACAAGCACCCTGACATGATTTATCTTGATAACTTAACTTGACTTGCCTTGACACCGTGGATGGTTCTTCATGCTTGCTTGTTAAATCCACTTGTCCTGTCTTGCATCATGTCTAGGATGGGACTCCTGAGTACCACGGTCAGGAGCACCTACTAAAATGGATTAAGGTTAATAACTAGAATAACTCAGTAGTCATGAAGAGATGACACAGCTACAGACAATCCCGTTACCTGGGCGCTCTTGGGATCTGTAGCCTGCCGTCGAGTAGGGCACATTTCCAGCGCACCGTCGAGTGTTGCACCCTCTAAGTCACCTAAGGGTACATTTGTCTTCTGGGCGATGTACCCACCTGAATTCAACCCCTAACTTTCGACCTGGATAACCTGGATGGTCTGCAGGGCTTGTGGCTGTGGAACAATCTCACTGCATCTTGTTAGTAATTAGGCCTGTGATAACCCTAGTTAGTTAAAGTAGTAAGCCGTAGTATCTGCTTGGCCGTGATTGATTGAATGAGGTATAACCAGTCTAGCCATGTCTTGATCCAGTACAAGATTACTCCCTGTCCTGATTTCTTACATTATTATCTTGTCGATAAATTGTGGGAAACCAAGTTCTGTTCAGATGAAGGGTTACAACCCCGGTCCTTGTTTGGTTTACGGGTTGTTACCTGGCTATCGGAATAGTTCTATGGTTATCTCATCGTATATCATCCTGACATGTTTTCGTAAATTCTAGTTTTTAATATTATATCTTCTTGTGTTAATGCTGGCTTTTGTTCTTATTTCGTGGCCCCCTTGTGGCACTTGCTCTTTCTGGGGTTGACCCAGCTGGTTTTGTATGGCCAGATTTCGGAGCAGCTCCCGAGGATCTACCAAGCTTCCAGCCCAATGGTGGCGACTAGAAGGAACCCGGGCTACGAGTGGGTTTTCTATTTTGTTTCGCTCACTCTATTGTAAATTTATTCTTTTGAGGCGTTTAGCCGACGAGCACCTGTTAGCTCGATGCACTTTTACTTACTTTCTGCCTACGGGCTATAAACATGATTAACAAATCCTAGGGTTGATCATGTATGACTTAAACTCTTGCTAGTCCTAACATTTTGTACGACTAGCTTCATGATCAGCTGATATATAATATTTGGGACGCCTTTTATTGTATATTTAATGATCATACATCTTATAATTATATTATTTGCTTGAGATTGAGACAATAGGCTTGACCTTAAGAGACTGTTGGCTTGTAGTAAACCCTCATATCTAGACAGCCGTGACCGTATAGTTGAGATGTATTCTATTTCAATATACGTAGCTAGCTATGTCTGCCCCCGCTCTCCAGTATTCTGGTTCTGGGGCATGACATGGTTTAAGTGGTGGCCCATGCAGGTCTTGTCAATCAAGAAATGTGAGGGTTTACCGAATAGATGTCTCAATCAGTATTCGTCCTTGATCTCCGCCCGTATTTTCAAATCCCTGAAATTCTTGCCCTGATTACATGCTTGTATCGTTGATCTGTCCTGGTCCTTCCTTATTATTTTCCTGTGTCGTCTTCCTCAGCGGCACTATACCTGACCCTGCCGATCAGCAAGGAAGAGCACCTCCCGTGGACCAGCAGTAACCCGGAGATCAAGCCCATCATTCCGGGGTAGCCTCCAGAGTGATACCTACTGGAGGAGAGTCACCAGTTCGGCCCGTCCAGCCCGCAGAGCCAGATGATGGTACCTTAGTAGGCCTCATCAGAACCTTGATAGCTTCCCAGGATCGTCGAAGCGACGCCCTGCACCAGACAGTTCAAGATGCTTTGACCCGAGGCGGACATCCAGGGAACCAGGCGGCGAACAACTTCAAGCGCTTGAACCCTCCTTTCTTCGACGGCACCGAGGATGCGATTGCCGCGAACGCATGGCTTCAGGATACCGAGGTGATTCTGGAAGCAGCCAGGACACCTGAGAATGAGAAGGTGGCGGTGGTACGCCTGCAGTTGTTGGATTTAGCTCGTAATTGGTGGCGGCGCAAGCCATGGGATTAGTGGCACCCATTGCTTGGGCAGTATTTAGAGAGAGATTCCAGACGAAGTATTTCGATGCTGTGGCTCGGTATGACCTGCAGACCAGATTTACCAACTTGAAGCAAGGAGGTAGAACAGTCGATAGTTATGCATCGAAGTTTTCTAGACTCAGTAGGTTTGCCCCCACCTTAGTGGCGACCGAGTTTGATAGGGCCCAGCGATTTCAGCAGGGGCTGCATTTGGAGATCTTGTTGGCGGTTGAGCAGTTCGAGCACCAGACGTTCGACGCAGTCTTGAGAGCAGCTAGGAGGCATGAGTATACCTCCCAGAGGATCGTGGATAGGACCGGAGGTAGGAAGCGATCCCACAGTCAGATGCACCAATCATCAGCTCCAGTCCCGGCAGCTAGAAGTTTGACCATTGGAACTCCGAGACGGGCGGCCTCAGTAACGTCGGTTCAGCATTCGACCCCGACGTACCTGCAGCAGCAGAAGCAGAAGCAGACTTCCGCTATGGGATGTTCTCATTGCGGGAAGCCAGGGCTTGTGGTGGCAGACTGTCGCAGGGCGCAAGGATTGTGCCTGGCTTGTGGAGCAGCAGATCATAGGATATGTGCTTGCCCGAATAGGGGTGGTTCATCAGCATCCAACCCTTCTAGCTCTTCGGTGAGAGGACCGGCCCCAGTACCAGTTCAGCAGCAGCAGTATCAGTCTTCGAGGCCCTTGCCGCCTCAGTCTCAGGCATTCCAGCAATAGCACCCCCAGCAGTATGCACAAGCCCAAGCTCAGACCCAGAATAGGCAGAGAGGTTTCCAGCAGAGGGGACCCGCAGCTAGAGGTCAGGCCATGATGATGGCTATGGAAGAAGAAGTTGCACCAGGTGAGGTTGTGGCAGGTACTATTCTCGTCAACTCCTCTCCAACGTCTGTATTATTTGATTCTGGTGCATCGCATTCATTCATGTCTGCACGATTCGCGACACGGATAGGATTGGAGCCTGAGTCATTATCAGTGAGGCTCAATATACTTACTGGTAATGGTCTTGTGGGAGTAGATCGAGTGTTTTCCTCGTGTCGGATCGTAGTTAGCGGTAGGGAGTTTCCCGCTAGATTCATAGAGTTTCCTATGGCAGACTATGATGTAGTCCTAGGCATGGATTGGTTGAGGAATCAGTATGCTAGGATAGACTGTCATATTGGCAGAGTTGTCTTTAGTATCCCCGGCGAGCCAGAGTTTTCGTTTTTCAGAGGCGCAGTAGAGCCATCTTCCCCAGCATTACGGATGGCAGTAGCAGCAGTGCAGTTATCCCGGATAGTTGAAGAGTTTCCAGATGTCTTTCCAGAGGAGCTTCCAGGGATGCCGCTAGAGCGGGAGATTGAGTTCACTATAAACTTGATTCCCGGGACAACACCAGTATCAGAGCGAGTCTACAGAATGGCGCCTTTAGAATTGGAGATTTTGTACAAGATGATTGAAGAACTCAGGACCAAGGGATTCATTCGTGCAAGTGGATCGCCTTGGGGAGCCCCGATGCTTCTTGTGAAAAAGAAGGATGGTACGTCCAGGCTATGTGTTGATTATCGTACCTTGAATTTGGTGACAATCAAGAACAGATACCCTCTTCCGAGGATAGATGACTTGTTTGATCAACTTAGAGGGGCTTCAGTGTTCTCGAAGATCGACTTGCGGTCAGGATACCACCAGATCAGAGTCAGAGAGCAGGACATCCCGAAGACAGCATTCAGATCGAGGTATGGGCATTGGGAGTTCCTTGTTATGCCCTTTGGAGCGACCAATGCGCCGGCCGTATTCATGGACCTCATGAATCGTATTTTCATGCCTTACTTGGATCAATTTGTGATCGTGTTCCTAGATGATATCCTGGTCTACAGCAAGAGTGAAGTAGAGCATGAGCAGCATCTCAGAGTCATCCTCCAGACGCTTAGGAAGCATCAGTTGTACGCCAAGTTCAGTAAATGCGAGTTCTGGCTCGATCGCATATCATACTTGGGTCACATCATTACCCGAGGAGGAGTGGAAGTGGATCCCCAGAAGATTGTGGCTATCGAGTCATGGCCGGTACCCAGCTCAGTGGCAGAGGTTCGCAGGTTCCTTGGATTGGCCGGCTACTACCGGCGGTTCATTTCAAATTCCGCCAGGATTTCAGTGTCGATGACCCAGTTGACCCGCAAGGATGTGCCGTTTGTTTGGACAGCAGAGTGTCAGAAATCATTTGAGAAGTTGAAGCGAGTTTGATAACGGCTCCCATTCTCACCCTTCCAGATGGGACCGAAGGATTCATAGTTTATTGCGACGCTTCAGGCAGAGGATTGGGGTGTGTCTTGATGCAGCATGGGAAGGTAATATCTTATGCGTCATGCCAACTTCGTGATCATGAGAAGAATTATCCGACCCATGACTTAGAATTGGCGGCGGTAGTGTTTGCTTTGAAATTGTGGAGACACTACTTGTACGGAGATAGAGTGGAGATCTTTACTGATCATAAGAGCCTGAAGTATGTTTTCACCCAGAAGGACCTTAATATGCGACAGAGAAGATGGCTCGAGCTATTGGTAGATTATGATGTGGATTTGCAGTATCATCCCGGGAAGGCCAACGTTGTAGCAGATGCATTGAGCAGGAGAGCCGGAGTTTATTTCCTGACGGCGCAACCAGAATTATTGACAGATCTTCAGAAGATAGGAATTGAAGTGGTTCTTCCTACCAGTGTGGCATTGATGGCCAGTCTACAGGTTCAGTCCAGCATAGTTGAGAGGATCCGGATGGTGCAGTCAGCAGATTCCAAGCTTCAGCGACTCAGAGCAGAGTGTGAAGCAGGAAGAAGGCCAGAGTTATGTATCCATGAAGACGGTACCCTTCGGCACGGTACTCGTCTTTGTGTACCTAGTGGAGATATCAGACAGGAAGTCATGGCAGAAGCCCACAGTTCACAGTATTCTATTCATCCGGGTGGTACGAAGATGTACCGTGATATTCGTCAGCATTTTTGGTGGAATGGCATGAAGAGGGAGATAGCCCGGTTTGTCTCTCGGTGTTTGGTTTACCAACAGGTTAAAGCTGAACATCAGAGGCCCGCTGGACTTCTTCAACCCTTACCGATCCCAGAATGGAAATGGGAGCATATAACCATGGATTTCGTGACCGGATTGCCCAGATCTCCGGCCGGCAGAGATACTATTTGGGTAATTGTGGACAGGCTTACCAAGGTGGCACACTTTCTTCCATTCAGAGTTGGACAGTCGACGGTGCAGCTAGCAGAGATGTACCTCAGGCAGATCGTCAGGCTTCACGGTGTGCCAGTCAGCATCACCTCAGACAGGGATTCAAGATTCACATCACACTTTTGGCACAGCTTGCAGAAGAGTTTGGGGACTCGCCTTCAATTCAGCTCAGCTTATCACCCACAGACGGATGGTCAGTCAGAGCGCACAATCCAGACTCTTGAAGATATGTTGAGATCTTGCACCCTTGACTTCGGTGGTTCATGGGAGAATCACCTGCACCTGGTGGAATTCTCGTACAACAACAGTTATCAGGCCAGTATCCAGATGGCACCCTTCGAGGCTCTTTATGGCAGGAAGTGCAGATCCCCGCTAGCATGGGACGATGTCGGAGAGAGACAGATGCTCGGACCCGAATTAATTTCCCAGACGGTTGAAGTGGTCAGGAAGGTCAGAGATCACCTCCGAGTTGCCCAGGACCGCCAGCGCCATTGGGCCGATGCTCATCGGCGTCCCTTAGAATTTGCTGTCGACGACCATGTATTCCTTAGGATCTCGCCTAACCGCGGCATCATTCGCTTCGACATACGGGGAAAGCTTAGTCCTAGGTATATAGGGCCGTTCGATATTCTAGAGCGAGTAGGAGATGTATCCTATCGTCTCGCTCTTCCGCCGTCGCTAAGTGAGGTGCATGATATATTCCATGTATCCCAATTACGATGGTATATTCCGGACCCGAGCCACATCCTAGACCATTCGGAATTGGTTGTTGGTACCAACCTTTCATATGAGGAGAGGCCCGTATCTATTTTGGACCGGAGGGAAAAGATACTCAAGAACAAGACTATTAAATTAGTCTGTGTTGCTTGGGGTCATCACTCTCTGGGTGAGTCAACGTGGGAGCGTGAGGACGACATCCGATCGCGATATCCCTACCTGTTTGAATCGTGAGGTATAATATCTTCTTATGCCTTACGTTTTCCCTTCCTTGCTTGCATTGTATGATTGTATGATTGAACTGCTTAGTGTAACTTGCCTGTGCTTAGTATAGCTTGTCGTGAAAATCTCTAGCTCCTTGATTAAATTTCGAGGACAGAATTCTTTTAAGGTGGGTAGAGTTGTTACCCTCATTTCCCGTATTTCTTGTATTTTTCCGTATTTCGTATTTTACTCGTATCTGGATTTTTGGCATGTATTTTTATTTTTCTCAGCCTGTAGAATTTTGATATTTCTCGTATTTTGGTTTTGGCATGGCTCGGTTTTATTGGAGATGGTTCGGTTTGGTTCGGTTTTATGTGTTGGAACACCCTAGCCCTATGCTACACCCTCAACCCACCACAACTCTCCCACTTTATAACACCACCTACCACTCTCTCTCCTCATAACTTCCACCATTAATTTCCTTCTTCTTCTTCTCCTTCCTCCACAACTCTCCTAACCTTAGGCAAGCGCACCTTGCCACTTCATGAGAGCCCTATTTTCTTGGTCCATTTGCTAGATTAGGACATGATGATCAACATTAGAACTTGAGTTTTTATGATTTGGAGCCTCCATTGTTATAGATCTAAGTTATTTCTATTTTTAGATTTTGCATGTTTTGATCTACTTAAGTTGGATTTTTATGGGTTTTGATGTTTCCTTGTGGAAGAGAGTTCAATTCCACCCTGGTTAGAACTTTGAAAATCTGGATTTGGAGTTCGGATAGCCAAGTTATGAGGTTTTGAAGTTTTGGAGCCATTGGAGCTTCTTCTCAGCCATGGAGAAGAAGACCCAGACCCTGCGTGCGTGTTTTTACGCGTACGCAGCTCTCTGCTTGCGTGCTTTTGCACGTACGCTGCTCCCTTGAGCGTGTGTGACTTTTCACGCAGCTGCTTCCTTGAGCGTGCATGACTTTCACGCAGCTGCTCCCTTGAGTGTGCGTGACTTTTCACGCAGCTGCTCCCCTTGAGCGTGCGTGACTTTTCACGCAGCTGCTCCCTGTAGCGTGCGTGACTTTTCACGCAGCTGCTTCCTTGAGCGTGCATGACTTTCACGCAGCTGCTCCCTTCAGCGTGCGTGACTTTTCACGCAGCTGCTCCCTTGAGCGTGCGTGACTTTTCATGCAGCTGCTCCCTGTAGCGTGCATGACTTTCACGTACCCTGCTTCCTGTAGCGTGCGTGACTTTCACGTACACTGCTCCCTTGAGCGTGCGTGACTTTTCATGCAGCTGCTCCCTGTAGCGTGCGTGACTTTCACATATGCTGCTTCCCTCAGCGTGCGTGACTTTCACGTACCCTGCTCCCTGTAGCATGCGTGACTTTCACGTATGCTGCTTCCCTCAGCGTGCGTGACTTTCACGTGCCCTGCTCCCTGTAGCGTGCGTGACTTTCACGTACACTGCTCCCTTCAGCGTGCGTGACTTTTCATCTACGCTGCTCTCAGCGTGCGTGACTTTTCGTATGCTGCCCCTTGATCCCTTTGCTTAATCTATTGGCTCTTGGAGTTTTGGTTTTATTTCTTTTGGCTTGGCTTTTCTATAGCCCTATATATTGATATTTTATTAGATATTTTACACCCATTTTATATCCTTATGCCTTTTGTCATGAACTTGATTTTACTTAATATGTTTGGAATGACTATTGTACATGGCATGGTATGACAAGGAACTTACATAACACGACAGTGACACGTGGTGGTGCACTCCTGACATGACCAACCTGACATGATAGTGGCCCGTCATGGCGCACTCCTGACAAGCACCCTGACATGATTTATCTTGATAACTTAATTTGACTTGCCTTGACACCGTGGGTGGTTCTTCGTGCTTGCATGTTAAATCCACTTGTCCTGTCTTGCATCATGTCTAGGATGGGACTCCTGAGTACCACGGTCAGGAGCACCTACTAAAATGGATTAACGTTAATAACTAGAATAACTCAGTAGTCATGAAGAGATGACACAGCTACAGACAATCCCGTTACCTGGGCGCTCTTGGGATCTGTAGCCTGCCGTCGAGTAGGGCACATTTCCAGCGCACCGTCGAGTGTTGCACCCTCTAAGTCACCTAAGGGTACATTTGTCTTCTGGGCGATGTACCCACCTGAATTCAACCCCTAACTTTCGACCTGGGTAACCTGGATGGTCTGCAGGGCTTGTGGCTGTGGAACAATCTCACTGCATCTTGTTAGTAATTAGGCCTGTGATAACCCTAGTTAGTTAAAGTAGTAAGCCGTAGTATCTGCTTGGCCGTGATTGATTGAATGAGGTATAACCAGTCTAGCCATGTCTTGATCCAGTACAAGATTGCTCCCTGTCCTGATTTCTTACATTATTATCTTGCCGATAAATGGTGGGAAACCAAGTTCTGTTCAGATGAAGGGTTACAACCCCGGTCCTTGTTTGGTTTACGGGTTGTAACCTGGCTATCGGAATAGTTCCATGGTTATCTCGTCGTATATCATCCTGACATATTTTCGTAAATTCTAGTTTTTAATATTATATCTTCTTGTGTTAATGCTGGCTTTTATTCTTATTTCGTGGCCCCCTTGTGGCTCTTGCTCTTTCTGGGGTTGACCCAGCTGGTTTTGTATGGCCAGATTTCGGAGCAGCTCCCGAGGATCTACCAAGCTTCCAGCCCAATGGTGGCGACTAGAAGGAACCCGGGCTACGAGTGGGTTTTCTATTTTGTTTCGCTCACTCTATTGTAAATTTATTCTTTTGAGGCGTTTAGCCGACGAGCACCTGTTAGCTCGATGCACTTTTACTTACTGTCTGCCTACGGGCTGTAAACATGATTAACAAATCCTAGGGTTGATCATGTATGACTTAAACTCTTGCTAGTCCTAACATTGTGTACGACTAGCTTCATGATCAGCTGATATGTAATATTTGGGACGCCTTTTATTGTATATTTAATGATCATACATCTTGTAATTATATTATTTGCTTGAGATTGAGACAATAGGCTTGACCTTAAGAGACTGTTGGCTTGTAGTAAACCCTCATATCTAGACAGCCGTGACCGTATAGTTGAGATGTATTCTATTTCAATATACGTAGCTGGCTATGTCTGCCCCCGCTCTCCAGTATTCTGGTTCTGGGACGTGACAGTTTGAATGATTGAGACAATAGATGTGAAGTGACCATAGCGAGACTTTCATGTAGTATGCATCCCCCTTGTCTTTTAGACAGCATTGATCGTATTATACGGTATTCATCTACCCGTAATACGTAGCTGGCTGAGTCATTCCCCCCGCTCTCCAGTATTCTGGTTCTGGGGTATGACAGGATGCTCTAATGTCTCGATTGGTTCACGGAAAGGAAAGGAAAGAAAGTCAAATCCTTGTTCCTTTCCACTGGAAATTTGTAACTCTCATCCATTTTTTTTCTGGTGTTTGGAAAGACTAAGAAAACATGAGAGAAAAAGTGATTCCCTAGAGTGTGAAAGTGAATCCCTGGGTGGGTGGGGGAACCACTTTCCCCCAAATTTCCTTTCTTTTGGTAATCAGTTTTCTTTTCCAAACATTTTCTTTGGCATCTAAACATAGAAAAGAAATTACTTTCCTTTCCTAATACCATGATTTCATGAACCAAACATGGCCTAAGAGACTTCAAATTTGGCGCATGTCATAGCTTGTGAACAATAACCCAACTAGGCCCACAAGAAGGAAAGAGGAAGAAAAATAAGGAAGAAAAAAAAAACGTGAAGAAAAAAGAGGAGATTAATTTGGAATATGAATTTAGTGTGTTATTTAGAATAGGAGAAATTTATGAAATGCCCAAAAACTAAAAAAGTTTCATGAAAAAAACCGCCGCTAAAAAAACTTTCATCGCGTGCCCAGAATTAGAGAAACTTATCCAAAGCGGATTCCAAATGACCCTTTTACCCTTCTAATTTATTCAAACCACCCGCGAAACATACTCTTCAAAAAAAAGATTTCGATTCTTCATCTTCTTCGTTACGCTGCTCACTTTCTATTATTCCTCTTCTTCGATACGCTGCTCACTTTCGAATCTAGGTTTTCTTCTCCAAAATCTTTACATGTCAAAACAGAGGTCAAAATATCATTTTTTTGCGATTCTGAAATTTTGAAAGTCCATCTAACGGAGAATCGCTTACTTTCAGGCTCCTCGGAAATACGCTTGTTTTGCGACAAATCGGGCCTCGTTTCGATCCCCCAGTCAAAAGTTATGGCTTTTCAAACTTTCAACTCGCCATTCTCCGTGGTAAAATCACGGAGAATGGCCATTTCTAGTGTTAAAACGCAGGAGAATAGTCATTCTCCGTACTAAATGACGGAGAATAGCCATTCTTCGTACTAAATGACGGAGAATGGTCATTATCCGTGTCAAAACCACGGAGAATTGCCATTCTCCGTGGTAAAATCACGGAGAATGGTCATTCTCCGTGACATTAACACGGATAATAATCATTCTCCGTGATCTTTACACGGAGAATGAACATTCTCCGCCATTTTTTTACAACGGAGAATGGTCATTCTCCGTCTTTTTCGACACGGAGAATGATCATTCTACGTGATATTAACACGGAGAATGACCAATCTCGTGTTAACATGGAGGAGAATGGTCATTCTCCGTATTGAAAAAGACGGAGAATGACCATTCTCCGTGTTAAAACCACGAAGAATAGCTATTCTCCGTACTAAAATGACGGAGAATGGCCATTCTCCGTCAATTTACCACGGAGAATGGTCATTCTCCGTGATATTAACACGGATAATAATTATTCTCCGTAATCTTTACACGGAGAATGGACATTCTCCGCCATTTTTTACAACGGAGAATGGTCATTCTCCGTCTTCTTCGACACGGAGAATGATCATTCTCCGTGATATTAACACGGAGAATGACCAATCTCGTGTTAACATGGAGGAGAATGGTCATTCTCCGTATTGAAAAAGGCGGAGAATGACTATTCTCCGTGTTAAAACCACGTAGAATAGCTATTCTCCGTACTAAAATGACGGAGAATGGCCATTCTCCGTCAATTTACCACGGAGAATGGTCATTCTCCGTGATATTAACACGGATAATAATCATTCTCCGTGATCTTTACACGGAGAATGGACATTCTCCGTCATTTTTTACAACGGAGAATGGTCATTCTCCGTCCTTTTCGACACGGAGAATGGTCATTCTCCGTCCTTTTCGACACGGAGAATGGTCATTCTCCGTGATATTAACACGGAGAATGACCAATCTCGTGTTAACATGGAGGAGAATGGTCATTCTCCGTATTAAAAAAGACGGAGAATGACCATTCTCCGTGTTAAAACCACGGAGAATAGCTATTCTCCGTACTAAAATGACGGAGAATGGCCATTCTCCGTCACTTTACCACGGAGAATGACATTCTCCGTGTTAAAACCCATAGAAAATTGTCATTCTTCGTGGTTTTTAACACGGAGAATGCCATTCTCTGTTATTTTTAAAACGAAGAATAGTCATTCTCCGTCATTTTAGCACGGAGAATGGTCATTCTCCGTGGTGGAGAATGGTCATTCTCCGTGGTTTTAACACGGAGAATATTTTTTTTAAAATTTTTTTGTTAGGAATAAAGAGTTTCATTCTTCTTTCAAAACGATGATAATTCTTATGGAAAGTAGAAGAAAGATCTTCTCTCCACAATTGACCAAATCTAGGTTTTCTTCTCCAAAATCTTTCCATGTCAAAACGGAGGTCAAAATATCATTTTTTTTACGATTCTGAAATTTCGAAAGTCCGTCTAACGGAGAATCGATTACTTTCAGGCTCCTCGAAAATACGCTCGTTTTGTGACAAACCGGACCTCGTTTCGATCTCCCAGTCAAAAGTTATGGCTTTCCAAAATTTCAACTCGCCATTCTCCGTGGTAAAATCACGGAGAATGACCTTTTCTAGTGTTAAAACGCAGGAGAATAGTCATTCTCCGTACTAAATGACGAAGAATAGCCATTCTCCGTACTAAATGATGGAGAATGATCATTATCCGTGTCAAAACCACGGAGAATTGCCATTCTCCGTGGTAAAATCACGGAGAATGGTCATTCTCCATGATATTAACACGGATAATAATCATTCTCCGTGATCTTTACACGGAGAATGGACATTCTCCGTCATTTTTTACAACGGAGAATGACCTCCGTCTTTTTCGACACGGAGAATGGTCATTCTCCGTGATATTAACACGGAGAATGACCAATCTTGTGTTAACATGGAGGAGAATGGTCATTCTCCGTATTAAAAAAGACGGAGAATGACCATTCTCCGTGTTAAAACCACGGAGAATAGCTATTCTCCGTACTAAAATGACGGAGAATGGCCATTCTCCGTCACTTTACCACGGAGAATGACATTCTTCGTGTTAAAATCCATAGAAAATTGTCATTCTCCGTGGTTTTTAACACGGAGAATGCCATTCTCCGTGGTTTTGAAAACGGAGAATAGTCATTCTCCGTCATTTTAGCACGGAGAATGGTCATTCTCCGTGGTTTTAACACGGAGAATATTTTTTTTTTTTTAGAAAAATTTTGTCAGGAATAAAGAGTTTCGTTCTTCTTTCAAAACGATGATAATTCTTATGAAAAAGAAGAAGAAAGATCTTCTCTCCACAATTGACCTAATCGTCGGAAAACTTCAAATGTCTCCACGATGAAGATGATGATGATGGTGATGATGATGACGAGCGATGATCTGAGTTCGACTGAAGAAAAGCACACCGAACTATTAACGATTTTTGCGATCTCTGCTGAAGATGAGAGCAATGGAATTCAGATTTCCCGTGAAGAAGAAGAAGACGAAAATCGCAATCCAGATCTGAGTTTTTTGAATTCAAATACATATAGATGACCAATTCGCGCGGAGGGGTAGTTTCGGTATTATAAAAATAGCAGTTTCCAGCGGGTGGCATCTAAAAGGGAATCTTGGAATATTTAACGTGAAAATACTTAATTCTGGATATTTTATAAAACTCATCCAGCGGGTGGACATTTCATAAAAGTCCACCCCGAAATTGGATTTCTCAGCAATTTCCAGTTTAGAATATGTGATTATGTGTCAATATGAAAGAGACACTCTACAAATAATAATTTATACGATTTTTAAAAATTTGGAATGTTAACAGTGGATGCTGTTACACATGGTTGTCATTCATTATTGGCGTAAAATGAATATGCTTATTTGATGCTAGTCACTTATAAATGCCATAAACCAGCATCCTAGTTGCATTATAAAACTGAAACTGAAGTGGTATTTTTACAGAACAACTTTGAGGATTGTTCTTTAAAAAAAAAATAAAAAAAATAAGAATATATTCCCACCAACTCGGCTCACCTCCGCCAAGTTTGGCGTCGCCTATTCTTTTCCGTTTGTTGATCTCTGCTGCAGTCGAACCAATCAACCAACCAACGTTTTCTTGTCCTCAACCAAACTACAAAGCCCATGCTCTCCCTCTCTCTCTCTCTCTCTCTCTCTCTCTCATTATAAATTTGACTCTCTCTTTCTCGCTCGCTCCTCTTCTTCTTCTTCATCTCTCTCTCTCTCCCTTTGGATTTGAAAGGTATGTTACTTTTTTCCCTCTTTTGGAAAATTTTGTGTTCTTTCTTAGTATCTATGATGTACGGACACGAATACAGTGACACGGACACATCGCAGCACCGCTCGTTCTGGCGTTGTCCCAACGTGTTCTGCACTACGAGTCCGGAACAACGTGACACGGACGAGGCGTCGACTTTCTTGACTCTCCGTTCTTTTCTTAGGTTCTGATGTGGGTTCTTGATGTCGTCGATTTTAGCCGACAAGAAGACCTTAATCTCTAATTATACCTAGTTTTTAATCACATTGACCTGACCAGAATCTTTTCTTTTTTATTACTTTACATTTTAATTGAACTTGGGTTAAGTATATTTGATGATTGATCAGCCTAAAACCGTTCACCATCTACGTTGTACGGACACAAACAAGACACGACACGGACACAGCACTCATTCTGGCGTTTCATAATGTTTTCTAGAGCGTTTGTGTCGTGTCCAACACGATGTCAAGTGGACACGACGCTGATATTTGTTAGTTTCCGTGCTTCCTAGGTTCTGATGTGCGTTCTTGATGTTCTTGATAAACTAACAAGAATCCATTTTTTCTTTCGTTAATGTGATATCTTGATTAAACTATTCATTATCTTTGTCGTACTGAGACAGATGAAACACAAAAGCGACACGGCACTAATTATTGCCTTCAGTGCCCGTGCCGTTCATGTGTGCCGGGACGACACTGGTATTTGTGGTGTCGGTGTTTCCTAACTCAATGTGATATGAGTGAAAAAATATTTTCCAAGGGTTATTTTACTACATTTTGCAAAGAAAAACCATTTAATAGATACTCTTGACAAGTACTTCTAATATTAATATTGTATTTGGTTTTCTTCTGACGAGTTTGATTAGTTCTTGATTACGTTTTTTGTTATGTTGATTGAAAGGTGTTTCTTGTGGCACCAGGATGGGTGCAATCACATTGTGTAATGCCATTGGTCCTTGCCAGTCTCACGGAAGCCACATTAGCTCGGACTTTCAAAATGGAATCAGGAGTTCTTCTGCGGCAATGGTTTCTAAGGGGTTCGGGATTGATTCGAGACTCCTCAGAAGAGGAATTTGTTGCTCGGGAAGATTGAGGTTGTGTATGGTTCATGGCTCATCTTCACATTATCCGATAGCTGATCCAGTTCAATTTCCGTCAAACAATGGCACGACTGACTCTCGGAAGAATTCAAGTAATACATTTTCTTTCCAATTAATTGTTCTTATTGACAGTTATTGATTCTGTCATTATGCCTGGTATCTCACTATTGGTCATTAGATCATTGTAATGTGAAGTTTATCAAACTGTTGCCATGGCATTAGTTCTTGATTTTAAGGCTCATGCTTCATTTTTCTTTACTCTATTGCATGCCTTTATATCCGGAACATGTTTTCTTTTAAAAATATTTCAATTGCTATATTGTTTGTTTCCAGATGAAACTGCACTTATATTGATTCGTCATGGAGAGTCTTTGTGGAACGAGAAGAATCTGTTTACAGGATGTGTTGATGTACCTTTGACTGAGAAGGGAGTGTATGAGGCAATTGAAGCTGGTAAAAAGATAAGCAACATACCTGTTGATATGGTATTTACATCTGCACTGATACGTGCCCAAATGACTGCTGTGCTTGCCATGATCCAGCATCGTTGTAAGAAGGTTTCTCTACTGGAACTCTACTCTCTTGATCTTTTTAAGTAACTACTTACTCCAAAACAGGTTTGTATCTCATGTATATAGTATGTAGAGGAGATTTTGATAATGTGCTTCTAAATTTTCTCCATATCATGTCTTATACTCATCTCAGGTTCCAATTATATTGCACAATGAGAGTGAACAGGCCACCACATGGAGCAGAATTTATAGTGAGAAGACTAAGAACCAGACCATTCCGGTTGTTATAGCTTGGCAACTAAATGAAAGAATGTATAGGCTTCTTTCTCGATTTTACTTAGATGTTTTCAGTTATCTGCATGATCATTAACATAAAAAGGATAACTCATGAATATTTAATGTCTAATGCTCTTTATTTTAGGTATGGTGAATTACAGGGCTTCAATAAACAGGAAACAGCTGATAAATTTGGCAAAGATAAAGTTCACGATTGGCGCCGCAGTTATGATATTGCTCCCCCAAATGGTGAGAGTCTAGAGATGTGTGCTGAAAGGGCTGTTGCTTATTTCAAAGAACAAGTAAGAGTATTTTCAAATTATTATACACATTATGTCACATTGGCTTTCCTTTATTTAGTATGCATTTGTAGTCATTTCTTTATTTACTTACTTTAATTCCCCTCCAATATTTTCTGACGTGGGAGTTATATAATGTAAGCAAAAAAGAACACACTACTACTTCACTACTTTAGTTCATATCATAGTTGAATTAGCTCTTTAAGGAGAACCTCCACAATTTGTAGGCTTACTTCTTTGCTAACAAGTGGAATAGGTTATCCACGATATTATTGTACCTTTAAATCTTATCTGAACTTTGACAAGTGGAACATACTTCCAAGTTTAACCAATTGTTTGACCACTTTGCTTTCAGTGTTCTAAACGTCGTTCACGGTGGACACCATGACAAATTCACAAGAAAGCCTTCACTACATGTTGAAACCTTGCATATAAGACATTTGAGTAAAATCAAAGGTGTGTTTTCCCATGTTGAAGAAATAGGGTTTTGGTAAACCTGACACAGTCCTGAAGGGAAATGGTGAATCATTTTGTGTTCCTGTAAAGGGTGGCAGGCTGTCTCAGAAGGGTGATAGGTCAGATTAGGGTCAATATGTCGACCAGACTTATGTTGTTTGAGTTTTCTGGACTAATGGGTGTTTTTGACATTTTATTTAGGTCCAGGAATATCTGATCAATCCATTAAACCCAACAAGGTTAATGTGTTTTAATTTGATTGGTATAATATCATTAAACCTAATAAGCTACCAAATGAATATCAGTCCTACATCACGCATCACTTGTTGTTTGAGTTTTCTGCTCCCAATCACACTCTTCACCAACTTTATCGCCCAATCCAACTATCTGCACCACTTAGGTACAATGTGAACCCTAAATTATACATCTTTTTTTTTCCTCATTATTTTTGTTTCTTCCCATTTACCCTATCTGATATTGTCTCCTATGTTTCGTACCACCTTCTCTTTTCCTAAACAATATGATATTCTAGTAGGATGGTGATTTTCACTAGTCCACATATTAAGTCCTGTTAGTGGTTATTTAGTCAGACTTGTCTAATCAAGTTTGGTATATTGCTATTTTTTATTTTACAATGTATTTGTCACACACATGTCACCCATGGATCCAAGTCGTCAATCGTGCCAGCTCCCCCCCGGCCACCATGAACCCTACATGCACAATTCACAACTTCGATTGCTTCCAACAATGAAAAGTCTGTTATCTTCTAGTATCTCTTGAAACATGTCTTATTAACTCATATTATCACCTTGTTTATTTCATACACATAGGACTAGAATGTCAAAATCAGAAATAAAAATATTTTTAAGTAAGTCTATTTATTTGTAATAATGCTTCTTTCAAATACTAAGAGAATTTATCATTTGCATCATTCTTCTATTGGCACCCACTTATTAGTATGGACTGTGGAGCTTTCATGAGAATTGCCATTATTAAGTCAATATAAGTGGTATCAACTTGGCATATTGGTATTGGACACTGATAAAATTTTCAGTTGCCGAGAAGGGATATACTGGTATGTTCTATTTTGATGTATATAAATTTATGTATATATAATTGAGAATTTATTTTGGGATTATTATTCCTTACTCTTTGACGTAATGCCTCATGGATATAAATGCAATCTCCTATAGCAAATTGTATCATCCTACATGTTTGTCTAGACTCTTTATAGTCTAGAGGAACTGGGAGAGTACTCCTTGGTTGCATGAGCTTAAACCACAGTCCTAAAGGTAGGTCTACCTACTTGTCAATAGCCACCTAAGTTTAATGACATAGCCCTCTCATGCTCATAGTTACCTTGGATAGGAATTTGGTACCAATATAGAGGATTGACGTCAAGTCGACAACCGGTCATAAAACTTTGTCAAATACTGTATGGAGCTTTCTTATGCTCCATAGCCGACCCTATTTATTGGGAGAAGGCATAGATGATATTGATAATAATTGAGAATATATATATATATATATATATATATATATATATATATATATATATATATATATATTGGAAATAGTGATTTTGATTATTAAAACTTGGAGAATGATTACCAACTTGCTCGAAACACTAAACTCCCCTCACATCAGGTCCCTAGTTTAGAACCACGATTTTTACATCAGCATCACTATTATGACATAGACCAACCACCGAAGTCACTCGATTCTCAAAAACCAGACTACTTCGCTCTTTCTAGCCATGCAGACAACAGCCGCCAGGGTGATCCACATATGCCGGTAACTTGTCACCCCTTGGTTGCACATAGTCAACAAGGTTTCAGCTTCGTGCATGCGTCCTCTATCTACCACTAAGGGTAGCCCCAACCGGACTCGACAGCGTTGCCAGATGTCCCAGCTAATCTTGCAGACCAAGAATAGATGATCTCGACTCTCTGTCTCTCTTTGGCAAAACACGCAAGTAGTGTTTGCAACCTGGATTCCGTATTTTTCCAATCGATACTTTGGTCAGTAATCTATTCTGAATCGCCTTGTACATAAATAGTTTCATTTTGATCACCACACCATTCATCCATACTACTGCTGCCCACTCCACCACCCAGTGATGTTGTCTGAATATGTCCATCACCCTGTTGAACGAGAACTCCCCTGTTGACAAGCCTTCCCACACCCATTGATCCTCATCCTCCTCCGCGGTAATAGGCACCCTAGTTATCTCTTCTGCAATCATGTGACCCACCAGATGCAACGAGAGGCCCCAACATTGATTGTGGATAAGGACACTAGTAGTTTCCGTACCTCCGATTAGCTCGTAAGTTGGCCATCCTAGTTTCTCGACCAGGCTTTTGCGATCCACCCATGGGTCAAACCATTGACTTGTTTCTCCATTAGTTATAACCCTTGTTAACATGAGTCCGTTTCGTCCTCTTTGGTTGAGAATAGACTTAAGAAAATAATTGAGAAATTGTTGTCCATTCGTTGCACCAAAAAAATAAGAATTCTTGAGATATCTCCCTCTCAATTACTCTGTCCAGAGGACTTACCCTCAAGGAACCTCCAGAACAGTTTAAGGTTAGTTGTCTCCCACAAAAGTTTGAGAGATCGAAGGCCTACTCCCCCTTCCTCTTTGGTTCGACAAGTTCCTCCCAACTAATAGCGCGAATTCCTCCTCGCTGCACAAAGTATGGGCACTTTTTTTTTTCCTAATATTGATGTTACTACACGAGATAAGTATCATCGGGAGCCAATACATAGTGATGGTTGTGGTCATTGCTCTTACCAGTTCAATCCTACCCCCAAACGACAATAGTTGAGCTTGCCATCCGTCCTGTCTAGCCTGCACAAATCTGACAAGTGCTTTACAGTTTGTGGCGTTAGCATAGTTAATTGATAGAGCCCCTAAGTATCCCACTTGTAGTTTATCCTCCGCAATCCTAGCTTGGATTGCCAATGATCCTTCTGCACACCAGTACGATTAAAGCATACTCTACCCTTTTTCTTGTTTAGTTGAAGGCATGTCCAATTTTCAAACTCCTCTAAGACTCCGTTCAAAGCAGCGAGACTTCTTTCCGAAGGCTCTACAAAAACAAGTAGATCGTCCGCGTATATAATGTGGGACATTGTCAGCTTGATGTGTTTGAACAACAGGACTAGTGGTTCTTGTGTCACCGCTACCTCCATGAGGTAGGAGAAATGCACCATGACGAATGCAAATAGGTAAGACGACACAGGATCACCTTGATGCAGACCCATATTGCTAGCAAAATATTCATATGGTTTCCCTTTAATCATAGGGGGAGCTAATACATTCCTATATCAGTTTCAGCCACCATCCATCAAAACCCATACACTTCATTACATGGCAGATAAACTCTTGGTTGACAATGTCATACACCTTCCGCTAGTCTAGTTTAATCAATGCCTTTTGACCTCCTGCCTTATTGAAATTCCGGGCTAGTTCATGTTCTAGCATGCATTTCTCTGTTATAGACCATTTGCTGAAAGTTGTCTGGTTGGAAGATCTGACCTCCATAATAATACTCTGAAGATGCATAATAATTTTATATAGTAGTTACAACACGTAATAGGTCGTAAGTCTCCCAAGTCCTTTGCTCCCTCCACTTTAGGTATTAAAGTGATAATGTCTTCATAATTTTTCCTTCGGTAAAAAAGTCCATCTCAAGAACCTCTAGTTTAACCGCATTCCAATGCCGTTTGTAGAACATGAGTACAAATACGTCAGGTCCTAGTGCCTTAGTTGGATCTGCCTTCTTGATAATCTCCTCAATCCTCCAACGTAACTGGTGGTCTTGGAATCTCGTTACCTCTGTTTGAGACTAGCCGTTTGCAGATGATATCCAGGAACTTAGTCACGTAGTCGGATTGGTTGTACAACCTACAGTAGAAGTTGGCTGCCTCGGTCTTAATCTCATTGGACTCTGCTACCATCTTACACTCCTGGTTAATTAGGATGTGAATGTTGTTTCTATGTTGCCTTGCTTTTATCGTAGCATGAAAGAATTTAGTGCGTCAATCTCCATTTTTAGCTATCAACACTTGGCTCTCTGGCAAGAAGCAGTTCCTCTTAGAACTTGGCAGGCCTTACTCTTTGTTGAATTCGATTTCTGGTGTTGCTGCTACCACATCATCCAGCTGATGTTGGAGTCTGTCCTGGAGATGATGGAGCTCTTCCTCTAGCACCATCAGGTTTTGTTTAGGTCTATCCAAGTTCCACTTTTTTAAAGCTCCCTTTATCGTTTGAAGTTTCTCACTTTCTTGATGAATCTGAATTGTTTGTTGCCCTCTTGAACATATTTAAGTCCTTGATCTAACAGTGTCATAGCCTTCCATCTCATACTGAAAGTTACTATATTTAAATGGACGAGCCCGAGCCATGTCTCCACTAACCAATTTAACGAGTACAGGTGAGTGATCGCTAGTGGCCGCTGGAAGACCTTCAGTCATGACATCTGGAAACATCTCAACCCACTTATTATTGCAGAGAGCTTTCTCCAGTTGACAAAAGATTCTATTTATTTCAGCTCGGTTATTCCAGGTCCAAACAAAACCTGTCTTCGTCATGCAACTCAGCACTGACCCTAATACTAAGCAGTTAAAAACCATTATATATCGGTTATATAACCGATATATAACGGTATCGATCCTGCACCGATTTTTTTTGGGAAAAAAATCGGTAAAAAATCGGTACCGATATTATCGGCCGATATGACCGATATATCAGTATATATCGGTTTTGAAAAACACCGATATATAACGGTTAGGTTTTGTTAAAACTAAAAGTCGGGGAGAGAGAAGTACAAGGTCACGAGGTGTTATAGATTCACTCTCCTCACTTGTTCACAATGATGAATATATGGAGGATGAAGAAGATGAAGATGAACAAATTAGGGAAGAAGGTGGAGAAGATGGTGATGGTGAAAAGTGAAAACGAAGAAAATGAAGTTGAAGCTAATAAAGATTATTAGATGTTGAAACTTGAAAGTTGATTTGGGATATTTTTGTTTTCATATTAGTTGAAACGTTTTGAAGTGGTACTTTATATTGTAATGTTGGTTTGGGTATGAACCTTTTAGTTTTAATGCTTTAAGAAACTCTTCTTGCATATTTTATAATAGATAACTATTAAAGTGTATTGTTCATATATAAAAATTGTGTTAAAAATGTAAACCGATATTTACCGTTATAAATCCGATATATCAGTGATATATTAATAACTCTTCTGGACCGTTATCATAAAAAAAACCGTTTTTAACTGCATAGCCCTAATATGCATATTTGGAAATCAGCAAGAATCGAATCAGGGACCGTCCTACTGCCCAACTTCTCATGGCGGTAAAGTAAAGCATTGAACTCCCCTATTAATTGTATGCCCCTTTATTAATGAACTTGACAATCAGCAATTGTTTAAATTTGTTGCGTTACGTGGTCAATGCAATCGCTCGCATCCCACATAACCCATATCCTTGCCATATCACACATGTCCAAGTTATTGACCAACTCCCAATAAGCTGGGGTTCGACGCGTTAACTTTCGACGCCAATATAGACACTATATTACACCGATGTCTTTTAATGTGGTCTTTGGGTCTCTCCACTTCCCAACAGAGTTCGCTCCACGAACACTCCACGCGAGGATCGACATTAAAGTCGGGTCGCTACCCCCTTAATAACCCTGGCACCTGACCGCAGCTTGTCGGTGATCTATTGGCCTTGCTCTTCCTTCTCCACATCTGCTCGCCTGATATTTGTCTGTGTTGGATTGACTCGATTGTATCTTCCCATTGAGGATTGCTTATAGTAAGACTACCTTCAGTGCCAACTTGTGCTATGTGATTGGAGATGTCTCCTAGAAGTCCCTTATATTTGATTCTCTCCATTGTATGTTTCTTCCTTGCTTGTTCTTGGGATTGTCACCTTCATCCTCCCTTTAGCCACCCCTCTCCTGTCATCCTCAGCACGAGTTGATGCATTCTTCTGCTCCTCACTGATCATCTCCTCCCCCTTCGCTGCATACAACACTATAGCTTGGTTTTGTCTTACTTGTTGTCCTGGAGAGTCTCGAGTACCTTTAGGATTGTATCCCCGCTTCTAGTTATATAGGTACTGTCTCTCGGTTAGACTTTATGTTCCCCATTCTCTCTACCTCGTACAGTACCTACATAACTATGCTTGCAAATGACCGTAGAATGGTTTGGCCCCTATAACATAAAAGGAATATAGTGTTTTTCCAGCATTCTATCGGCTCTGCTAGGTCATCCTCTGTAATGCCCGCCATCATAACTCCATTGATCATCACCGGCTCCACATATTGTTGTTCGAGCTAGATCCTCCTGAATCACTGCCTACTTGCATAGCATGTCCCAGGAGACCAGTTGTGCCTTCGAGATCGACATCGGAGATGGTTTCATGCCCCTCCGTGTTAAGTTTGGTTGGTAATCCGATCTTGATCGATACACACTCCTATTGCCCCTTGTCTCTGCTCCGTCTTTAGTGTTGGAGTTTTGGTTTTGCCCTATCTTAGTTTCCCCTCCCGATTGACCGCCTCCTTGGGATATGTTTCGATTCACCTCGTCGTCTGTAATGGGACGGTGTGCTCACCCTTGTTTCAATGTGGGCCCGAGTGTTGAACCTTCCCTTTGAAGAAGGTTGGACGACTAGGTCCCTTCCCCAGTTCTCGGCCCTTCTACCATTTTTCCACTGACACGGCCCTCTTTCCTCGGCATCGCCTTTCTATTGTGGTCCAACCCCTCGGATCTTCCCTCTCTAGTCCCTTCCCCTCCGACCGTTTTCTCACCAAATTTTTGGATCATCTAGTTCACCTTGCACCGCCTATATGTGTGTGTGTGTGTGTACTGGTAATTGGTTTTTTGCGAGGCGTATATGCTCGGAACTTGGTAAAACTCAGCCCTGAATGACCCACTCAGACAACTTGGCCCGTAGGCCCACCCCTGGCCCGAAGGTATGTATATAAAGAAATTTTTAGTTTAATTAAGTTTAAAGCAATGCTATCTGTTATTATAATCCAAATTAGGATATTATAATTGTTTTATTACATGTATACTTTTGTGATTCAGTGTGATCTATGGTAGGAAAGATGTAATATGTACCTTTGCATTTAGTCTCATAATTGGTATCTTTTCAATATCTTAATTAAGGAAAGTATCTGGACCATGCAGGACTATATTGAAATAGTGTATGATTTATTTGCTAATAACATCAGAATACTGAAAAAGATCACATGACAGATTGAACCTCAACTCTTTTCTGGGAAACATGTGATGATAGCTGCTCATGCGAATTCACTGAGGTCTATAATCATGTATCTTGACGAGTTAACTTCTCAAGAGGTGATGAAGCAATACATGTTACTTAAGGTACTTTATTTCAAGGCATCATGTTTCTAATGCATTTGCATAATATTTACTGCAGGTTGTCAACCTTGAGCTATCTAATGGAATTCCTATGCTGTATATATCCAAAGAAGGAAAGTTCATCAGGAGAGGGAGTCCACCAGCACCTTCTGATACCGGTGTTTACGCTTATACTACGGTATGTACTATACTATGTAGCTTATTCGATAGAATGTCTCGTTTCTGATATATAATTCATTTTAAAACCTTATTGGAAGTTCCTAACCTCCCTGTTCATATGCTATGTTTTTTTGTTTTTTATGACTGAAATAGGTATATTAGTGGTAATACATGATTTTTATTTTATCCTTACTCCTTGCTTTCTTAGGAGCAGTCCTTGCTACATGTTTTTTTTTTTCACCCTTTTTTTTTTCCTTTGTCGAATTGGCCAGGAAAGAGATTCACAATGTTGGTATCGGTTAGAATCAAATCAGACTAGCTAAAAGTGATACGATAGGGCCTATGATGCAATCTTTCTCCCCATACACTGCCTAATGGAATAGATCATGCTCTCAGATTCGCATATATAGTTTATACACGGAAATTCCAGAGATGGACGAATGGTGAAATTAGGTAGAATAATGTGACACGTGACTTTCAAACTGCAGAATTACATTGGTCGATGACAAACTTAATGGAAAATGTACTATAATGATATTCTTTTTCCTTCATCGATAAGGCAATTGGAATTCTGTTGGAGGGTGAACATGAGAAGGAACATCTTTATTATTAGCTTTTGAAGTAGTAAAAATTGTAAATAAAGATTCTGAAAAAGTTCATAGTGACACCAAAAGGATACAATTTTTCGTTTATGGTTTAACATACTTAAGACATGAAGGATTCTTTTCTCACTAGCTTTTGCCATCAACACTAGATGTACCTTTCCTGCAAGCAGTATTTTTGGCTGAGGATGGCGGATTGCTCTTTACATTGTTATTATACTCCATATATCATTTTGAGTAGGAAGTAATGATCCTCCATTGTCTCTTGCATATAGGGCTTGGCTAACTACAGACAGAAGCTTGATGACATGTTGATATGATGAACTGATGTGACAGTGTAAGGTTGACGTCCTGTCTTCTTTTATTAACGATATATTCGCTAATCACCTTGAAATGCTCAGATACTTCTTCCTCCTATCTTGCAGGAATCTGTAAGATACATCGTAGAAGTATACCTAGTTCATGTGCATTTATAGTTTGAAGATCTTATAGGAAAGTAATATTCCTGTTACAGAGGGGTATTCTCCTGTGATGTATGGGAGTTGATTTTTTTTTTACTCATTCTTTGTTGTGACTTCTATGGATGTATCAAAATGGCATCCAGGATGTATTTTGCTGCATTTACTGAAGTAACTCGACACTAACAAGCAACAATCGTTCTTTTGTAAAGTTGTTAGATGGGCTCCTGAATTGTTGACAGACTATAGTTAAAAAGACACATTTTGTATCATGGAGTGTGTAGCCACTGATTTTGGTATGGTTTGTGTTGATCTTTTCCATGTTCCTGTTTGTGTTATGCGATATCTGAAGGACATGAACAAAGTAGCCTTTCCTTTGTTCATGTCTGTGTTATGTGTTAAAGCCTCGCTTGGTTTGGGGAAAGGAAAGGAAAATCAATTCTTTGTTCTTTTCATTTTCTTTGGGAAATTGCAATTGCCCTCTATTTTTCTTTCCGATGTTTGGAAAAGTCATGGAAATTGGGAGGAAAAGTGAATCTTTGGGTGGATAGAGGGAACCATTTTTTTCTCTCCATATTTTGGCATCCAAACACAGGAAATAAAAACACATGTAAGGATGTTGTCCCCTCTGTTTCACCATTTCTTATGTGGAGAAGTATATGCATACTCGGAAATCTATTATATTTTGATTGTGCTATGTAATATGTGATTTCTCCATCATGGAGAACCCTTTTCTGCTAGAGTTCCCTGTTCTGAATGGCATCTTGGGGTTCATCAATCATCACATCAGTGATGCTTCAGTACCTGACTGACTGGATGTTGCGAGTTGGGACAACCACAATATTAAGTTTTATTTACTTGTAGCCACTTTCTACTCTAAGGACTTTCTACCCTAACACGAGAACATATATGTGGCACCCGATTTAACATACCTTTCCTGTGCGGAGAGCAGGGCCGGTCCTGAGCTGTTGGGAGCCCGAGGCAAAATTTCAAAAATAGGCCTCCCCCCATATATAAAGTAAAATAAAAATAAAAATAAAACAAAATCTGTTTTAGTAAAGATTTGAGCCAAGGACCTCTAAAATATAAGTCTAGCATTATAACCACTACACTATAATATTTTTTTTGTTAAAAAAAGGCACATGATACATACTAGTTCTTTTATAGACAGTTCCATGTTGGTGCCCCCTTTCGTCGGGGGCCCTGGGCCGTCGTCGGGTCTGCCCTGGGCCAGGGCCGCCCCTGGCGGGGAGTAGAAAGTGGATGTTGCGGTTTTTAGCCGATCATCAATCGTGTGCCACTTTCAGTTAAATCGCGTGGGACAGAATGATGTGTCCCGTGTATGAAAACTCAACGGCTAGGGACGTCGCGTGGGCGGTCGAGGACCGACACCATTCTACTACGGGTATAAACGACGGCCGACCACGCAGCCCGTTGTGCGGCGTCCAATGGGCATTGGAAAGACGTCGTAAGGACGTCGTGCACATAGAACGGATGGTTGGGCGGCATCGGCTGTCGTAGGCGTCGTGAAGACGTCGGGGGCGTCTTCGACGTCGTAGACGAAGCGAGGCGTTGAGTTGCCAGCGTCAAAAGACGTCGGCCGTCCCGTGAGGCTCGGGAGCGCGCGGAGTGCGCGAGGCGTACGTATGGGACGATGATGAAAAAGCCAGTACGGACAAGATCCGCACGAAGAGTTCGAAGCGACATGACGACCGGCTAAAAATCGTGTGCGAAAAAAAAAAGAAGTCTAACAATTATAATTTATTCAAGGGGTCTACATTTGTCATTTGAAGCAATTTTTTGTCAAGAAAAAACTTTTGCATTTGGTCTCTAGATGCTACTTTCTTTCTTTTATGTTACTGGCAGTTACAGAGAGAGAGAGAGAGCATTTGGTCTCTAGATGTTACTTTCTTTCTTTTTATGTTACTGGCAGTTACACAGAGAGAGAGAGAGAGAGAGAGCATTTGGTCTCTAGATGTTACTTTCTTTCTTTTTATGTTACTGGCAGTTACACAGAGAGAGAGAGAGAGAGAGAGAGCATTTGGTCTCTAGATGTTACTTTCTTTCTTTTTATGTTACTGGCAGTTACAGAGAGAGAGAGAGAGAGAGAGAGAGAGAGAGAGAGAGAGAGCATTTGGTCTCTAGATGTTACTTTCTTTCTTTTTATGTTACTGGCAGTTAGAGAGAGAGAGAGAGAGAGAGAGAGAGAGAGAGACTTGGTCTTTCATTGTTGGGGATCCAACAAAAAGGAATATATATATATATATATATATATATATATATATATATATATAAATTTTACCGGTCTTTCATTGTTACTTGGTCTTTCATTGTTCGTGGCACTATGTCGACAGGTCTCCGACGTTGCGGATGTCCCGCATCACACAGACCAATTCATCATTGTCCTATCCAGCGCCCCCCCTCGAAGCCGCGGCCAAATGGCCGCCGAGCCACCCCGAGTGGAGTGAGTGGGAGCACAAACCCGCAAAGGGGCTCGAACTCGCAACCTCCCTACTGGGAGCCACCCGTCCTAACCAATAGAGTTAGGACCGCCGGACTATATATATATATATATATATATATATATATATATATATATATATATATATATATATATATATATATGGGAGCGGATCAAAAGCCCCCCTTAGAAAGCCCCCCAAAAACCCCCCACACTCTAATTCGTAATATTAATGTTAATATTAATGTTAATATTAATATTAATGTTAATAGTAATGTTAATGTTAATATTAATTTTTTAAAAAAAAATTTTCAATTTTTTTTATATTAATGTTAACGTTAATGTTAATATTAATGTTAATGTTAATGTTAATGTTAATATTAATTTTAATGTTAAGTTTAATGTTAATTTTAGTATTTAATGTTAATATTAACATTAATATTAATATTAACATTAATATTAACATTAGTATTAACATTAAATTACGGATTAGAGTGAGGGGGGTTTTTGGGGGGCTTTCTAAGGGGGGCTTTTGATCCGCTTCCTATATATATATATATATATATATATATATATATATATATATATATATATATATATATATATATATATATATATATATATGAAGCGGATCAAAAGCCCCCCTTAGAAAGCCCCCCAAAAAACTCCCTTACTCTAATCCGTAATTTAATGTTAATATTAATGTTAATATATATTAACATTAAATACTAAAATTAACATTAATATTAACATTAAAATTAATATTAACATTAAAATTAACATTAACATTAATATTAACATTAACATTAACATTAACATTAATATAAAAAAAAATTAATATTAACATTAACATTAATATTAACATTAATATTAACATTAATATTACGAATTAGAGTGAGGGGGGGTTTTGGGGGGCTTTCTAAGGGGGACTTTTGATCTGCTCCCATATATGGAAGCGGATCAAAAGCCGCCCTTAGAAAACCCCCTAAAAACTCCCTCACTATAATTCGTAATTTAATGTTAATATTAATATTAATATTAATTTAAGTTTAATATTAATATTAATGTTAATATTAATATTAAATACTAAAGTTAACATTAAATTTAACATTAAAATTAATATTAGCATTAACATTAACATTAATATTAACATTAACATTAACATAAAAATAAAAAAATTAATATTAACATTAACATTAATATTAATATTACGGATTAGAGTGAGGGGATTTTATTTTCTAAGGGGAGCTTTTGATCCGCTCCCATATATATATATATATATATATATATATATATATATATATATATATATATATATATATATATATATATATATATATATATATATATATATATATACCCCCTAAAAATTCCTTCACTCTCAGCCGCCAATTTAATGTTAATATTAATGTTAATATTAATGTTAATGTTAATATTAATTTTTATATTAATGTTAATGTTAATATTAATTTTATGTTAAATTTAATGTTAATTTTAGTATTTAATGTTAATATTAACATTAAATTGACGGCTGAGAGTGAGGGGTTTTTCTAAGGGAGGCTTTTGATCCGCTTCCTATATATATATATATATATATATATATATATATATATATATATATATATATATATCACTACCAAAATAAGCCATATCAGCGACGAAATTAGCGACGCCAACTTAAAACGTCGCTAATATTTTCGGAATTAGCGACGCCAAAAATAAGCGTCACAATACGTCGCTGATAGCGACAAACAGCGACATATTGCGTCGGTAAACGTCGGTAAATCTGCAATATTTTCCAGGTTACCGACGTTTACCGACGTCGTATACGTCGGAGGATGTCGGTAAACGTCGGTGCACGTCGGTAATCATCCCAGGAATTCCCAGGATTTTACCGACGTGTAGCGACTTTGAACACGTCACTAAACCACCGACGACACGACGGTAATCGTCGGTAAAGTTACCGACGCGTAGCGACGTCAAACACGTCGCTAATACAACGACGACACGACGGTAGACGTCGGTAATATACCGACGTATATATACGTCGGTACACGTCGGTACTTGCGACGTTTGGCGACGTTTTGCAGATCAGCGACTTACATTTCCGCGACCAGCCCAAAACGTCGGTAATTTCGTCGCTAAATATTTTTAGCGACGGAAATTGTCGTTTTAGCGACGTCTTTAGGCGTCGCTAAAACGACTTATTCTGGTAGTGTGTATATATATATATATATATATATATATATATAGAGAGAGAGAGAGAGAGAGAGAGAGAGAGAGAGAGAGAGAGAAAATTTATGAAATGCTCAAAAATTACAAAAGTTTTATGTAAAACCCACTGCAAAATAACGTTTCATCGCGTGCCCAGAATTAGCAAAAAATATATAAAGCGGGTTCTAATGACCTTTTTGCCCTTCTAATTAATTCAAAATACCCCCGAACCCTACTATTAAAAAAAACGGTTTTGATTCTTCCTCTTCTTCCATATGCCGCTCAGTTCTCAAACCTAGGTCATTCTCCTCGAAAATTTTCAAATCTTTCTCTCCATTCGCAATCTTCATACCATGTCGGCATCAGTGACAGCATCATCACCGACAGCATCACCAATTAGAGAAGATGCACCAGTTGCAAAAAATCCAAAGGGAAAGACGGAGAACCACGGAAACGCTTAATTAAGAAAGTTGCACATAAGAAAAAGGAAAATGATGCTAAGCAAAAAAGAAGTACAAAAAGAAGGTATAACTTTGAGTTTATGTTCGCTAATTCTGTATATATTATATGAAGAATGACATTCTCCGTCTTAAAACGCATTTGAATGTTCTTCCTGTTAAATTACACTGAGTGTAATTTAAATCAAGAATGTCATTCTCCGTTTTAATTAAACGGAGAATGGCATTCTCAGTGTTAAAACACATGAGAATGTTCATTCTCCGTGTAATTTGTTTTAATTAAACGGAGAATGGCATTCTCAGTGTTAAAACACATGAGAATGTTCATTCTCCGTGTTAAATTACACGGAGAATGACATTCTCCATGTCATTTAACACGGAGATTGACATTCTCCGTTTTAATTACACGGAGAATGGCATCCTCCGTGTTAAAACGCATGAGAATGTTCATTCTCCGTGTTAATCTAACACGGAGAATGGCATTCTTGGTTTTAATTACAATGATAATGACAATCTCCGTATAGTTAAACATGGATAATGTCATTCTCCCTGTTGAATTACACGGAGAATGGTATTCTCAGTATTAAAACGCATAAGAATGTTCATTCTTCGTGTAATTAAAAACGGAGAATGTCATTCTCCGTGTTGAATTACACGGAGAATTGCATTCTCAGTGTTAAAACGCATCTAACACGTAGAATAGTATTCTCGGTTTTAATTACACTGATAATGGCATTCTCCGTATAGTTAAACACGGATAATGTCATTATCCGTGTTAAATTACACGGAGAATGTCATTTTCCGTGTTAAATGAAACGGAGAATGATAATTCTCCGTTTAATTTAACACGGAGAATGACATTATCAGTGTTAAAACGCACGAAAATGTCATTCTCCGTGTTAAATGACACGGAGAATGGTCATTATCAGTGTTAAAACGAATGAGAATGCCATTCTCCGTTTTAAATGACACGGATAATGTCATTCTCCGTTTTAAATTACACGGAGAATGACATTTCCAGTGTTAAAACGTATGAGAATGTCATTCTCCGTGTTAAATGACACAGAGAATGGTCATTATCAGTGTTAAAATGAATGAGAATGTTCATTCTCCGTGTTAAATTACGCGGAGGATGCCATTCTCCGTTTTAAATAACATTTCCAGTGTTAAAACGAATGATAATGGCAATCTCCGTGTATAAAAACATGGAGAATATCATTCTCCGTGTTAAATTACACGAAGAATTATATTCTCAGTTTTAACGCATGAGAATGTTCATTCTCCGTGTATTTAACACGGAGAATGACGTTCTCCGTGTTAAAACGCATGAGAATGTTTATTCTCCGTGTAATTTAAAATGGAGAATGACATTCTTCGTGTAATTTAAAACAAAGAATGTCATTCCCAGTGTTAAATTACACGGAGAATGTCATTCCCAGTGTTAAAACCCATAAGAATGGTCATTCTCCGTGTTAATTAACACGGAGAATGGCCATTCTCTATGTCAAAATGACGGAGAATGGCTATTTTTTGTTTTATATCGACTGAGAACAGTTGACAGAAACCTAAATTTTTATTTTATTTTTTTGTAGAAAAAAATCTGTCAGGAATAAGGAATCAAGAGTTTTCCGTTCTACTTTCAAACTAATTCTAAATCTTATGGAGGTGGTCAATATAGATGGCGACCGTTTACCTGAGCCAGTTATTGATTCTTTAAAAAATACCGGTTTCTGGAATTTTGTCGAGGTATTCTACCAAAAAAGAGTCCACGTCTCCGAATTGGCCAAGGTAACAGAAAGTCTTGAGAATTTGATTGCAACTTACACAGAAGACAAAGATGGCGTCGGGTACTTTGAATTGAGCACCACTGTTAAAATTGTGCCAAGCGTCGACGATATGGCAGTCATCTTCGGTCTACCGCTGAAGGAAGAAAGTGGTAATGATGTTATTTACAAAAAATTGATCATGGAAAAACAGCAGCAGCCCCCACCACCAGACTCTTTTAGCCTGTGTAGAGATCATTTTAGAAGATTGCTGACTAATTCCAAGGGCACAAACTCAAAAGTCAGTAATAAGGAAGTGAGAGAGAAGTTCCTTGAATTGTTGCATCGGTTTCGTCAAGGAGATAAAGCTATTAATCTAGATGATATGACCAAGATAATAATCTTCAACTTCTGCCAAACTGTATTCTTCACAAAGACTGGCGGTACAGATTTGCCACAGCGTGGACATCATCAACAGTATATGCTGGCCAAGGTTAATATTGGCATATGTAATGGATAGCATCAAGAGAAGTACAAGTAGAACTAAAGGGGGGATTACTCCACTTCTTACTCCAAAGTGGAAGGTTGCACAATATTTTTTTTCTATTTGTTTGCAGAACATAGTACATTTGTGAAAAGGAAGTTCGACCCAATTCCTGATTACCCAAGATTTTTCACATGGGATGGGTACGAAATCCCAAACTTCCTCAGGGCCGAATATCACAACCATTTGAAATCGAAGATGGTAATCACTGATATGGTTATATCTGTTGGGAAAGAAGAAGGACACAAAAAAGATGAGCTAACTATACAAGAAGAAGTTGAAAAAGAGGGAGAGGGACACCAACAAACATGTGGGGATAAGTTTGCTGAACAAGAGATACCACAACATGATGAAATGAACACTGTGATGGAGGACTCAGCGCAGGAATTGGAGGATTTGAGAAGACATCATTCTGATATTCTTGTGCAGAACGAAGAACTTAAAGAAAAGCTAAAATGGCTGGAGGCACAAGAAGCGCAATTACATGCAACCAACGCGCAGAATGAAGAACTCAAAGAAAAGATGAAAGAGCTAGAGGCACAAGAAGCGCAATTACGTGCAGCCAACCTTGAGAACGAAAAACTCAAAGAAAAGCTGAAAGAGCTCGAGGCACAAGAAGCGCAACAACGTGCAGCCAACGCGCAGAACGAGGAACTACATGAAAAGCTGAAAGAGCTCGAGGCACAAGAAGCACAACAACGTACAGCCAACGTTGTGATGGAGGGCTCTGTACATGAATTGGAGGATTTGAGAAAGCAGAATTATGTTATTATTGCTGATAAGACACGGCTCATCGACAATGTTAAAGAGCTACAGGCACAAGGTAAAATCTTTTCTATTTCAAATTTCTGATTTGTAATCCTCCGTGTTATAGTTCAGGAGAATGGCCATTCTCCGTGTATAAAAATATGAAAAATGGCTATTCTCTAATATTTTGACACTGGGAATGCCATTCTCCGTATAATTTAAAACGGAGAATGACATTCTCCGTGTTAAATCACACGGAGAATAAAATTTTCAGTGTCAAAACGCATGAGAATGACCATTCTCTGTGTTCAAAACACGAATTCCATTCTCCGTGTTAGCTAAAAGGAGAATGTTTATTCTCCGTGTTAAATTACACGGAGGATGCCATTCTCCGTTTTAATTACACGGATAATGGCATTCTCCGTGTTAAGTTACACGGAGAATGCCATTATTTACCATTCTCCGTGTAACTATCACGGAGAATGGTCATTCTAGTGTTAAAACACATGAGTATGATCATTCTCCGTGTTAAGAATACGGAGAATGCCATTCTCCGTGCTAAAATACAGGAGAATGGTTATTCTCTGTGTTAAATAACACGGAGAATAGTCATTTCCAGTGTTAAAACGAATGGAAATGACAATTCTCCGTGTTAAATTACACGGAGAATGATCTTTTCTTTTTCTTTTTTATTGACATTTTTCTTTTAATTGATGTTTGTTTTATATCAGTGCAAATAACAGAGCAGCTCAGAGATACAAATAAAAGGCTCATTAAAGAGAAAAGCGAGCTTCAAGGGAAAGTTGAATTGTTGAATAAAGAAGTCATTTAAAAGGATGCAAACATTGCTAATCTTCATGCCATATAGTATTGAAGGTAAAAGAGCCTCAACAAGCTGCTGAACAACAATCTGCTGAACTTCATGATCCAGCAGTAACCAAAAAAAGAGGAAGGCCACAGTAAAAGAGGTTGGTAAAACCATCAGCAGTATTAGCCGATAAAGATTTTACTCCCTTGGGTAAGAAAACATTAATAGAGGCTAATAAAAAGCGGAAGATTAATGCTGATCCGAAAGAAAAAACTCAGCCCAAATCCAGAACGAAAAGAAACAATAAGAAGGCAAATCCGAAAGCCGAAAAAGATGACAGAATTGCTGAACTAATAAAGAACGGTGATATACTAAAGGAATGCGAGGACCTAAGACTTCGGAATGATGCAGATGAAGATCTGCAGAAGCTTTACAAGAAAATCGTATTCCCAAGCAAGAACACTCCACTGTATGTATTCTGAACTCTCTCTTTTTCTAGTCTTTTTTACAATTATTTTTGACAAATTTCTGTTAATTTAATCTAAAATAAATTTATGTGCAATGATGTTCTATACGCGGTTAGCAAAGATCAATATGGAGTTGATGTCATCCTGACACTAATAGACTTACAAGACATCTTCGATTATCAAGACATTGAAGCTGGAATACTCAACGTATTAATAAGCAAGATGAAACAAATTCAAGACAGCAATAGAAGGGGAGTACAGTCAAGTTCACAGGAGGTACAATATAAGTGGGCTACATTCATGATGTCCCACACATTGGTAAGAATCAAAAATGAAAAATCCCTATTCATGTGTATACCGATGAAAGTAACTCATGATATTGTATTTTGTTTTTGACAAACAGTCCATCATTGAACAAGCTCATGAAAAAGACGCAACCGCCGGCGCCCTTACCAATTTCAAAACAGATGTAGAAAACTTCATCTTGGATTTACAGGAAGACATAGAGTGGATATTCATTCCACTGTTTAATAAATCCAACAAACACTACACGCTGCTCACATTCAACTTGAGCTCATACGTGTGGTGTCACGCCCCGCTCCCGTAGGAGCGATCGTCCTCGCTAAGGTGTGATGTCGCACGAGCCTAGATTGCGCTCGTGTAAGGCAGTTCCATAACGGCCGGTTACATCGGCGGCGACGGGGTCGTCGCACAGAAGTCCCAAGCAGAAATATTGAATACATTGCAGCAGAATTTAAAGAAGAATACATGAACACAAGTCATTCAAAAGAAACTCTTTTATTGATATTGAATACAAGGTTACATTTGTGGACGCAAGGCCAAATTACAAGTCTCTCGTGCTCACTTTTCTCTCGTTTACAAAGTCACTCTCTGCTCTCTCTCTTGATTACAATGCTTGAGTCAGCGGAAGCTTCGGAAGGCGATGTCCATACATTATGCCCTGTATAAGTCTTCAGATCACGCGACCGCATGCTTCGACTCGCCAAGGAACTCCGTGCCTCGATGCATCCAAGCGAGCTCCGCGCCACGAGCTTCTACCTGTGCCTGCACATGAAACACTGTGTGGGTGTCAGTACCACTGTACTGGTGGAGTGAGCTTCTCGCCCACCCATACATAACCGACACGTTTCATTTACTTTGTGCAGCTTAAACCCTTTCAATTGTCTTTCTAGTCTTGCCTTAGGATGCATTTTAAACAAGACGTCTCGGTCTATACTTAGCGATGCAACGACAAGGTCGTGCAACGACGAGGTCTTGCTATAATGCCAATGTGTGTTTCGATCGAGGCAGTGCCTCATCACTTAGGTACTTGACCAAACTTGAACTCGGGACGGCAGGGTCATGCCATGTTCTATTCGCAACTTAGACATATTCAAGACAATGCTATGCCGAGGAGCAACTCACGCGAACTCGGCCGTGCCAAGACCTTTACTTAAACTTCAGCGCCACTAGACCAATTCTCGTGCCAATGATTCAAGTGCCAAGGATGGCAATGGGATGACTCGTGCAGGCCGTGCCTCTAGACCTTGCTTAGACTTGTTCGTGCTTCCAGATGAGGCCGCGCCTCGCAAGTTATCAAGACTTATCATGCTACCCGCCTTGCGGCCTTCCTGTTAGACCCATTTACTAACTTAGACAAGACTTGTGGACCATAGTATCACTTTCATGAACATCTAGACGCCATCTATCGTGCCAAGCACGGTGCCTATGCTGCAGCCTAGTCTTAGGCCCAGACCTTGCGTTACCGACTAGACCTGCATTCAAGCACTAGACCCAAATCCAAAGGCATACACGCGGTATGCCGCTATCTGCCGACACATCTACATGAGGAGGTCACTAGCAATGTCAAGCTATCTTGGACCGGCTCGTGGGATATCCACCTGTACTGTCACGCCCCAGAACCAGAATACTGGAGAGCGGGGGAGTGACTCAGCCAGCTACGTATTACGGGTAGATGAATACCGTATAATACGATCAATGCTGTCTAACCAGACGAGGGGGGTGCATACTACATGAAAGTCTTACTATGGTCACTTCACATCTATTGTCTCAATCATTCAAACAAGAAGCAAAAATAGAGAACATGTAAGATAAAGCAGTAAGGCGTCCCAAACGCTTAGTCAAAATATTTTTGAGATCTGGCTTTACAAAACATAACCAGATGGTATAGTAACATATACACAATTGTTATCAGCTGCAGTCTGACTTAATTACAATTATGTAAAAGTAAGTGCAAGACAATCCGACTAACTGTAAGCCCCTGTTTTTCAATTTTAGTTTTATTAGTGCTAATTAATTTTTAATGATAATTTTTAGCCTTAAAATAATTATTAAGATTTTTAGGATTTTTTTCTATAATTTTTAAATGAGTTTTAAATGTAAAAATATCACTTTGCAAATTATTTGGAATTAATTAAATAGGTTCTGCAATTTTTAGATTTGTTTTTATATCGGTTTGTAATTAAGGAAATGTTTTTAATTTAGAAATGCAATTTCTGTTTTGCAAATCCTCACTGATAATTCCTTTATGCAAATTCCTAAAACTAAGGGGCCTAGCTGCTAATTACCAAACCCCCCCCCCCTCTCTCACACGACAGCACTCTCTCTCTCTCTCTCCTCTGACTCTCACCAACCCCACTGCCCCGACCGACCACGACCGGCTGCCCCCCGCCGAATCCGGCTGCCCCCACCGCCCTAAAACCCTATTTAAACCCCCCACACTCCCCAGACCAAAACCCTAACCCTAGATTTCCCCCACGACCAACCGCCGCCCTCCTTCTTCCCCACTTCCCAACCCCGAAACCCTAACTCCGGCGAACACTGCTCCGCCCCAACCGACGACCTTCACCGCCAACCACCACCACCATTCGACGCGCCCCGACGAGACGCGTCGATCGCCACTGCTCCGCCACCGCCCCGACGCCTACGCCGCCGTCCAGCCCCTTCGAATCACCCTGAGTTGATCGGACACGTAAGTGGCAGCTTCGATTCGTGTCGTGCGAGTCTCGTCTTCACATATGAGACTCGCCAGGACACGGGCAATACTAGGGTTAGCTTGGACACGGCCAAGTCGCTTCGTGCGTGTCGTGCTAGCCTAGGATACGAGACACCTGTGTCCCTAACTGTCAGGACACAGGATGGTTTTTATATTTTTTTTGTGTGTTAATTAATTCGAACCTAAATAAAACTAACCTAAACTCTAACCTTAACACAACTGAAGGGCTGACCCCCTGGCCAGCCCATCCTAATCTAAACCCACCTCCCCCCCCCCGCGCGCGCGCTGTGTTGGCTCGGGTTCGAGCCCGGCCACTGCTGCTTTTTCCTTTTCTTTTTCTTTTCCTTTTTCCTTTTTCTTTTTCTGTTTTATTTTTATATATATATAGGTATATATATTAGTATATATATATGTATATACTGTATTTTAACAGTATTTAATATATGTATATATTTTGTAGTTAGTAAATTCTATATGCATATGTTTATATATGTATATATTTCATACGTATATATATATAATATACACTATATTATAAGTGTTTTCTTATATATATATATATTTTTTTGTTTTCTTATATGTTTTCTTATATATATATATATATTTTATATATATATATATATAATATAATATAATATATATAATATATATATTATATCTATATATTTGATATTATATATAGATATATATATTATATATATATAGATATATATAATATATATATATATATATATATAAAAATAAAAAAAATATATATATATATTTTTTTTATATATATATTTTATATATATATATATATATATATATATATATATATATATATATATATATATATACTTTATAATTAAGTATTTTTCCTTATACCATATATATTTTTTTAGCATAATATGTATATATATATTCTTTTGTACAAATTTACCTTATTAAATAATAATATTTATTTTGACTGTTACCAAATTATATTTTTATTGTATTTAAATTACTGCAACCATTTAGTGTCCAAGCCTAGCATGGGTATTTGGGCTCAAATGTGTTTTCACACATTCAGGACCTGTACAAGTCATATTGGACTTGATTCATGGCCTTGGGTCCTGTATTTGAACTTTGGTTCAAATTACATACATGGACAAAATACGCAGATAATTAATTATTGTGTGCATTGCTGTTTTTGATTTTCTAAAAATACTTAAATTATTGCTAAAATTATGGAAAAATAGTTTTTAGATAATATGTTAAGTTAGCTAATTTAGTATAATTTTTGTAGTATTTAATTTACTGTTTTGCCACTAGTTTGGCATATAAAACCAAAACTCATTTTCTGTATACTTAGGAAAACTGATTTTTATAAAATATTTGTACTGGTTAATAAATTCCAGAAAAATTATAATAAATTTCTATGATTAACAAAGATCACTTTGATACTTTACTTTAAGAAAAACTAGGCTTTTTGCCTATCTCAAAAATTGTTAGAACACCATGGTCTTTTGATTTATTTGTTGATTAATTACGACTTATAGTTTTTGTGCTATTTTTGAGTTTTAGCCGTGTTAAAACCTCATCCCTCACTAGTGTAAAGACCCTAGAAAGTTAGTTAACATAGTGTGTCACCCCCCACATTGGTCTCCTATGCCAAGTCATCATTTTGGCTAGGTGTCCAGTCACAAGTCGTGTCGCACCAATTAGTGTTCTAGTATTTTAGCTTAGTGTAAAAGCTAAGTTATTGTATTTATTTCTACAGTGACGAGTTACTGGACATCCATAGCACTGTTATCGCAGCTTGTTTTATTTTGCTTTGCTTTGCTAGAGGCAAGTACTTTCTACGAACTTTACATATTGTCACATAAATGAACTGTAAACCTCACCATGTTAAATGCTGATCCTTGGGGTAGCAAGTTAGATCTCTACATATTGTACTTCCAGTTACTACCATGCTTAGAACAGTTTTTATGTATCTCTTACATGATAGAATATGGGTTATGGGGAAACTGATAGTAGTGTACGTGATCATATCCCCCTCTACAGTACCGAGCAAAGTTTTATTTTATATGTTACTACGCCGTAGGCCTTTATCTCAAAGCTGTATTTGTGCGTATGTACATCTATCGCCTTTACACTTGTACGTATGTACATTTCATTATGTGCCCCAGCACATTGTACATCTATTGACCGATCACGTACCTACTACAATTTTAAACATTACATATACATCTGTCTCTATGACATATGTGTCCTTGCCATGATAGACTATGTGATGCCATGCTTTCCAGTTATTCTTCACATGTTCATTTTCATGTTTCATATGCTAGTTTGCTAGATTCAGTACTTGCTCCCGTCCTGACAGGATAACGTTGTAGGTGTCCTTACTGAGGAGGAGTTACTCTGCGACACCTATTATGGGGTTACTGCCGAGGACCCGGCTCTGCTTTACGAGGATGTTCCCGCGGGGAACCTCGCCTAGTTGTCTTTTGTTTACTTAGACTTTTGAGAGTAGACATGTATTAGACTATATCTTTTTGTAACTGGACATGTATCCAGTTTTACTTTACAGTTCACTTGTACTTGGACATTTTACTATATACGACGACTTTTGTGTTTGGGAGCATTTATGATTCTTCTTCACTTATAGAACTGTTAGCACATTTTAGTCTTATCCTGTTGTCTTTAGAACAGCTTACTACATTTTATCTCAACGTAGGCTGGGCATGACTCGGCCTGGCCCAACAATTTGGATAGCGGGTCGTGACATGTTTTAGTGGTGGCCCATGCAGGTCCTGACTAAACTGTTTGGTTACGTTATTGTACCAAGCATGCCTGCAATTAGGAACTTAAGGTAATTAGACAACATTAGGAGAGACGCTTAGAACACCTAGAGGAATGCTAGGATTGCAACATAGGAAATACATCACATGTTTGCTATTATAATTAGATTTTTTTGCATATGATTACTTACTTTAAACAAACCCTTATAAGTCCTTTTTACTTTTATTTAGATGGTGCTTACTCGCTCATCCCAGTATGTTACTCCCGAGAATGGGGCCCTCCATATCCAGTCAGCTGACCAGTTGACTGATACACCTTCACCTACCACATTCCCCCACTCCACAGATCCACAGACCCAGATACCACCTTCCACATCACAGGCCCGGCAGGACCCGATACTTCCACCACCCCCTATCACTATACCCACCCAGGCTTCCGTCACACTCGACGGGACCCAGCTGCTCACACTGATCCAGGGGTTCCTAACAACCCATCAGGAGCAGACTACCCTACTCCGCCAGAGCATGGAGCGTTCTGAGGGACGTCCCGTGGTCCCACCACATGTAGAGCCACGACAGAGAGCGAGGACGATCAAGGACTTCATGGGTCTGAATCCCAAGGAGTTCTCAGGGACTGAGGGCATAGTAGTAGCAGATGACTGGCTAGATTCAGTAGAGAGGAAGCTTCTGGGAGTTAGGATGCCAGATGACCTCCAGGTTGAGGCAGCGGGATTTCTGCTGATAGACTTAGCCGGAGTCTGGTTCAGGAATGAGCCGTTGTTTGCGAGAGGTAGAGCCACTTGGGACCAGTTCAAGATCCAGTTCAAGAAGAAATTCTTCTCGACCACTGCTAGAGTAGCCATGGGGCTACGATTCCAGAACATCCAGCAGGGAAACCGTTCTGTTGACAACTATGCGGCAGAGTTTAGTCGCCTGAGCCGTTTTGCTCCTAGTCTGGTTGCTGATCCATAGGAGATGACCCGCAGGTTTTGCCATGGTCTAGTTCCAGACATTGGCATTCTTATAGTGGCAAACGATACGACTGACTACTACCAGAGCCTAGAGTTGGCCCGGAGTATTGAGGAGCGTCTTCTGTCATGCAAGAGGCCGGCTTCTGTACATCATGAGGGACCGTCCAAGCGTCAGGCTTTCCAGCAGAGAGCACCGACGCCACCCCCAGCAGACTTACCGTCCCCCTACACCCCACCATCAGACCCCGCCAGTTCGAGCCCCGGGACCCCGACAGCAGCAGCAGCAGAAGGGAGCTATATGTTCTTTCTGCGGAAGACCCGGTCATGACTTCGCAGTCTGCAGAAAGAGGTTGGGTCAGTGTTTGGCCTGTGGGTCTGCCACCCATCAGCTTCAGAACTGCCCAGCAGCGAAGCCTAGAGGACCACTCCCGACTCAGCAGCAAAGGTTTGGGCAGCATCTGCAGCAGCAGAAGGGACCTCAGGGGAAGGTCTATAGCCTAGCCCTTGAGCCGGAGCCGGAGCAGGTTTCGGGGCCAGATTACTTAGCAGACATTATTACAGGTCATGTTTATTTACATACTTTTCTAGCTCTATGTTTGTTTGATTCTGGTACATCTTATAGCTTCCTATCATTAGAGTTTATGCAAGAACATCATTTAGTATCTACACCTACTGCGGAGATTAGTAGAGTAATGACGGGAGGAGACCAGTGCCTATTAGAGCTAGCTATAGGTGCTCTATTATAATAGTCGAGAGAGAGTTCGAGGGGAGATTCTTTGTGATGCCACTCCCCGGTTATGATATCATATTGGGGATGGACTGGCTTAGCTATGCCCATGCATCTATAGATTGCCATGAGGGTAGTATTTTGTTCAGTCCCCCGGGCACAGCACCATTCAGTGTCAGGAGGACAGGGCCGGAGATCGGCCTAGAGCCGAACTGTTGTGCGACAGTTGGGGACGCAGCACCGCCACACCCTATCATTAGGGAGTTTATGGATGTATTTCCAGAGGATCTTCCAGGACTTCCACCTGACAGAGATGTGGAGTTCACTATAGATCTAGTGCCGGGTTCATCACCAGTATCCCGGGCTTGCTATAGAGTGAATCCCAAGGAGGCCATAGAGATGAAAGAGCAGATTGATGACCTGTTGAAAAAGGGTTTCATTCGATCCAGTACTTCTCCATGGGGAGCGCCAGTGCTCTTTGTGCCTAAGAAGGATGGTACAGTCCGGTTGTGTATTGACTACCGGGCCTTGAATGCCATCACTATCAAGAACAAATATCCTCTGCCCAGGATAGATGATTTGTTCGACCAGTTGAGCGGGGCAAAGGTGTTTTCCAGGATAGACTTGAGATCCGGGTACCACCAGGTGAAGGTTAGGCCAGCAGACATCCAGAAGACGGCGTTCAACACGAAGTACGGGCAGTACGAGTTTCTGGTGATGCCATTTGGTCTCACAAATGCGCCAGCTGTCTTTATGAACTTGATGAATAAGATATTTCACCAGTATCTGGATAAGTTCGTCGTGGTGTTTATCGACGACATCCTGATATACTCGAAGACGCCAGAGGAGCATGCAGAGCACTTGAAGATAGTTTTGGGGATTCTGAGGCAGGAGAGATTGTTTGCCAAATTGCCGAAGTGCGAGTTCTTTTTAGACCGAGTGGAGTTTCTCGGCCATGTAGTCACTGGAGATGGAATCTCGATGGATCCCAAGAAGATTGCTGCAGTTGAGACGTGGAAGGCTCCGACGTCAGTTTCAGAGATCAGGAGTTTTCTAGGTTTAGCAGGCTATTATAGAAAGTTCGTCCATGACTTTGCTAGGATAGCTGAACCCATGACGAAGCTGACGCGGAAGGACACAGAGTACATTTGGTCTGAGGACTGCCAGACAGCATTTGAGGAGCTGAAGAGGAGACTGACGACCGCTCCAGTTCTGACTTTACCTTCAGGTTCTGGAGGTTTCACCATTTACAGTGATGCTTCTGGGAAGGGGCTAGGATGTGTCCTACAGCAGCATGGGAAAGTGATTGCTTATGCATCTAGGCAATTGCGGACTCATGAGAGAAATTATTCTACCCATGACCTAGAGTTAGCTGCGGTGATCTTTGCACTCAAGTTATGGAAACATTACTTATACGGAGAGCGTGTGGAAATCTTTACTGACCACAAAAGCTTGAAGTATGTGTTCACGCAGAAAGAGCTGAACATGAGGCAAAGACGATGGTTGGAGTTGATGAAGGACTTCGACATCGATTTACAGTATCACCCCGGGAAGGCAAATGTGGTAGCGGATGCGCTGAGCAGGCATCCGATGGCATGGTACCTGATGATTGATCGACATTTACGGGAGGATCTGGAGAAGCTCGGTATCGAGCTAGTTCGGCCAGGATCAGTGATACAGATGATGGCGCTTGACATACAGTCAGGTTTGATGGAGCAGATCAGGGAGGCACAGTCTACAGATGAGAGCCTTCGCAGGCTTCGACCCCAGGCATTAGCTGGATTGCTGGATGACTTTACTATAGCAGGGGATGGATCCCTGAGGCATGGCAGCCGATTGTGCGTGCCGAAGGGAGAGCTGGTAGAGGCAGTCTTGCAGGAGGCACACCGATCGAGATATTCTATTCACCCTGGTGCTAACAAGATGTACCGTGACTTGCGGGAACATCTTTGGTGGCACGGGATGAAGAGGGACGTATCGTATTTTATCTCGAGATATCTAGTTTGCCAGTAGGTCAAGGCGGAGCGCCAGAGGCCAGCTGGGTTGTTGCAGCCGTTACCCATTCCCGAGTGGAAGTGGGAACATATTACGATGGACTTCGTTTCAGGGCTTCCTCGTTCCCAAGGAGGGAAGGATGCCATCTGGGTCATTGTAGACAGGCTGACGAAGTGTGCGCACTTCATACCCTTCAAGGTGGAGCTTTCCACCGAGAAGTTAGCGGAGCTATACATGCAGCAGATAGTTCGCCTATACGGAGTGCCGGTGAGCATCGTGTCAGACAGAGACAGCAGGTTCACGTCCCACTACTGGAGGAGATTGCAGGAAGAGTTGGGCAGTAGGCTCAAGTTCAGTACGGCGTACCACCCACAGACAGACGGGCAGTCCGAGAGGACGATACAGACACTGGAGGATATGCTGAGGACCTGCGTACTGGACTTCGGAGGATCATGGGAGAGCCATCTGCACTTGGTAGAGTTTTCATACAACAACAGCTACCAGGCCAGTATTGGTATGTCTCCTTTCGAGGCGCTATATGGGCGACGATGCCGTACACCGCTCTTTTGGGATGATGTCGGAGACAGAGTTATGCTTGGGCCAGAGATGATCACGGATGCAGTAGAGAAAGTCGGAATGATCAGAGACAGGCTCAGAGTAGCTCAGGACAGGCAGAAACACTGGGCTGATGCTAGTCGCAGACCAATGGAGTTCGCAGACGGTGATATGGTGCTAGTAAAGATATCACCTACTAGAGGGACGATCCGGTTCGAACGAGGAGGGAAGCTGAGCCCCAGATACATTGGGCCGTTCGAGATACTTGGCAGGATCGGAGAGGTAGCTTACAGGGTTGCACTTCCACCCAACCTAGCAGGAGTTCACGATGTCTTCCACGTATCTCAGCTGAGGAGATATGTTCCAGACCCCAGTCATGTGCTAGATCATTCAGAGTTGGAGGTCGAACCGAGCCTTACAGTTTTGAGCAGCCAGTGGAGATATTAGACAGGAGAGAGAAGAGACTGAGGAACAAGGTTATATCCCTAGTACGAGTAGCTTGGAGCCATCACTCCCCAGGTGAATCTACTTGGGAGAGGGAGTCGGACATGAGGGAGAGATACCCTTACTTGTTCTATCCAACCGCTGCGGGGGAACCACCCGTTCCCGCTTGATACCTTAGAGGTTATTTTCGATCGCAGCCTTAGTCATTTTGTTGCATTGCTTGCTATGTTAGAATATTATTAGGTCTTCAATCCTTGTGAATTTCGAGGACGAAATTTTTCAAGGAGGGAAGACTTGTAATCCCCTGTTTTTCAATTTTAGTTTTATTAGTGCTAATTAATTTTAATGATAATTTTTAGCCTTAAAATAATTATTAGGATTTTTAGGATTTTTTTCTATAATTTTTAAATGAGTTTTAAATGTAAAAATATCACTTTGCAAATTATTTGGAATTAATTAAATAGGTTCTGCAATTTTTAGATTTTTTTATATCGGTTTGTAATTAAGGAAATGTTTTAATTTAGAAATATAATTTCTGTTTTGCAAATCCTCACTGATAATTTCTTTATGCAAATTCCTAAAACTAAGGGGCCTAGCTGCTAATTACCAAACCCCCCCTCTCTCACACGACAGCTCTCTCTCTCTCTCTCTCTCTCTCTCTCTCTCCTCTGACTCTCACCAACCCCACTGCCCCGACCGACCACGACCGGCTGCCCCCGCCGAATCCGGCTGCCCCCACCGCCCTAAAACCCTATTTAAACCCCCCACACTCCCCAGACCAAAACCCTAACCCTAGATTTCCCCCACGACCAACCGCCGCCCTCCTTCTTCCCCACTTCCCAACCCCGAAACCCTAACTCCGACGAACACTGCTCCGCCCCAACCGACGACCTTCACCGCCAACCACCACCACCATTCGACGCGCCCCGACGAGACGCATCGATCGCCACTGCTCCGCCACCGCCCCGACGCCTACGCCGCCGTCCAGCCCCTTCGAATCACCCTGAGTTGATCGGACACGTAAGTGGCAGCTTCAATTCGTGTCGTGCGAGTCTCGTCTTCACATATGAGACTCGCCAGGACACGGGCAATACTAGGGTTAGCTTGGACACGGCCAAGTCGCTTCGTGCGTGTCGTGCTAGCCTAGGATACGAGACACCTGTGTCCCTAACTGTCAGGACACAGGATAGTTTTTATATTTTTTTTTGTGTTAATTAATTTGAACCTAAATAAAACTAACCTAAACTCTAACCTTAACACAACTGATGGGCTGACCCCCTGGCCAGCCCATCCTAATCTAAACCCCCCCCCCCCCCCGCGCGCTGTGTTGGCTCGGGTTCGAGCCCGGCCACTGCTGCTTTTTCCTTTTCTTTTTCTTTTCCTTTTTTCCTTTTTCTTTTTCTGTTTTATTTTTATATATATATAGGTATATATATATATATATATATATATATATATATATATATATATATATATATATATATATATATATATATATATATATATATATATATATATTAGTATATATATATGTATATACTGTATTTTAACAGTATTTAATATATATGTATATATATTTTGTAGTTAGTAAATTCTATATGCATATGTTTGTATATGTATATATTTTCATACGTATATATATTATATATATATACACTATATTATTAAGTGTTTTCTTATATATATATATATATATATATATATATATATATATATATATATATATATATATATATATATATATATATTTTTATATTTGTATATATATATATATATATATATTTTTTTGTATATATATATATATATATATATATATATATATATATATATATATATATATATATATATATATATATATATATATATATATATATATATATATATATATATATACTTTATAAATTAAGTATTTTTCCTTATATACCTATATATATTTTTTTAGCATAAGTATGTATATATATATTCTTTTGTACAAATTTACCTTATTAAAATAATAATATTTATTTTGACTGTTACCAAATTATATTTTTATTGTATTTAAATTACTGCAACCATTTGGTGTCTAAGCCTAGCATGGGTATTTGGGCTCAAATGTGTTTTCACACATTCAGGACCTGTACAAGTCATATTGGACTTGATTCATGGCCTTGGGTCCTGTATTTGAACTTTGGTTCAAATTACATACATGGACAAAATACGCAGATAATTAATTATTGTGTGCATTGCTGTTTTTGATTTTCTAAAAATACTTAAAGTATTGCTAAAATTATGGAAAAATAGTTTTTAGATAATATGTTAAGTTAGCTAATTTAGTATAATTTTTGTAGTATTTAATTTACTGTTTTGCCACTAGTTTGGCATATGAAACCAAAACTCATTTTCTGTATACTTAGGAAAACTGATTTTTATAAAATATTTGTACTGGTTAATAAATTCCAGAAAAATTATAATAAATTTCTATGATTAACAAAGATCACTTTGATACTTTACTTTAAGAAAAACTAGGCTTTTTGCCTATCTCAAAAATTGTTAGAACACCATGGTCTTTTGATTTATTTGTTGATTAATTACGACTTATAGTTTTTGTGCTATTTTTGAGTTTTAGCCGTGTTAAACCTCATTCCTCACTAGTGTAAAGACCCTAGAAAGTTAGTTAACATAGTGTGTCACCCCCCACATTGGTCTCCTATGCCAAGTCATCATTTTGGTTAGGTGCCCAGTCACAAGTCATGTCGTACCAATTAGTGTTCTAGTATTTTAGCTTAGTGTAAAAGCTAAGTTATTGCATTTATTTCTACAGTGACGAGTTACTGGACATCCATAGCACTGTTATCGCAGCTTGTTTTGTTTTGCTTTGCTAGAGGCAAGTACTTTCTACGAACTTTACATATTGTCACATAAATGAACTGCAAACCCCACCATGTTAAATGCTGATCCTTGGGGTAGCAAGTTAGATCTCTACATGTTGTACTTCCAGTTACTACCATGCTTAGAACAGTTTTTATGTATTTCTCACATGATAGAATATGGGTTATGGAGAAACTGATAGTAGTGTACGTGATCATATCTCCCTCTACAGTACCGAGCAAAGTTTTATTTTATATGTTACTACGCCGTAGGCCTTTATCTCAAAGCTGTATTTGTGCGTATGTACATCTACCGCCTTTACACTTGTACGTATGTACATTTTATTATGTGCCCCAGCACATTGTACATCTATTGACCGATCACGTACCTACTACAGTTTTAAACATTACATATATATCTGTCTCTATGACATATGTGTCATTGCCATGATAGACTATGTGATGCCATGCTTTCCAGTTATTCCTCACATGTTCATTTTCATGTTTCATATGCTAGTTTGCTAGATTCAGTACTTGCTCCCGTCCTGACAGGATAACGTTGTAGGTGTCCTTACTGAGGAGGAGTTACTCTGCGACACCTATTATGGGGTTACTGTCGAGGACCCGGCTCTGCTTTACGAGGATGTTCCTGCGGGAAACCTCGCCTAATTGTCTTTTGTTTACTTAGACTTTTGAGAGTAGACATGTATTAGACTATATCTTTTTGTAACTGAACATGTATCCAGTTTTACTTTACAGTTCACTTGTACTTGGACATTTCACTATATACGACGACTTTTGTGTTTGGGAGCATTTATGATTCTTCTTCACTTATAGAACTGTTAGCACATTTTAGTCTTATCCTGTTGTCTTTAGAACAGCTTACTACGTTTTATCTCAACGTAGGCTGGGCATGACTCGGCCTGGCCCAACAATTTGGGTAGCGGGTCATGACACTAACATGTCGGTGCCAAACGGCTAAGTATGAAGTAAATAACAAAACGAGCGGTGGAGTAAGAAACCCACTCGAGTCCTCCTGCGATCATTCCCCTAGTATTGACCATCTTGGAGGTAGAAGTAAGCTGAGTCCTCGGGAACCGGCTCTAAATCTGGCCATGCAAAACCAGAGAGGTTAGACCTCTAATAGCAAGTACCACAAGGAAGGACGATATGAAGGATTAAACCAGTAAGTAAGAGAATATAGTAATAGATCTCTGCTCTCCACTAGGATTCACATAACATCACGACACTTCGAACCAATCTCCCAACCAAACAAGGACAGAAGTTGGCCCGTCATGTCCTGACATTCTGATCATCTCAGTTAGGCAACAGAGTAAGTACAGTACACAAACAAATCATCTTGAACGGCCAATCAACTCCTACGGCTTGCTGTTGTGAGTCCCAAGTTATCCTGGAATTATGCAATAAAGATTCCTCAGTTCTTACCATGTGCAAGCAAGGCTAGTCTATCCAATCAATCAATTACGCCAATCATGTAATTAGACGAGTCCCAGCGGGACGCCCGCCGTTAATATACCATGTACAATTTAATAATATAAGCAAATACCGTTCCTGCCCGTGTGACAGATTTACAGTATCTGTGTGAACCAGCCGGCCTGTCGGGCACTACTAGTCCCAAGAGGGCTGCCATGTAAGAACTCGGGAATCCATTCTCTCCATGCCATCATTATTTTATTTAACTTAAAGCCTCTATGTTAAGCGAAATCCCATGTCGTGGATCATGGTCATTCAAATGAGTACTTTTGTACGGGGTACGATTTGCGCAACTCTACAACGATACCCGTGCGGCTAAGTTGTAGGTCTTACATAGCGTAATGCAACAATCAAATCTAACCACGGAGTAATCATGCCTTGACCATAAAGTACACATGCTGTTTTTGTAAGATAAATAAATAACTAAATAAATAAATAAATAATTTGAAGCCTGCATGTGCCTGTATGCCAATATTCGGGATCGGCTAATCGATTACAATATTTCATTACATGAACGTGTCTCATTCATTCAATTCAATAAGACGACTAGCCAGTCTCTTAGTTCCAACTAGGAACGCATGATCAATTATTAGTCAATGTCACAATCATTATCAATGGTGACAAGGCATGAAAATTAAATAGTATTCAGTGGGGTCGAGTCTATAACTCCTCAGAGTTAAGTTCCAGCCTTACTGGGTATCCATAAACCAATCAAGACACAAGGCATGTTCTACACAACCATATGTATCAAAAATATTAACATGCTAAGATTATCGAGTTCATGCAAAAGCATAAGGATATAATAGGGGAACTATCATGCCACCATTAAATGAATGAATTAGAGAACAAATAGAAACACCCAGGTCAAGAAGTCACGCCAACAAGTCTACGCTAAGGCCAACAAGTCACGCCAAGTCTAGGCTAAGGAGTGAGCGTATAAAATGATTCACGCTGGCAAGCGTGAGCATAAAAAGCTGGATAAGAAATTCACGCACGCACAGAGTGAGCGTAAAAAATAATACACGCACGCACAGGGTGAGCGTGAAAAATAATACACGCACGCACAGGGTGAGCGTGAAAAATAATACACGCACGTACAGGGTGAGCGTGATAAGAAATTCACGTACGCACATAAAGACATGAGCGTGACTAAAATTCATGCAAACACGTAAGGACGTGTGCGTGACTGAAAATTTATGCAAACACGTAAAGACGTGTGCGTGACTGAAAATTTACGCAAACACGTAAAGACGTGTGCGTGACTGAAAATTCACGCAAACACGTAAAGACGTGTGCGTGACTGAAAATTCACGCTGGCACGTAAAGACGTGTGCGTGACTGAAAATTCATGCTGGCACGTAAGAACGTGAGCGTGACTAACGAGCAGTTCTACCACATGAACTATCTATCTCCGAAAGCACGCCAGGTTGGGAGATCAAAAACCCATAGACAACCGAATACAACAACTTAGATCTGGAAGAAACGAGCCAAAGAAATCAAAAATGCTAAGTAGTAAACTCTCTTAGAATCTCAAGGGGAAGACAAATGAACCATAAAAACATGGTTCTCAAGTGGAAGCAAGAATACACTTGCCTACTGCTACTGCTGGTAGGTGGAGAAGTGATGAGAGGAAGAAGAAGAAGTAATGGTGAAGAATGAGAGTTATGAGGAGAGAGAAGGAGATGGGGCTTAAATAGGGAAGGGTGGTAGGTGGGTTCGGTTCATGAGAACCACCATGAACCCGAGAAGACCAACCTAAGCCGAACCAAAAATAAGACTAAAGCAGAGAAGTTAAAAGCAGAAAATAAAATACAGAAATAAAATTACAGGAAATTAAATTAACATGAAAATTAATGAGCAGATAATTAATTAACATAAAATTATAGGAATTTAAATACAGGATAATACATGATAATTACTAAATAAATATACATGAATTGTATATATATAAAAATACGTATTCTGGGAACGGGGAGTGACATCTCTACCCACCTTAGAAAAATTTCATCCTCGGAATTTCAAATCCAAGCATGTAGAAATATCGGAGCTAAACTAATACAAGCAATTCTAGTGAGCAAGCAATCATTTTACCATATCAAAAACAAGTACTATATATGTAAATTCATCAATCCATGATATCAAGTAGCTCTACCCATAAGGTGACAAGTATGAAGAATCAGGACAATCAAGGTATACAGAAAGAGATATACCTTGTGAGTCAAACAGGTGTGGATACCATGATCGGATATCATCCTCACGTTTCCACGTTGACTCTCCCAAGGAGTGATGACCCCAAGCAACACGGACAAGACTAATTGTTCGGTTCTTGAGTATCTTCTCTCTTCGGTCCAAAATGGACACAGGCTGTTCCTCGTAAGACAGGTTGGTACCAACAACCAGCTCCGAATGATCGAGGATATGGCTTGGGTCCGATACATACCTACGTAATTAAGATACATGAAACACGTCATGCACCTCTCGTAACGAAGGTGGGAGGGATAAACGATAAGCAACATCGCCTATCCGATCAAGAATAACAAATGGGCCCACGTACCGCGGACTCAATTTTCCGCGAACACCAAATCTAATGACCCCACGAGTAGGTGAGATCCGCAAGAATACGTGGTCCCCAACAGAGAACTCTAACGGCCTACGATACTGGTCCGCCCAATGACGATGCCGGTCCTGCGCAACTCGAAGTCGCTCTCTAATTCCCTTAACCACTTCAACCGTCTGAACAATCATTTCTGGGCCTAACATCTTCCTCTCTCCGATATTATCCCATGCAAGCGGCGACCTGCACTTCTTACCATATAGTGCTTCGAATGACGCCATCTGGATACTGGCTTGATAACTATTGTTGTATGAGAACTCGACTAAGTGCAGGTGACTCTCCCAAGACCCTTCAAAATCTAGAGTGCAAGCTCGCAACATATCTTCCAAAGTCTGAATCGTTCTTTCTGATTGCCCATCCGTCTGCGGATGGTAGGCCGTACTAAATCTTAACTTGGTACCCAGACTATAATATAAGCTCTTCCAAAAATATGAGGTAAAGCGGGTATCTTGATCCGACACAATACTGACAGGGACTCCATATTACCTGACTATCTGTTGCATATACAACTCTGCCAACTTTTCTGTAGATTGTCCTACTCTGAAAGGAAGAAAATGTGCTACCTTCGTAAGTCGGTCCACTATTACCCAAATAGCGTCCTTACCACTTGGTGATCTCGGTAAACCGGTCACAAAATCCATTGTAATATGCTCCCATTTCCATTCCGGAATAGGAAGCGGTTGTAATAACCCAGCTGGCCTCTGCTGTTCTGCCTTCACTTGCTGACATACCAAGCAACGGGAAACAAATCTAGCTATCTTCCTCTTCATCCTGTTCCACCAGAAATGCTGCTTGATATCTTGATACATCTTGGTCCCTCCAGGATGAATAGAATACTGAGAACTGTGAGCTTCTGCCATAACCTCCTGTCTGATATCTCCACTAGGCACACATAGACGTGATCCAAACCTAAGTGTACCATCTTCATGAATTCTCATCTCCTTTCTGAGTCCTGACTCACACTCTGCCCTAAGCTTCTGAATCCTTGGATCCTGTGTCTGAGCTGCCTTGATCCTGCCTACCAAGTCGGATTGAACTTGCAGACTTTTTAGAACTCCTACATCACCAGGAAGTATAACTTCGATGCCCATCTCCTGAAGGTCTTCTAAGATATGCCTCTGTGTTGTCAACATAAATGCGCCGTCTCTCCTGCTAAGAGCGTCTGCTACTACATTAGCCTTGCCTGGATGATACTGAAGCTCCACGTCATAATACTTAATCAACTCCAACCATCTTCTCTGCCTCATGTTTAGTTCCTTCTGAGTAAAGATGTACTTCAGACTTTTATGATCGGTGTACATGTCCACTCGGTCATCATATAAGTAATGCCTCCATAGCTTCAGAGCAAACACTACTGCCGCTAACTCCAAATCATGAGTTGGGTAATTCTTCTCGTGGTCCCGAAGCTGCCTAGATGCATATGCTATCACCTTCCCATGTTGCATAAGGACACATCCAAGTCCTTTACCTGACGCATCACAATATACTGTAAAACCTCCGGGTCCAACTGGCAATGTAAGAATAGGTGCTGATATCAACTTCTGCTTCAAAGTCTCAAATGATGCCTGACATTCTGCCGACCAAACGAACGGTACATCCTTTCGGGTCAAGCGGGTCATGGGTGCTGAAAGCCTTGCAAAGTTTGACACAAACCTTCTGTAATATCCTGCCAATCCTAAGAAACTCCGCACATCTGCTACGGTCTTGGGTACTGGCCAACTTTCTACTGCTTCTATCTTCTTGGGATCTACTGCTACTCCAGCTCCTGATATGATGTGACCCAAAAATGAAATATGATCCGACCAAAACTTACACTTACTGAGCTTGGCATACAACTGGTTCTCTCTCAGAACCTGTAACACTTTCCTGAGGTGGTCTTCATGCTCCTCTTCACTAGCAGAGTATACGAGAATGTCGTCGAGAAACACAACGATAAACTGGTCTAAGTATGGCAAAAAGATGCGATTCATCAAATCCATGAATATTACTGGAGCATTGGTCAAACCAAACGGCATTACTAAGAACTCATAATGCCCATACTTCGATCTGAACGTTGTCTTGGGAATATCTTCCTTCCGAACCCTCACCTGATGGTACCCTGAACGAAGATCTATCTTGGAGAAAACTCTAGCTTTGCTCAACTGATCAAATAAGTCGCCGATCCTGGGTAATGGGTACTTGTTCTTCACTGTTGCCGCGTTAAGCCTCCTGTAGTCAATGCACAATCTGGATGACCCATCCTTCTTCCCCACAAGTACTACTGGTGCTGCCCATGGTGACACGCTAGCTTGGATGAACTTCTTCTCCTTCAGTTCCTCTATATGCTGGTATACCTTGGCCTGCTCTGAATCCGCCATTCTGTAAACTCGATCTGATATCGGTTTAGTTCCTGGTGCCAATTCTATACTGAACTCAATATCTCTAACCGGTGGTAGATCTGGGAGTTCTTCGGGAAATACGTCTAGAAACTCTTCAACTACCTTCGGAATCTGAACTTCTTCCATTGTCGCTATTACTCCATGTTCTTGCTGAGTTGCCTCTGATCTGACTAAGGTGAACCGCTTCATGCCTGGAATATCAAAAGATACACTCCCTCTACGACAATCTATTGTCGCATGACTGTCTTTCAGCCAGTCCATGCCTAAGATAACGTCGAAATTTCCAACAGAAAATTCTATCAACCGGGCGGGTAAGGAATGCCCGCAAACTACAACGCTACATGCTAAAATAACTCTACTAACTCCTACGAGCCCATTACCAGTGAGTATATTCAACCTCCCTGGCAATGCCTCGAACTCCATTCCTAGTCGTGTCGTAAATTGTGCAGATATAAATGAATGGGATGCTCTCGAATCAAACAATGCAACTGCGGGATATGAGGCGACGAGAATGTTACCTGCCACAACATCTCCCGATGCCAATGCCTCCTCCAAGGACAGAGTGAATGCTTGCCCTCGACCTCCTTGCTGGTTTCCATGCTGCGGCCTAACCTGATGTTGTTGCTGGCCCCTTCCTTGATGATGCTGGGGTGGTCTATGCTGGTGTTGCTGCATCGGCGACCCCTGCTGCCGAAACATCTGAGCCTGCGGCATTAACGGACGCTGTGCCAACGGCCTTACTGCCACCGCTGGTCCTCGATACTGGCCTGCCCCTGGTGCTGGCAGAGCAGGAAACTGTTGCCCTGGTCCTCCTGCCCTCGAATTCATGGGACATGTGGTAACCCGATGGTCTGGATTTCCACATATCAGACATAGTCCATTCAATATCCGACACACATCTCTAGTATGCCCCATCTTCCCACAATAAGTGCAGCCCGCCGGGGGTTGCTGGTTCTTCCTATGTTGCTGTTGCTGCTGCCTGGGTGGTGGTACTGGTCCTCGTATCACCACATCGTGGATACGAATGCCAGTGGATGGTGCTGTTGTCCGGGGCGCTGCTCCCCCTCCTCCTTCAATCTGACTGTGGGATCTCTTCTCGCCTCCAGTCCTTACCGCAAGCCTCTGAATGGTGATCTCATGCCTTCGAGTTGCCGTCAATACTTCGTCAAAAGTTTGGTAATTGTGCCCCTCTATCAATTGCAAGAGCTCAAGATGAAACCCTTGCTGAAACCTCATAGCCCTCTGGCGCTCTGTTGCTACCATCTCTGGGGCGAATCTACTCAATCTGCAGAACTCCGCTGCATAAGCATCTACAGTCTTGCCGGCCTGCCTGAGGTTGATAAATTTCTGTTGTAGCTCAAACTGTGCCACAACTCCATAGTACTTCGTCTTGAACCTGGCAGTAAAATCGTCCCAAGCCACAGGACGTCTGATGCCCACTTCCTCTGATTCCCACCAATCACGTGCGAGATCTTGAAGTAACAACTTCACTAGATCCACATGTTCTTCTGCCGGTACCTTAGCTGCTGTCAGAATAGTCTCAATATCCTTAAGCCATGCATCTGCTGAGATGGCATCCTCCGTGCCCTCGAAACGGCGGGGGTTGTATTTGCAAAACCTGGCTGATGCTCCTGAATCAGTCCTCACTCCTCTTTCCAAAGCCGTCTGCAGTCTTTGGTTGAGCAACACATTCTGCTCTTGTAGCTGAGTGTGCATGTGTTGCTGGGCCAACATCTGATGTTGCTGAGTAGCCATCATTCCTCTCATGATCTCCAGAAGGGCTGGTGTGTCCACTTGGGTAGGTGGAACTGTTGGTGGTGGTGGAACATCCGGATACTGCGATCCAGCTGCTGCTTCCACTATCACTTCTTCTTGAATAGCCTCTTGAGTTAGTACCGGCCCTTGTTGCTGACCAACCTGGTCGGGTTGCCCATGTTGCCCCTGTTGTTGTCCAGCTCTGACCAATGCGGACGAAGTGCCCCTAAGAAAAGGGATAAGAGAACAATCAAACAACCGGACATGAAGGATCAATGAAGTCAAAGGATACCGGAATGTCAAGCAAGGGTTGAGAATAACGAATCATGAGATCAAGGGGGGAACACGTGTGATTGAGACATCCTATAAATCAAAACACCCCACAAGTCTGAAATTAGACCTGCCTGGGCCACCACTAAAATCTTGTCACGCCCCAGAACCAGAATACTGGAGAGCGGGGGAGTGACTCAGCCAGCTACGTATTACGGATAGATGAATACCGTATAATACGATCAATGCTGTCTAACCAGACGAGGGGGGTGCATACTACATAAAAGTCTTACTATGGTCACTTCACATCTATTGTCTCAATCATTCAAACAAGAAGCAAAAATAGAGAACATGTAAGATAAAGAAGTAAGGCGTCCCAAACGCTTAGTCAAAATATTTTTGAGATCTGGCTTTACAAAACATAGCCAGATGGTATAGTAACATATACACAATTGTTATCAGCTGCAGTCTGACTTAATTACAATTATGTAAAAGTAAGTACAAGATAATCCATCTAACATGTCGGTGCCAAACGGCTAAGTATGAAGTAAATAACAAAACGAGCGGTGGAGTAAGGAACCCACTCGAGTCCTCCTGCAATCATTCCCCTAGTATTGACCATCTTGGAGGTAGAAGTAAGCTGAGTCCTCGGGAACCGGCTCTAAATCTGGCCATGCAAAACTAGAGAGGTTAGACCTCTAATAGCAAGTACCACAAGGAAGGACGATATGAAGGATTAAACCAGTAAGTAAGAGAATATAGTAATAGATCTCTGCTCTCCACTAGGATTCACATAACATCACGACACTTCGAACCAACCTCCCAACCAAACAAGGACAGAAGTTGGCCCGTCATGTCCTGACATTCTGATCATCTCAGTTAGGCAACAGAGTAAGTACAGTACACAAACAAATCATCTTGAACGGCCAATCAACTCCTACGGCTTGCTGTTGTGAGTCCCAAGTTATCCTGGAATTATGCAATAAAGATTCCTCAGTTCTTACCATGTGCAAGCAAGGCTAGTCTATCCAATCAATCAATTACGCCAATCATGTAATTAGACGAGTCCCAGCGGGACGCCCGCCGTTAATATACCATGTACAATTTAATAATATAAGCAAATACCGTTCCCTGCCCGTGTGACAGATTTACAGTATCTGTGGGAACCAGCCGGCCTGTCGGGCACTACTAGTCCCTAAGAGGGCTGCCATGTAAGAACTCGGGAATCCATTCTCTCCATGCCATCATTATTTTATTTAACTTAAAGCCTCTATGTTAAGCGAAATCCCATGTCGTGGATCATGGTCATTCAAATAAGTACTTTTGTACGGGGTACGATATGCGCAACTCTACAACGATACCCGTGCGGCTATGTTGTAGGTCTTACATAGCGTAATGCAACAATCAAATCTAACCACGGAATAATCATGCCTTGACCATAAAGTACACATGCTGTTTTTGTAAGATAAATAAATAACTAAATAAATAAATAAATAATTTGAAGACTGCATGTGCCTGTATGCCAATATTCGGGATCGGCTAATCGATTGCAATATTTTATTACATGAACGTGTCTCATTCATTCAATTCAATAAGACGACTAGCCAGTCTCTTAGTTTCAACTAGGAACGCATGATCAATTATTAGTCAATGTCACAATCATTATCAATGGTGACAAGGCATGAAAATCAAATAGTATTCAGTGGGGTCGAGTCTATAACTCCTCAGAGTTAAGTTTCAGCCTTACTGGGTATCCATAAACCAATCAAGACACAAGGCATGTTCTACACAACCATATGTATCAAAAATATTAACATGCTAAGATTATCGAGTTCATGCAAAAGCATAAGGATATAATAGGGGAACTATCATGCCACCATTAAATGAATGAATTAGAGAACAAATAGAAACACCCAGGTCAAGAAGTCACGCCAACAAGTCTACGCTAAGGCCAACAAGTCACGCCAAGTCTAGGCTAAGGAGTGAGCGTATAAAATGATTCACGCTGGCAAGCGTGAGCATAAAAAGCTGGATAAGAAATTCACGCACGCACAGAGTGAGCGTGAAAAATAATACACGCACGCACAGGGTGAGCGTAAAAAATAATACACGCACGCACAGGGTGAGCGTGAAAAATAATACACGCACGCACAGGGTGAGCGTGATAAGAAATTCATGCACGCACATAAAGACATGAGCGTGACTAAAATTTACGCAAACACGTAAGGACGTGTGCGTGACTGAAAATTCATGCAAACACGTAAAGACGTGTGCGTGACTGAAAATTCACGCAAATACGTAAAGACGTGTGCGTGACTAAAATTCACGCAAACACGTAAAGACGTGTGCGTGACTGAAAATTCACGCTGGCACGTAAAGACGTGTGCGTGACTGAAAATTCACGCTGGCACGTAAAGACGTGTGCGTGACTGAAAATTCACGCTGGCACGTAAGAACGTGAGCGTGACTAACGAGCAGTTCTACCACATGAACTATCTATCTTCGAAAGCACGCCAGGTTGGGAGATCAAAAACCCATGGACAACCGAATACAACAACTTAGATCTGGAAGAAACGAGCCAAAGAAATCAAAAATGCTAAGTAGTAAACTCTCTTAGAATCTCAAGGGGAAGACAAATGAACCATAAAAACATGGTTCTCAAGTGGAAGCAAGAATGCACTTGCCTACTGCTACTGCTGGTAGGTGGAGAAGTGATGAGAGGAAGAAGAAGTAATGGTGAAGAATGAGAGTTATGAGGAGAGAGAAGGAGATGGGGCTTAAATAGGGAAGGGTGGTAGGTGGGTTCGGTTCATGAGAACCACCATGAACCCGAGAAGACCAACCTAAGCCGAACCAAAAATAAGACTAAAGCAGAAAAGTTAAAAGCAGAAAATAAAATACAGAAATAAAATTATAGGAAATTAAATTAACATGAAAATTAATGAGCAGATAATTAATTAACATGAAATTATAGGAATTTAAATACAGGATAATACATGATAATTACTAAATAAATATACATGAATTGTACATGTATAAAAATACGTATTCTGGGAACGGGGAGTGACATGTACCAACACGGGTAGCTAGCCCGGTGGGGTGGAACTCTCCCATGCGGTCATCCAGCATCCTACTTTGAGCCACACTCGCTTCTCCCCGGGCCGAATGATCCCAGCGCCCCGGTGATCACTCGAGAAGACTACACCATTCGACAAGTTGTCCAATGACCATGCATACTCGATCTATCCAGTCTATCCAGTCCTTTCTTAACATGACCATACATTCCTTCTTTCTATCAAGACTTAGCGAGACTCCCAAGCCGCGGGACCGATCTCGTGTGCGGGACATATCAAGACTTAGCGAGACTCCCAAGCCAGGGGACCGATCTCGTGTGCGGGAACATATCAGGACGTAGCGAGACTCCCAAGTAGCGGGATCGATCTCGGTGACAACCAGTCGCGTGGACTTACTTTGTTCGTGGCAAGCTTTTCACTAAACTGACCGTAACTCGTGCCTTAGACAGGCCTGGTTCTATAGGCGACGCTAACGCTCAAGTCATAGACTTATACGACGAGCCTTGTTCTCAAGGGACTACGCAACTTGACAATCGCAGATAGAGCGGAACAGTACTAGAAATGGCTTGATAGCCTAATGCCACACTTGTCTAACTTGTTCGGGCAACGACTCGACGAGCAAAGGCTACGCCGAGCTACGTATCGAGGGAACGTGCTAGGCACGGGGTCGACTTG
>JANAVB010007199.1:13028623-13056112 GCA_029216955.1 Iris pallida | reverse complement strand
AACATGACCATACATTCCTTCTTTCTATCAGACTTAGCGAGACTCCCAAGCCGCGGGACCGATCTCGTGTGCGGGACATATCAAGACTTAGCGAGACCCAAGCCAGGGGACCGATCTCGTGTGCGGGACATATCAGGACGTAGCGAGACTCCCAAGTAGCGGGATCGATCTCGGTGACAACCAGTCGGTGGACTTACTTTGTTCGTGGCAAGCTTTTCACTAAACTGACCGTAACTCGTGCCTTAGACAGGCCTGGTTCTATAGGCGACGCTAACGCTCAAGTCATAGACTTATACGACGAGCCTTGTTCTCAAGGGACTACGCAACTTGACAATCGCAGATAGAGCGGAACAGTACTAGAAATGGCTTGATAGCCTAATGCCACACTTGTCTAACTTGTTCGGGCAAGACTCGACGAGCAAAGGCTACGCCGAGCTACGTATCGAGGGAACGTGCTAGGCACGGGGTCGACTTGGACAGCCAACTTTTCGGGTGCCTAGACTTAAGCCAACGAGCCGTACGAGACGACTTAACTTACAGTACGTGCAAAGGCTATGCCAAGCCTTGGGGACAGGACCGTGCATGCTTTGTTAGGCATTCACACGGGCGACACCTATGACTTAGGCTATTTCAAGTGTTGGGACAAAACGACGGGACAGTGCATGCTATATCGAGCATTCAAGCAGGCGACGCCTATGACTTAGGCTTATTCGAGTGTCGGGGCAACTTAGCAACTTAGGCCAACTTCCTTCTCCCAAGCCCCGGGATCGAAGGATCATGTGTCATTTGAAAGCACGCTGAGCCGACTTCTATGCAGACCGTGGGACCATTTTCCATGTTCTAAGACATTCCGATCCGACGGGATTATTTCCTTAGCTATGTGCGTTCGTAGCTTTTCGATTAGCCTACTTGTGCAAGTTGAAAACAAGCGAGTTATTAAGTGAAGGCTAAGATGAAGCAAGTTCACCGAAACTCCCCCACCTTAGCGAGGAGTCGCCTCGGACGAGCGAGCCTTCGAGCAGCCGTTGCAAGGCTAAGTTCCAACGCCGTCGGCGTTTCGATTCCTCCGATTGACTTTGCGGGACGGGGCACTACATGTGGGCACACTACAACTCCTTGGTGCCCAACTACGTACGACAAGGGCAAGGAAGATGCAGAATCCGTGAGGACGGTCTTGGAGCCTATTGTCAGAAGAAAAGTTGAGAAGATGAGAAAAAGTTGTAAGGCTATGGTGGAGTACGATAGCACACAGACGATTTTTCATACAAAATGTCCACAACAGAAAGCACCCAACTGCCTCTTGTACACGGCATACTTTATGAAGTGTTTGATGAATTCTCCCTTCACAGTACCAACAAAAGAAATGATGATGAAATTCACCATTTAATTACAAAGGTTAGGTTGAAATGGGCTAAGAGGTTGCTTCAAAGTGAAAATGTATCAGTCGAAACCATTATAAAAATTACAATATAAGTGGGCTAATAACTTCTTTTTATTATCTTATATTTGACTTTTATTCTTCTGTGTATGCGTCTTTTGTTACATCTTCTGTCTTTTACATTGTTCTATATGAAGAACAGATGGCAACTCTAGAGGGGGTGAATAGAGTTTATAGAGATAATATCCAATTAAAAATTCAACTCTATCACAAACAAAACTAATCAGAGTAAATGCAGAATTTAAAGTAAGAAGAAAGAGAGCATACGCAAACACAGCCGATTTTAACCTGGTTTCCCTCGTGGAGGACTAGTCCAGGCCTGAGAACTCTAGCTCAGGATTAAATCCACTATTTGTGAAATAGTAGTTTACAACCGTGCCTTTTCTTCAGAAGAGCACGTCAACTTTACAGAGGATCGCAGTGCGATTTGCTCAGAATTTTTCAAGCGACTTTTCAACTCTTGCACAAGACTCCTAACTGAGAGATGCTGAGCACTCGAGACTTAGGAAGCTTGTGGCTAGTAGATGGGAAGGATATGGCTTATCTGAGCTTTAAGAGAGAAGAGAAGAGAAGATTGGATGATTTGAAATGAGAGAATTCTTGGCCTATTTATAGGGTTTTTGTAGGCAGAATTCGGCCAGAATTCGGGTAGGAAATTTAAATATTTGGCCGTTGGACAACTTGCAACCAGCTAACCCTAAAATTAAGGTTGCTGATTTTTAGGCGACAGAGTTCGGCCCGAACTCTGTGTGGAGGCAGAGTTCGGCCCGAACTCTGTCTCCAGAGCACAGAACTGGTTCTTGGGACCAATGGATATTTTCTGGATGGTGGAGTTTATGGATTTGGGTAGGCTTTTGGTCAAGTCTCAAGACTCAGCATGACACAGTTTACAACAGTCTAGACTCAATAAAAGTGTAAAATACAGACTATATAACTGAAATGCAAAGACTGAGCTGTCGTCTGACTTGAGCTTGATGTGGACGTCGTGTGTCATATTGAATTATTATAAGTATTATTTAGTCAATGATCGATATTTGGTTGACTGTGACTTTGTGTCAACAATCTCCCCCATATTGATAATTGACAAACTAATAATTGTATATTCAATATTCATACCTGGACACAGTCAATGACAAAAGCATAGCTCCCCCATAATCGGTGCCGAGCTAAATAGGATAGCTCCCCCGTAAATGATGTTGAACCTGTTGCCTGATAAGGAATATCTCCCAAAAAGCACCAAAAGCACATATATAATATACAAATCTCTCCCCCTTTTGGCATTTAGCAATATAAGCACGTAATAATGGGCAAACACACCAAAAGAGAAGAAACTGCATATTAAATGAATATAACGAGCAGAGAGCTATGATAATCAAGAGTCATCACAACTAAAACATAAAGAGTAATCATAAGAATCATCACAACTAAAACATAAAGAGTACTGAAAACCAAGTACATAAATCCAACTAAACAACTGAAAAACTGGAAAGCATAAAACATAAACTATCATCAGCAGCAGCATCATCTGGTGGAAGCCATCTCCATCATGGAGCACGAAAGGCCCAGCGGAGTCGGAAGGATCAGTAAAGGAACGGCTGGGGTCCACAATAGCAGCACCCGGATCCAGGTAGCGCATGACCCAGGGATCGTCAATGCGATATCCCTCGCGACCGGGATCCCGCTCCATGGAATGGGCATAGAAGGATGACGGGACATGGAATAAATATCGTGCAGCGAGTTGCTGAGGGCACTCATCTGCAGGGTAGTACGGTAGTCCATCTGAGTCCAGCGATGTCTCTAAGGTAAAGCGATCTCGAGCATGGTCTGGATGGAGTCAAGAGTAGCAGGAGGAGGAGGTGGCGCATCATGTCCAAGTGGAGGGGCGTCGGGCTCCTCATCATCGGAATGCTCAAAGTGGCAGGAGAGGCTACGACTCTGAAGACGTCATGCCTTAGATAAGAAGGCAGAGCAGGCAAGAAAGGACAATCATCAATAGGTACATGGAACGCACGAAAGACCATAGGAAGATATAAGGCATAAACCAAGGCTCGTAGTTTCTTCCTACTGTTAATCATCCAGTCCATCATGGTACATGGAAGATTGAAAGGAACACAAAAGTGGAGATGATACAAAGCTGATATTTCAAAATATGTAATTTCATCGGTACAACCCGCTTTGGGTAGAATGGTATTGAAAACAATCCGATGAAGTTCATAGAAATATGGATTTAGATATTTAGCCATAAGCTTGCGAGGACGTGTGTTCGGAGTACACAAGTCGTCCTTGAAGCTTTCAAGGGAAGTCCGTCGGGAAATCGGAACGACCGAGCTTCAACAAGCTTTTCCCAAGAATTGGGCTCTTGAAGTTCAAGATATTCGGCTAAGTCAAAATCATCAAATGAGATATCGATACCTGCAACACGTGAATAGATGTGAGTATCATCATGAGTCAAGTTGCAGTAAAACATTTGTATGACACTACGATATATGACCGAATTAGAAGTAACAAGTTCGTCAAGACATAGGTCATTAAAGAGTGCATCATATTGAGAGAAAATTGTGAAGTTAATGGGGTGTCCCGCAAACACCGGACGTGTCCGAAAATCACTAAACCATTCATTGGACGCGTCTAGTGATATAAAAAGTCGGTCGTCGTAGGTGTTTGGATCACGTGGACGTGAAGGGTTGAACAATGGATGAGGTGGTTGATGTTGTTCAATGGGTTGCTCAACGGAAGAGGAGGATTCGAAGAGGACGCTCCCTCGGTCCGAATTCTCTTCCCACGGTTGAACAAGCGAGGAGCTATTGCACAAAATAGAGAAATTGAAATAGAGAAGAGAGTGAGTATACCTCAAATAAAAGATGAACAGTGAAGAGAATGAGAATGAAATAGCCCTTCTCCTTGATTTTGGTGAAGAATGGAGCACTATGGAGAGAAAACTAGGGTTAGGGTTTGAAAAATAGTGGTAGAGAAGTAGAGGAGGTGGTAAGAATGAAGGAAGGGGAAGAGAAACCGAAATATAGGTGGGGTTTCTCTTGGTCGGGTTCAATTTTGACCATTGGATTAACATTAAGATCCACGGCTGGAACAGTCCCCGATTCTGGAACAGGGCGACCGAACTCGGCCCGAACTCTGGTAAGGGCAGAGTTCGGCCCGAATTCTGGGTCCTTGTCCAGAACAAAATCAGGCTAGAAGTATGAAATATTGGTTAAGGTATGGAAAGCCAATAAAGATAAAGCTTAAAGGATTCAATAAACCAGATAGTACAAGTAGAGGATAGCAATATGAAATTGAAAAAATAGCATGTCAGCAGATTATAAATCAGAATGTACCGTATAATAAACAAGGAGTTATATTATAATTCAGTATTTTGAATTTGCCATGAGTTAGCTGCAGGGGCCGAATCCCAGCTAGCGGTAGTCCTGAGGACTAGTGCACCGTGTCGCTTAGGCTTTTACGCCTTGTTGTCAGAAGGGCCCTTTCGGCTTGTACCCATAGCAAGTTCATTATAAGAGAATCACAATATAATCGATATTTACGCAGGTGTATTTTAATTTATGACAGCTTCATCTAAAATTCCAAGTTCACGACAAAGGAAATTGAAGCGCTCTTCGGATAATAGCTTTGTGAAAATGTCTGCTAACTGGTGATCAGTGTAATAAATTCTAAGTTAATCGTGCCATTTTGCTGATGATCACTCAAAAAGTGGTGTCGTATCTCAATGTGCTTCGTGCGTGAGTGACAAATGGGGTTCTTAGTAAGATTTATTGCACTAGTGTTGTCACAAAAGATAGGAATATGCATGAAAGATAAATTATAGTCTTCAAGGGTTTGCTTCATCCACAGAATTTGTGCACAACAACGCCCAGCTGCTATGTATTCAGCTTTTGTTATGGATAGTGCGACAGAATTCTGCTTCTTGCTAAACCAAGAGACTAAAGCCTTTCCTAATAAATGGCACGTACCGCTCGTACTTTTACGGTCAACCTTGCAACCAGCAAAATCAGCATCAGAGTAACCAATTAGGTCAAATGATGTTGACTTGGGATACCATAGGCCCACTGTAACCGTACCCTTAAGGTATCTAAAGATACGCTTAACTGCGATCATGTGCGATTCCTTAGGATTTGCTTGATATCTAGCACACACAAACGCTAAACATATCAGGGCGACTAGCAGTAAGATAAAGTAGACTGCCTATCATACCTCGATACTTACGTTGATCTACGGGTTTGCCGCTCTCATCTGGTTCAGTTTGGTTGAAGTAGCCATAGGAGTGCTGATTGGTTTAACATTATCAAGTTCGAATTTCTTCAGCATGTCCTTTGTATACTTCGACTGACAGATGAAGGTTCCATTTGACATTTGTTTGACTTGCAGCCCAAAAAGTAGTTGAGCTCCCCCATCATGCTCATCTCAAACTCGGTCTGCATACACTTGGCAAAATCTTGACAGAGAGTCTCATCAGTAGAACCAAAAATAATATTATCTACATATATCTGTACTAGAGAATAGTGTCCTTCAAAGACTTTATGAAAAGTGTAGTGTCAATTTTCCCTTTTGAAAAACCTTTCTCAAGCAAGAAGTTGCTAAGCCGTTCATACCAAGCTCTAGGGTCTTGTTTGAGGCCGTACAGTGCTTTCTTTAGCTTGAACACGTGGTCGGGAAACTTGTGATTTTCAAAACCAGGAGGTTGTTTACATAGACTTCCTCCTTAATAAAACCATTCAAGAAAGCACTTTTAACATCCATTTGAAATAATTTGAAATTTTGAAATTTTGTAAATGCGCAAAGCATCCGAATGGATTCTAATCTAGCAACAGGAGCATATGTCTCATCGTAGTCGATACCTTCCTCTTGGTTGTATCCTTGGGCTACTAGACGAGCTTTGTTGCGTGTGACTGAACCATCTTCATTCACTTTTTCTAAAAACCTATTTAGTACCAATAATCGAGTGATTAGCCGGTCTAGGAACGAGTTCCCATACTTGGCTCCTCTCGAATTGGTTGAGTTCTTCTTGCATAGCAGAAATCCAAAATTCATCATTGAAAGCTTCAGAAATGTTTTTAGGCTCAATTTGTGAAATAAAGGCAGTGCTAGCAATAGAGTCTCTTAATGATGATCTAGTAGTTACTCCTCGTGAAACCTCACCGATTACCAAATTTTCTGGATGTGATGGCTTGAAAGAGAATTTCTTAGGCAAGCTTTCCAGAGAATTTGTTTCGGTTGTGGTGTTCATTGGAGTAGACGTTGATGGCTCAACATCATCAAGAGTAGCTGCTGCACTGTTATCTTCATCAAAAGTCACATTTGTAGACTCTTCTACAATTAAGGAGCATTTGTTAAAAACTCTATATCCCTTACTCTTGGCGGCATAGCCAAGGAAAATACCATCGTCAGCTTTGGCATCAAATTTGCCTAAGTTGTCTTTGGTGTTAAGGATAAAGCATCTACATCCAAAAACTCTAAAATAAGAAACATTTGGGGTTCTCCCAAACCAAAGCTCATAGGATGTTTTTTGTAATAGGACGAATAAGTACCCTATTTAAAATGTGGCATGCTGTACTGACATCTTCAGCCCAAAAGTATTTCGGAAGTGAAAACTTGTTCAACATAACTCTAGCCATATCGCCAAGAGTCCTATTCTTCGCTCCACAACACCATTTTGTTGGGGAGTTCTAGGACAAGAAAATTTATGATCAAAACCATTGGAATCACAAAACTTTTCAAAATCAGAATTTTCGAATTCGCCTCCATGATCACTTCGGATTCGAGTGATCATGTAGCCTTTTTCGTTTTGAACTTTCTTGACAAAAATCTTAAAAACTGAAATAGCATCACTTTTATAAGTAAGAAAGAAAACCCAAGTAAATCTTGAAAAATTATCAACAATAACAAAGGCATAGAGTTTTCCGCCAAGACTGGCTACTCTACTAGGCCCAAATAAATCCATATGGAGTAGTTGCAAGGGTCTAGAAGTACTTACAGAGTTTATGGAATGGAAAGATGATTTGGTTGCCTTATTCAACTCACATTCGGCACATACGGTATCCTTTTTGAATGTGATGTCGGGCAAGCCTCTAACTAGCTTCTGGTTGATAGCCTGGATATATTGTCCATGTTGGCATGACCAAGACACTGGTGCCATAGTAACCGTTCATCTTTGTGAGCATATAGGCATCTACCTGCATGGTTAGTATTTAGAGACAAATAGAAAATATAAATATTGTCCTCTCTTACCCCTTCAAAAGCAATGTCTCCTGTTGACCTATCATAAATAAGGCATTTATTTTGTCCAAAGTTAATGTCATAACCATGGTCAGCAAGATGACTGATGCTGAGCAAGTTATGCTTTAACTCGGTCATTAGGCAGACATCCTTTATTACGGGAGAGGGAGGATAGCCAATAATACCATTACCTATGATATAACCTTTTAGGTTATTTTCGAAGGATACATATCCTTCTCTCTTCATCGATAGTGATACGAAAAGATGTACGTCTCCTGTCATATGCCGCGAGCATCCACTATCGAGAATCCACTTACTCTTAGTTGAGGAGGGAAGGTCCACCTACATCAAGAGTAGATGTGACCTTTGGTACCCAAAGTCTTGAGGGTCCTGAAGAGTTAGCTTTTGGAAACCATGCATATATCTTTTTATCAACTAATCTTCTGATTCTACATTGTGGTGATATGTGTCCATGTAGACCACAATAAGTGCATGTAGCATTTCTATTCATATTAGGAGCATGCTGATGATGTCTATAAGAATATTGATGATATGTAGATTGATATGGCATGGCATGATGATGTTGTCTATATGGCATGGCATTATGAGGTTGTCTATATGGCATGACATGATGAGGTTGTCTATATGGCATGACATGATGAGATTGTCTATATGTGGAGTGATGTTGATTGTGTCTTTGTGCAACATGATGATGACTGTGTGTAGCATGATGTTTATGTGACATATGATGATTATTTCTACGTGCATGAGGTTTGAGAAAGTGTGTGTATATGTAAGCATGATTGTGAGCAGCATGAGTATGACATGGTTTACTAGTATGAGTAGTGCTATGCTTTTTGTGTGTCTCATGTGATTGGATTTGAGGTTGAGCAACCTGTTTTCCCAATTTAGTCTCTAGTTTCTTAGAGACAGCTTGCAATTCAGTGATCTTAGCATTTAAACCATGCAACTTAGTAATAGTGATCTTGTGTCTATTATTTTCATCTGCAAGCTCCGTGTTGAGTGTTGCAATTTCTTTTGTTTGTTGCTCAATACGTGCCTCGGCATCATGTAAGCTTATTTTAAGCTTAGATACCTCATCAGTGACATCCGTGGGTGCAGTGTCTCTAATATTATCAAGTAAAAGAGAAAGTCTTTGTATTTCAACTTCATGACTTTTGATTTTGTCCTTGGCTTGTTGTATTTACCAATGACCTTTTTATGGTCACTAAGTAAATCAGTGAAAGCATCGCCAAGTTCATCAAAAGTGAAGTCGTCAAGAGTGTCGTTAGATACCTTGTCGGATGTCGCCATTAGGCAAACATTAGCCTTATCTTGAGGAGAGTTCTTTTCTTCCTCGGAGTCACTGGCATCGCTTTCATGCCAGATGCTAGTGTTGGCATATCTCTTTGAAGTGGTCTTTTTGTATGGCTTCTCATAGCGGTTGCTTTTCTTTGAGAATGGACAGTCTTTTCGGACATGTCCCATCTTCTTGCAACCGTAGCAAGTAGGCTCTTCTTCTTCATCTTCTTGTGGTTCTTCTTTCTTCGGTTGAAGCGAAGGAATTTCTTGAAGTTGCGAACCATGAGGGCTTGATCATCATCTTCTGAGTTGTCGTCATCCGTCTCTTCGGTTCAGCCCTCCGTCGGTGAGCTTTGAGTGCGATCTCCTTAGCCTTAGGAGCAGGCTCTTCGAAGTCCTTGAGGTCAAGCTCATGAGTCATTAGCTTTCCCATCAAGGTCTACATAGACATGGTTGTGAGATCGTTTCCTTCTATGATGGCTGTCACCTTGGGTTCCAAATTTTTGGTAGCCCCCTAAGTAACTTGCGAATCTTTCATGATTTGAATATTGCTTTCCAAGTGAAGGGGGTTGATGATGTCGAGGAATCTTGTGAACATCTGCGTGATCGTCTCGTTTGGCTTCATCTTGAAGGTCTCATTCTTGAGTGAGATGACTTATTTTTGATTCCTTGACTTGGGTGGTTCCTTCATGCGTCACTTCTAAAGCTTCCATACTTCTTGGGATGTGGTGCATGTGGATACCCTGTTGAACTCATTCTGTCTATAGCACAGAATAAAGCATTAATAGCTCTCGCGTCTAGACTTCCTGTTTCTTCTCCTCGTCAGAATATTTGTCATGTGATTTCTCAATGAGATCACCGTTGACAACTATCCTGGCGGGCTTTTTGTAACCGTCAGTGACGATAGTCCACAGGTCAAAGTCTAGAGACTTGAGATAAAAACTCATCCTTGTTTTCCAATACGTGTAGTTAGTTCCATCAAATAGGGGAGGCCTATGAGTGGACTGTCCTTCACCGTGATTGGAAATCAAGGATTGTGTGGTTGCCATGGATCAGCTCTAGGATGTAAATTCTTGTAAAGAGAACAGAGCTCTGATACCAATTGAAGAACAGATGGCAACTCTAGAGGGGGGTGAATAGAGTTTATAGAGATAATATCCAATTAAAAATTCAACTCTATCACAAACAAAACTAATCAGAGTAAATGCGGAATTTAAAGTGAGAAGAAAGAGAGTATACGCAAACACAGCCGATTTTAACCTGGTTTTCCTCGTGGAGACTAGTCCAGGCCTGAGAACTCTAGCTCAGGATTAAATCCACTATTTGTGAAATAGTAGTTTACAACCCGTGCCTTTTCTTCAGAAGAGCACGTCAACTTCTTACAGAGGATCGCAGTGGCGATTTGCTCGAAATTTTCAAGCGACTTCTTCAACTCTTGCACAAGACTTCTAACTGAGAGATGCTGAGCACTCGAGACTTAGGAAGCTTGTGGCTAGTAGATGGGAAGGATGGCTTATCTGAGCTTTAAGAGAGAAGAGAAGAGAAGATTGGATGATTTGAAATGAGAGAATTCTTGGCCTATTTATAGGGTTTTTGTAGGCAGAATTCGGCCAGAATTCGGGTAAGAAATTTTAAATATTTGGCCGTTGGACAACTTGCAACCAGCTAACCCTAAAATTAAGGTTGCTGATTTTTAGGGGACAGAGTTCGGCCCGAACTCTGTGTGGAGGCAGAGTTCGGCCCGAACTCTGTCTCCAGAGCACAGAACTGGTTCTTGGGGACCAATAGATATTTTCTGGATGGTGGAGTTTATGGATTTGGGTAGGCTTTTGGTCAAGTCTCAAGAGCTCAGCATGACACAGTTTACAACAGTCTAGACTCAATAAAAGTGTAAAATACAGACTCATATATAACTGAAATGCAAAGACTGAGCTGTCGTCTGACTTGAGCTTGATGTGGACGTCGTGTGTCGTATTGAATTATTACAAGTATTATTTAGTCAATGTGATCGATATTTGGTTGACTGTGACTTTGTGTCAACACTATATATATCATTTTTAAATTAGTGTATGCGTCTTTTGTTACATCTTTTCTGTCTTTTACATTGTTCTATATATTTCATTTTTGAATGGTCAGTCCCAGTGTTAAATGACGAATGAGAATGTCATTCTCCGTGTATAAAAATATAGAGAATTTTATTCTCCGTGTTGAATTACACGGAGAATGGCATTCTCAATGTTTAAAACGTATGAGAATGTTCATTCTCCGTGTAATTTAAAACGGAGAATGTCATTCTCCGTGTTGAATTACACGGAGAATGGCATTCTCAGTGTTAAAACAAATAAGAATGCTATTCTCCGTGTAATTTGAAACGGAGAATTCCATTCTCCGTGTTGAATTACACGGAGAATGACATTCTCAGTGTTAAAACGCATGAGAATGTTCATTCTCCGTGTAATTTAAAACGGAGAATGTCATTCTCCGTGTTAAATTACACGGAGAATGGCATTTCCAGTGTTAAAACGAATGAGAATGCTATTCTCCGTGTAATCTAAACGGAAAATGTCATTCTCCGTGTTAATTACATAGAAAATGGCATTCCCAGTGTTAAACGAATGAGAATGCTATTCTCTGTGTAATTTGAAACGTGTTAAATTACACAGAGAATGACATTTCCCAGTATTAAAATGAATGAGAATGCTATTCTCCGTATAATTTGAAACGAAGAATTTCATTCTCCATGTTAAATTACAGGAAGAATTGCCATTATGCAGTCAAAAAACTGTGAAACATTAGATATAACAGACTTCAAAATAGTACCATTGATATCAAAATGTAAGGAAATGTGTTCAAAAATAATTATATAAAAGAAAGAAGGGCTGAATATGTATTAACGAGGGGGCGTTGCCCCCTCGACCCCCGTAGAAGCACGTGAGGGGAGAGGGCAAGTGGTTGCGATTGTGATTACTTAATTCAAGGCAATTTTGGAACCTCATCTTCCTCTTCTTTTCCCTTGTTCTCATAATTGCTCTTATAACGGTCCGCCTTTGGACGGCTGGGGCCCCGTTTTTGGACAGGTGGTAGAACCAAATCAGTTGGATTATTTTTAAACTGTTTTTCACAATCTGGAACTGGACGAATTGCACATGAATATACCTTCTTGTAGAAATCTGATGTCCAATACTGCTCCACAAAATCGTAAACTGATTTGCCCGAACCAAATCTGATGCATTGGATTGCATAGCTGCATGGGAATCCATATTCCTTCCATCTGCAACAACTACAATGCCAATCAAGAAGATTCACCAGGTATAAGGAAGTATCTGCCATCACCTCAAACTCAAAATCACCAGACCGATATACCTTATAAGACATGCCATCATCTGTAAGCTGCTTCAGCATATTCTCAGCGTATGTAGTCAATTTGCTATTTAAATTAATTGCATCCTTGTGACGATCCGAAATCATCTTCATCATCTTCACTCGGATAACGTTTACACGTGTTGAAATAGGCATTTTCTTCTCAGCTTTTATCCATGCATTGAATGACTCCGCGCAACTAGAAGCAACCTCACCGTATCTACATCCGGGGAAGAATGCATTTAACCAATGTTCAGGTTTTTGTTTATCCATCCAATTCATAACATGACCACAATTCAGATCATATATCTTTTAATTGCTTGTTTATAACCACCTTTGTACAAGAAAAAAGAAATTAATTAAGAAGGAAGTCAAGGCACAAGCACATGAAAAGGGGCCATTTTTCGTGTTAAAAACACGAAGAATGGTCATTCTCCGTTCCAAACTAACGGAGAATGCATATTCTCCTTATTAAGGAACACGGAGAATGCCATTCTCCGTGAGATGTAAACGGAGAATGGCCATTCTCCGTGAGATTTACACGAAGAATGGCCATTCTTCTTGTTAAAATAACAGAGAATGCACATAAAAGCTCCATATATATGTCTGACTTACACACCTGGCGTTAGAGCATATATTGCTTGCCTCCAAGCTTCAAGTACGTGCGGATACTTGCTTTTATTTCCTTTCTCCTTCAGCGGTATGTTATTCTTCATGTGATAATAGCAATAGCTATGGTAAGCAGTAGGGAACACTTTAGAAACTTCAGAAACTAAACCGGTGCCTTGATCCGAAAGAAAAATGATACGCCTACTACATCCAACAATATTCTTGAGATTTTTAAGGAATCATTCCCAATTGTCGCCATCTTCGCCCGAGACTATACCGTAGGCAAGAGGGTAGAACTATTAATTTGTCACCATTCTTCACTGTAGCAGACATATCAAACATCCTCTAAACCTTCCTGTAAGGAAAGTCACATCCAAATATAGCATCGGGCGACAATATTAAAAACCTTTGACGCAAGCCCCACATGAAAGAAAAAGCCGCTGAAACCTCATTGACGTATCATCTTTCGAAAGTCGATTACGGAACCAATATTGGTTCTTTTACCTTGTCGACATACCAACACAAGTCGTTGTAAGCTCTAACATCATCTCCGTACATTTCTTGGTGCACCAGCCTAATGTCGTGGTATGCCTGCCCGTAGGTAAGAGATAAACCGTAGTCAACCTTGAATTCATCGACAACTAATTTTGCCGACTTTTTAGGATCCATCCCAACAATATCACTAACCAAACTTTACACAAACTTTGCCGGAACAACTAGATTACCTTTATCCATATAGCCAGCTCCATAATTGTGTTCTCCCACATACCTCTTCACCTCAAAATTTTGATTATCTTTTGAAATGGATATAGCATGGAAGCTCCACAAACAAGCATGGGTCTTGTAATTCTTGCAGCAAACAGTGTACCTCCCCGGCTCAGATTTTAAAATATGGAATGGATGACGAGATTCAAAATATACCTTCCTAACAGCGTGCCTAACTTCTTCAACACTATTTAGAAAAATCTGAACAACGCCGGTAATTGATTCAGACGACATATCCGATTTTCTCTTCTTTATTGTCTCAATTGAGCCCTCGTAAAATTCTACTACTCGTTTATCCTTTACAGTAGGAGAACATCTACTCAAAGAACTAACAGAGGAAGATGAATGTCCCATGGGAGTGCTTTGACAAGAAAAAGATGCCGATGAAGAACATGGAGAGTATACTTGCTACACAAATAGAACAAAGCTCACATCATGGGTACCATGGAAACCCCCAACCAATGACCGAAGCCGAAAATCACTGTCAACGTACAGTTCAGTCCCATCGGAATGCAAAAACTTCAAACGAAAGGAAAGTGGATCCAAAGAAGTCCATCGATCACACACTTGATACTTTAAAAATTTTATGGTACTTTCATATGTGACACGGCAGGAAACTATGTCTTCCTTGAAACAAGATTAACTAAACAACTTGAATCCATTCCCCCTCCTGATAACATAAAACAGAAGAGATCACAAAACAGGACAACACATTTCTGATCATTCTCCATCTAAAACTAACGGAGAATGATTATTATCCGTCTAAAACTAACTGAGAATGCCATTCTCCGTGTTAAATTATACGGAGAATAGTCATTACAGTGTTTTAACGTATGAGAATGACCATTCTCCGTTTAATTTAAAATGGAGAATGTCATTCACCGTATTACATTACAAGGAGAATGTCATTCTCCGTGTTAAATTACACGAAGAATGGCATTTCCAATGTTAAAACACATGAGAATTGCCATTCTCCGTATAATTTAATACGGAGAATGCCATTCTCCATTTTAAATTAAACGGAGAATGACATTCCCTGTGTTAAAACGCATGAGATTGATCATTCACCGTCTAAAACTCACGGAGAATGATCATTCTCAAGGGAATTGGCCATTCTTCGTTCAAAACTAACGGAGAATGATCATTCTCCGTCTAAATATGACAGAGAATGCTCTTTCTCTGTGACAAGTGAACGGATGATGACAATTCCAGTCATATTAGCACGGCGAATATCATTCGTCATCATATTCTCACAAAAGAACGAGATTAAAGATCTCTCTAATCGTTTCTCGGTTATAAATTTTCCTAACAAATTCAAATTCAGCAAAAGATTCGAGATATGCGAAGATGATGAATAAATTTCTACATATCTGAACTCTCACCTTGTTTTAAGATCTATAAAAAGACAATAAGAAGATCTTCTCTCCACAATTGACCTAATCGTCGAAAAACTTCAAATCTCTTCACGATGATAATGATGATGATGATGATGATGATGATGATGATGAGCGATGATGGTGACCGATGATCAAAGTTCGACTGAAAAAAATTACAGTGAACTACGAATGATCTTTGCGATCTTTGCTGAAGATGAGAGCAATGGAATTCAGATCGCTCGTGAAGAAGAAGAAGACGAAAATTGTCACAACCCGATCCCAAATAATTGGGTCGAACTGGATCATGTCCAGCCTGCACCGTTGTTAAGACGACGGCAGTAAGCTGTTCTATTAGCAGGTAACCACAACAACATCTATTTTGTCACAACTCAATATTCGGGAATTGAAAACTTTATTAAACATTGAAAATAAATACAACTGGAAGTAAATGAACTGAATTAAATACTGAATTCAAATAACAGAATTTTTAAAAAAACAACCAAACTAAAAACAGGAAAGTCTAGCTAAGCATTCGGCTCGTCGGCCTCAGTCCCTGCGTCCTCCAAAGGGGACTCTGGCAGCACCACGGGGTACAGAACCGGGTCATAATAGCTGTTGATTAACAGCTCAGCATCCTCAATATCCCCTAAAAATGTTATCTCCAGTCAGGAGGGAGCAAAGTACAATTCATGCTAATTTGAACAGTTAAAATAATAATAGAATCATGCACTTTTAAACAATTTGAAATAAACAGTTTTCTAGCAGTTAAACAGTGTGATTTTGAATAGGCAATGAATATGAATGGCTTGGGTTGTACAGTAGTATCCTATTGATACAATATGGCTTATCTCCGTGTGAGAGAGGGGTAAGCTAATACAGTTCTAAGTTATCAGTTGGATGTGGTCATAAACATTACACTATTCCCCCAGTACCCAACAGTCAATCAGTCAGTGCTCTCAGAGAGAGTTTCGTGTTGCATCGTGGTTTAAACTTGCAGTAAAGCGATTATTAAATAACTGTAAACTAACACAAAATATACTTGCCTCAAAATGGACTGGCCTTGAAAGGATGAAGATTTCGAGATGGGATTTAGACTCGTCCTCGAAATCCTACATTCGAGAAGTTGACTCAGAATCCAGGGTTACCAAGCTAACTATGCTAGTTGAAATCTCTAATTGTGTCCTAATCAATTTTAATCTTTATTTATTAAACACGAACAAAACGCGATTATAGGGTGCGTTGTTATTAATAACGAGGGAAAGATCAATTTAACTTGTATTTTGGAAAAACACGTAGTTACCAATTTAATTGGTTAAAACTTTGTATTTTCGTAATTATACATATAAAACTAAATTTCTTATTTAATGAGAAAAACATGATCGTTGTTAAATATTAAAACTTGTAAATTTTAAGGTGAGAAAACTTCATTAATTTTCTATTCAAAATAATATTTATTTTTGATTTACGCGTACGCTAAAAAACTCGCAAAACTAGAAAATGACAGAAAACCTACGCTACAAAATTACAGGCCACATAGAAAAATAGAAAAACTGGGCTTATGCCCATTACAATTTATTTTACATAATTGAAATAAGAGAAACAGTTGTTAGTTCTAAAATCTTCCTACAATTTAATTATGAAAAAGTTAAATAATAAAAATAAATTAAATTATTAATGAGTCTCAGATATTGGTCCAATCGTCATATAGGCTAATGCCTCAACGTCCGGGCGAAACCGGTTTCGTTTGCACTTAGCCAGGGCCCATTGACCAATACGGTCGTCGCCCAAAATCCAAAATATTAATATTTTCCGAAAAACCATTTTAAAATCATTTTAAAAATATAATTAAATTTATGGAAAATCCGGCAGCATTTCCTCTATTTTGGTCAACCCAAAACTGGGAAAGTGTGCCATAAGATCCAGTATAAATCCCAAACCAGGGAAACCCAAGAATTAAATTCCATAACCAATTTTTTTTTAAAAAATATATTCACAGAAACGTTTCTGGAAATATTCGAAAAATCCGAAACGTATTCGGAGATCCAATATCAACCCAGAAACATCACAGCAACAAATCCGAAAACCAAATATCCAGAATTCATTTTCGAAAGTTTCGGAAAAACAAAACAAACTAACAGAAGCTTTCCCGAAAGTTTCTCGAAAAATCCCAGAAACAAAGGTAACCCAAAAATCGAATTCCCGAAGGAGATTCGTGGACCAATCTCATCATAGACACGGGAGGGACGAACTACTATGATTAACCAGAAATGACCCAAATCGACGGAATCCGAAGGGTTGTCTCGGACTCGGGACACGCGAATCCGCGAAGACGAACTCGGAAACAGAATCGATCCACGCCGAAAGCACACGCAGGTACTGTCTACTCGGGACGGGGCTACGCGCGCCGAAGGGAACGCTGGTACTCTAAATAATATACGATAACCTATATCAAATTGTTAATGAAATAACAATTTGTGAACAAATTATTTTTAGGAAATCAGGAGTTGGATTTTACCCTCAGTGCGGACTTGGTCAAGTAGCAGGCAAGTATACCTTGCCTTCCTCTACAGTTTACTTACATGCAATTCTTTTCGTTTTACTATCTTGGATCATTTATGGACATATGCTTTTCATGTTGTTTCTATGGAGTTGTCTTTATTGTTTATAGCAGTGTCTATTGTTTGGCCTTGTGTTTCACATTTGGAGTTTTTCACTGGTACCTTGCTTGAGTCGTGTCATAGAACGAGTGCGTGTAGTGAACTGCCATAGCCTTGATTATCGTGGTACACAACCAGAGAGTCCACACTCGGGACGAGGGTTGTTTGGTGCACCAGAGAGTCCACGCTCGGGACGAGGGTGTTTGTCGTGATCAAATGGCACCAGAGAGTCCACACACGAGACGAGGGTTGACCATTTACACCAGAGAGTCCACACACGGGACGAGGGTGTCTTGCCGTGAGCTAGCCAGAGAGTCCACACTCGGGACGAGGGTTAGTGCTTAGTTCAAACCCGTGAGTCCACGCTCGAGATGAGGGTTTGGTTCTTCCTTTGACCTTGTATTTATCGTTCATCCGGCAGTTCAGTTATACGTAGTTGTTCTAGTGTTCGTGTTTCGTGATTGTGTTCGTGGTCATTGGTCTTGTCCTTGTTCTTTCTTATTTATTTCTTGCGCATGATAAAACTGCTACATAGGCATGTATATTATGTATCTTGCTATGTCCTCTGAGGACCTGATGATCTCTTCAGGTTAGCCGAGCTTGAGACAGGACAGACGACTGGATTTGAGTAGCATCAGATCGCAGTGCTTGCATTTGAGGTCGTTTTGATTAGCAGTTTGCACTCAGTCATTTATTTCTTGTATTTCTCTATTTTTCCGTCTATTGGTAGTGGATTTGTGTCCACCGGACGTGACATTGATTTTGGATACTTTTCAGTTTATATTCATTATTGCTTAGATACTTGGATATTCACTGATCTTGTTTATGTCTTGATTATTCTGTGGATGAGATATAGATTTCCCCGTGTATAGAGATCCAGTGACTTGTGAGTATAGACAGCGTTCTATCGCCGATACTGCGGCGTAGGCTGGACTTGGACACCTTTTGTATCCGAAAAGTGGGTGCGGGTCGTGATACTGGCCGGGCACGGGGGCGGCCGGCGGGAACAGCGCACGGGGCACAGGAGGCGGGGCACGGCCGGGTCGGCGGCGCTGGATGGCCGGAAGATGCGGGGCGGCCGGATCGGGGTCCGGCGGGCGGCGGCGATGGGCGCCGGGAAGTCGGGGCGCGCGCTGGGAAACGTACGCGGGGGTGCGGGCTGCCGGGAAATGGCCGGAGGGCGCGGCTGACATCCGCGCGGGTCGGGGTGCCGGCTGGAGGCACGGATGGGGGAGTGCTCGGGTCGGCCGGGTGCTCGGCAGGGGAGGGTTTGAGTGGGAGAGGGTGTTCTGGAGTTTGGGAGTAAGGGAGGGAATGGAGTAATAGGCGTTGTGGTGGTGCTCTTCCTTCTGGAGTGCTGTGATAGAGAGGGAATGAAGTAATGGGGGTGTGTGGTGGTGCTCTGTTTAAATGGGAGAAGTGGAGGAGTGGTTGAGGAGAAGTAGGAAGAAGGAGTGGGGAAGAGTGAGTTGAGGAGAGGGAATTAAGGAGTGGAGAAGAGTGCAGCTCGTGGGAAGAAAAGGGGATGCTGGTCCAACGTGGACCAGTTCAAGAGTTAAAACATTTTTTTTTAAAGAAAATCAGAATTCAAAAGAAGGGAGAGGGTTCAGGTCGGTTCTGGGTTTCGGAAATCTGGTCCGAGCTCGGGTCAGGTCAACAATCAAAAGCCAAATATTAATTTTGAAATAAATTTTTAAACTCATAAATACTACTAATAATAATAGTAATAATATTTTAATATTAATAATAATTCACATTACAAAACTGGGTTTCACAATCTTCCCTCCTTAGAAAATTTTGTCTTCGAAATTGAAGACAAGATTAGGGGTTACCTTAAGTCTCAAACAAGTACGGGTACTGCTCCCGCATATGGTCTTCTCGCTCCCAGGTCGACTCGCCTGGTGAGTTGTGTCGCCACATGACTCTGACTATCGGCGTCACAGAGTTCCTGGTTCTCTGCTCGCCTCTGTCCAAAATTGCCACTGACTTCTCCGGCACTGTGAGGCTGGGTCCAATCTCCAGCTCCGAATGGTCCAAGATGTGGCTCGGGTCCGGGATGTAGCGTCTCAGCTGCGAAACGTGGAAGACGTTGTTGATGCCTTCTAGACTTGGGGGTAGAGCAACCCGATAAGCTACTTCTCCAATCCTGCTGAGTACTTCAAAATGACCAATATACCTGGGGCTTAGCTTTCCTGCTCTGCCGAAACGGATGGTTCCTCTGGTAGGAGAGATCTTCACAGACACACTATCGCCTTCTTCAAACTCCAAAGGCCGTCGGCTGCTATCGGCCTAATGCTTCTGTCTGTCCTGGGCAATCCTGAGCTTGTCTCTGATCATTCTTACCTTCTCTGCTGCATCGGTCACCATCTCAGGTCCAAGCAATACTCGTTCTCCGACGTCGTCCCAAGCAAGTGGAGTGCGGCAACGACGTCCATAGAGTGTCTCGAATGGTGTCATACCGATGCTGGCTTGGTAGTTTTTGTTGTAAGAGAACTCTACCAAGTGCAAATGGTCTTTCCAAGACCCTCCAAATTCTAAGACGCAGGATCTCAGCATGTCTTCTAGCGTCTGGATTGTTCTTTCTGATTGCCCGTCAGTCTGGGGATGGTAGGCGGTACTGAACTTCAGTTGTGTTCCCAAACTGTCATGCAAACTCTTCCAAAAGTGAGAGGTAAATCTAGTATCTCTGTCAGACACAATACTTACCGGAACTCCATGAATTCGGTAGATATGCCGCATGTACAGTGCTGCTAACTTTTCGGTGGATAGACCAACCTTGAAGGGGATAAAGTGAGCTGACTTCGTCAGTCGGTCCACTATAATCCAAATGGCATCCTTCCCTCCTTGGGATCGAGGCAGTCCCGACACGAAATCCATTGTTATGTGCTCCCATTTCCACTCCGGAATGTCAAGCGGCTGCAATAGTCCTGCTGGTCTCTGTCTACTAGCTTTTACTTGCTGACAAATTAAACATCTTGCCACATACCTGGATACGTCCTTCTTCATTCCGTACCACCACACTATAGTACGCATATCCCGGTATATTTTGTTGGCTCCAGGATGTATGGAATACTGCGACTGGTGCGCTTCTTGCATCAGCTCGTTCCTCAGTTCGCCAGTTGGTACGCAAAGCCTCGTACCATTCTTCAGTGCTCCGTCGCTGGCGATTGAGAATCCTTCAAGTGTTCCTGCCAGCACTTGATCTCTGAGTTTGCAAAGCGTCTCGTCTTAGAATTATGCCTCCTTGACTCTGCCCATCAGACTTGAACGCACTTGCAACTGTATCAATGATGATTCAGCTTCTGGTACGATGTCTTCTCTTCCCAGTTTCTTCATCTCTTCCTCAGGCAGTACAATCTCCAATCCAAGCTTCTCCATGTCCTCCAGCAAATGGCGCTCCTTGGTCAAGAACATTGCCATCGGGTATCGACTAAGTGCATCTGCAACAACATTAGCCTTACCCGGATGATATTGCAGGTTGATGTCGAAATCCTTCATCAGCTCCAGCCATCGCCTCTGTCTCATGTTCAGCTCCTTCTGAGTAAAAATATATTTCAGACTTTTATGGTCTGTAAGTATTTCCACTCTCTCTCCATAAAGGTAGTGCTTCCATAATTTCAATACAAATATCACTGCGGCAAGCTCCAAATCATGTGTGGGATAGTTCTTCTCATGAGTCCGTAATTGCCTAGATGCGTAAGCAATTACTTTCCCGTGTTGTTGAAGAACGCAGCCCAATCCCTTACCGGAAGCATCACTATAAATTGAGAAACCGCCGGTACCTGCGGGTAGCGCAAGTATCGGCGCAGTTGTAAGCCTCTTCTTCAGTTCCTCAAAAGCTGACTGGCAAGCTTCAGACCAAATGAATTCTTCGTTTTTCCTGGTGAGCTTCGTCATTGGTTCAGCAATCTTGGAAAAATCCTTCACGAACTTCCGGTAGTAGCCAGCTAAACCCAAAAAGCTTCTGATCTCTGCAACCGAGCTTGGTGCAGTCCACTTCTCAATAGCAGCTATCTTCTTTGGATCCACTGAAATTCCTTTTTCTGTGACAACATGGCCCAGAAATTCTACTTTGTCTAAAAAGAATTCGCATTTAGATAGCTTACCATAGAGCTTCTCCTTCCTCAAGGTGCTCAGAACCTTCCTCAGGTGCTCTTCATGCTCTTCTTCAGTCTTCGAGTAGATTAGTATGTCATCAATGAAGACAACAACAAACTGATCCAGGTATTCATGGAAAATCTTGTTCATGAGGTTCATGAATACTACAGGAGCATTCGTCAGTCCAAACGGCATGACCAAAAATTCAAATTGTCCATACTTGTTATTGAACGCCGTCTTGGGAATATCCTCCCTCCTGACCTTAATTTGATGGTAGCCTGATCTGAGATCTATCTTCGAAAATACCTTGACTCCACTCAGTTGATCAAACAGGTCGTCGATCCGGGGCAGAGGGTACTTGTTCTTGATGGTGATGTTGTTCAGCGCCCGGTAATCGATGCACATCCGCACGGTTCCATCCTTCTTGGACACGAACAAAACTGGTGCTCCCCAGGGTGAAGCCCTGTCTCTGATAAATCCTTGTGCCTTCAGCTCGTCAATCTGGTCCTTCATCTCCTTTGCCTCCTTGGGATTGACTCTGTAGCATCCCCGAGAAATAGAGGAAGAGCCGGGTACTAGATCGATGGTGAATTCTACACCTCGATCTGGCGGCAATCCTGGAAGACTATCTGGAAAGACGTCCATGAATTCCGCTATGATAGGGTGAGGAGGCCCGGGTTCTTCGGTGATGGAGGAGTAGGTAACACTCTTCATGTCTTCCGGAGCTCGGGAGATTTCAAACTCCGGTTCTCCTGGTGGGCTGAAGATTACACATCCTCGGTGATAATCTATCAGCACATGCTGCTCACTTAACCAGTCCATCCCTAGGACTACATCATAGTTGGGTAGGGGCATCACAAGTAAGGGTGTTAAGAATTTGTAGCCTGAGATAGTTATGGGACAGTTACAAGCCTCAGTGATGGGTATGGGACCACCACCAGTCATAACTCTACTAATCACCTTGCTAAGTCCCGTATCTAGGTGGTGTGCAGAAATAAACTTTGATGATATGAAACTATATGATGCACCCGAATCAAATAATGCTAGAGCAGGATGTGAAAACACATAAATGGAACCTGTGATGACATCAGCGGTGGATTCCTGTTCTGGTTCTTACTCATCTGCTGCTAGGGCATAGGCTCGCCCGGTCTTCTGCTGGTGTTGTCCGAACCGTTGTTGCTGAGTGGATAGGGGAGCTCTTGGCTGAGTTGCTCGGTCCGATGGACTGACGAGGGGCAGTCCTTCACTTGGTGGGTGGCAGACCCACAGACTAGGCAGTGTCCTAGCCTTTTCTTGCATATGTTCGACTGGTGTCATGGCCTCTTGCAATAATCACAGACATGGATCTGCCTCTGAGACAATTTGTCATTGGTCCTTGCCTGATGATGCTGCTGCTGGTGGTGCGAAGGCCTGTTGTTGTTGTTGTTGGGCCTCTTCTGGTTATCCTGGAAGTTGCTAGTTCCAGGATACTCCCTCTTAGAACGAGAAGGCTGGCTCTTTTCTACGTCCTGAGCTCGTATCAGGATCCTCTCATATGTCTTGGCGCCACCTGCGATCACAGGGGTGCGAATCTCTTCCCTTAATCCATACCTGAATCGTTCAGCACGATCCTTGGGGTCAGCAACCAAGTTCTGGGCAAAGCGGCTAAGTCGGCCGAACTCTGCCGCATACTCTCCAACCGTCATGTTCTCTTGCTTTAGGTCCTGGAACTGTCTTTCCATCTCCCGCATCTCTTACGTTGGAAAAAATTTCCTGCGGAACAGCCTCTTGAAGGTGTCCCAGTCGAGCTGCTTGTCCTGGAGTCGAGGTTCATTTCGATACCAGGTGCTCACCACATCCTGTAGCTGGAGTCTTACCGCTTCGGTCTTGAGGTCTTCTGGGAGTCGAGCGACGCTCAAGAGACGCTCCATGCTGTCTAGCCATTCATCGGCGTAGATGATACCCTCGGTTCCTTTGAAAGGTCGAGGACCTTGCTTCTTAAAGCTCTCTATATCTCCGACCTTCATGTAATAATACGCCTCTAATCAAAAGAATGGCCTTAAGGATATAAATCTTAACTCCTGAATTATGATTACCTTGGCAGGTCGTGGCTCCAATGAAGTTGTTTCTCCTCTCTCGAGGGCAGTCATAGCCACATTGTGGGCATTCTCCATGCCTTCTCTCATAATCGCGGTCTGCTCGCGATGGACTGCAGCTTGGGCTGCAGTATGTTCTCGATGAGCTTCTGCTTGGGCTCTCTGGGCTTCAAGCACTCCTCGTAGCATGCCCACTAGATCGGTGGGATCCACGGGCACTGGTGGGGCAGCTGGTGCGGACACTACCGCAGGGGTCTGTGGCTCAGCCCGGAGAAGTGTAGGGTTCGTCGCTTGAGAAATAGTGGCGTAAGCGCCACGGAGTGCTGGAGATTGATGGGGACGGTCGGTCAGCTGCAACGGTGAAGGGTCTGGACATGCTGGGAGAGATGGGGTGTGTTCGGATGATGACACCTCATCGCCAGTAGGGGTGGTCTTTTCCTTGGTCATACTCTGGAAGGTTTAGGATGCAAACATAAGCAAGGTATCCTACCAGTCTATAATCAAACAAAAATATTTATTTATGTATAATTCGGACCTATGTTGTGACAAATCAATGTTCTAGTGTTCTAATTGTTTCTAGGTATATTTTCCTAAGTTGTTGTATAACCTGCATGGGCCACCACTAAAAACAGGTCACGATCCGATCCCAAATAATTGGGTCGAACCGGATCATGTCCAGCCTGCACCGTTGTTGAGACGGCGGCAGTAAGCTATTCTATTAGCAGGTAACCACAACAACATCTATTTTGTCACAACTCAATATTCGGGAATTGAAAACTTTATTAAACATTGAAAATAAATACAACTGGAAGTAAATGAACTGAATTAAATACTGAATTCAAATAACAAAATTTTCAAAAAATAACAACCAAACTAAAAACAGGAAAGTCTAGCTAAGCATTCGGCTCGTCGGCCTCAGTCCCTGCGTCCTCCAAAGAGGACTCTGGCAGCACCACGGGGTACAGAACCGGGTCATAATAGATGTTGATTAACAGCTCAGCATCCTCAATATCCCCTAAAAATGTTATCTCCAGTTAGGAGGGAGCAAAGTACAATTTATGCTAATTTGAATAGTTAAAATAATAATAGAATCATGCACTTTTAAACAATTTGAAATAAACAGTTTTCTAGCAGTTAAACAGTGTGATTTTGAATAGGCAATGAATATGACCGGCTTGGGTTGTACAGTAGTATCCTATTGATACGATATAGCTCATCCCCGTGTGAGAGAGGGGTAAGCTAATACAGTTCTAAGTTATCAGTTGGATGTGGTCATAAACATTACACTATTCCCCCAGTACCCAACAGTCAATCAGTCAGTGCTCTCAGAGAGAGTTCCGTGTTGCATCGTGGTTTAAACTTGCAGTAAAGCGATTATTAAATAACTGTAAACTAACACAAAATATATTTGCCTCAAAATGGACTGGACTTGAAAGGATGAAGACTTCGAGATGGGATTTAGACTCGTTCTCGAAATCCTACATTCGAGAAGTTGACTCAGAATTCAGGGTTACCAAGCTAACTATGCTAGTTGAAATCTCTAATTGTGTCCTAATCAATTTTAATCTTTATTTATTAAACACGAACAAAACGCGATTATAGGGTGCGTTGTTATTAATAACGAGGAAAAGATCAATTTAACTTGTATTTTGGAAAAACACGTAGTTACCAATTTAATTGGTTAAAACTTTGTATTTTCGTAATTATACATATAAAACTAAATTTCTTATTTAATGAGAAAAATATGATCGTTGTTAAATATTAAAACTTGTAAATTTTAAGGTGAGAAAACTTCATTAATTTTCTATTCAAAATAATATTTATTTTTGATTTACGCGTACGCTAAAAAACTCGCAAAACCAGAAAATGACAGAAAACTTACGCTACAAAATTACAGGCCACAGAGAAAAATAGAAAACTGGGCTTATGTCCATTACAATTTATTTTACATAAATTGAAATAAGAGAAACAGTTGTTAGTTCTAAAATCTTCCTACAATTTAATTATGAAAAAGTTAAATAATAAAAATAAATTAAATTATTAATGAGTCTCAGATATTGGTCCAATCGTCATATAGGCTAATGCCTCAACGTTCGGGCGAAACCGGTTTCGTTTGCACTTAGCCATGGCCCATTGACCAATACGGTCGTCGCCCAAAATCCAAAATACTAATATTTTCCGAAAAAACCATTTTAAAATCATTTTAAAAATATAATTAAATTTTATGGAAAATCCGGCAGCATTTTCTCTATTTTTGGTCAACCCAAAAACTGGAAAAGTGTGCCATAAGATCCAGTATAAATCCCAAACCAGGGAAACCCATGAATTAAATTCCATAACCAATTTTTTTTTTAAAAAATATATTCACAGAAACGTTTCCGAAAATATTCGGAAAATCCGAAACGTATTCGGAGATCCAATATCAACCCAGAAACATCACAACAACAAATCTGAAAACCAAATATCCAGAATTCATTTCCGAAAGTTTCGGAAAAACAAAACAAACTAACAGAAGCTTTCCCGAAAGTTTCTCGGAAAATCCCAGTAACAAACGTAACCCAAAAATCGAATTCCCGAAGGAGATTCGTGGACCAATCTCATCATAGACACGGGAGGGACGAACTACTATGATTAACCAGAAATTACCCAAATCGACGGAATCCGAAGGGTTGCCTCGGACTCGAGACACGCGAATCCGCGAAGACAAACTCGAAAACAGAATCGATCCACGCCGAAAGCACACGCAGGTGCTGTCTACTCGGGACGGGGATACGCGCGCCGAAGGGAACGCTGGCCGGGCACGGGGGCGGCCGGCGGGAACAGCGCGCGGGGCACAAGAGGCGGGGCGCGGCCGGGTCGGCGGCGCTGGATGGCCGAAAGACGCGGGGCGGCCGGATCGGGGTCCGGCGGGCGGCGGCGATGGGCGCCGGGAAGTCGGGGCGCACGCTGGGAAACGTGCGCGGGGGCACGGGCTGCCGAAAAATGGCAGAAGGGCGCGGCTGACGTCCGCGCGGGTCGGGGCGCCGGCTGGAGGCGCGGATGGGGGCGTGCTCGGGTCGGCCGGATGCTCGGCAGGGGAGGGTTTGAGTGGGAGAGGGTGTTCTGGAGTTGGGGAGTAAGGGAGGGAATGAAGTAATGGGGGTTGTGGTGGTGCTCTTCCTTCTGGAGTGGTGTGATAGAGAGGGAATGAAGTAATGGGGGTGTGTGGTGGTGCTCTGTTTAAATGGGAGAAGTGGAGGAGTGGTTGAGGAGAAGTAGGGAGAAGGAGTGGGGAAGTGTGAGTTGAGGAGAGGGAATTAAGGAGTGGGGAAGAGTGCAGCTCGTGGGAAGAAAAGGGGATGCTGGTCCAACGTGGACCAGTTCAAGAGTTAAAACATGTTTTTTTTTTTTTTTTAAAGAAAATCAGAATTCAAAAGAAGGGAGAGGGTTCAGGTCGGGTCTGGGTTTCGGGAATCTGGTCCGGGCTCGGGTCAGGTCAACAATCAAATACCAAATATTAATTTTGAAATAAAATTTTAAACTCATAAATAATACTAATAATAATAGTAATAATATTTTAATATTAATAATAATTCACATTA
>JANAVB010007199.1:12731123-13023623 GCA_029216955.1 Iris pallida | reverse complement strand
GCCTATATTCTAAAATGAAGAATCATTTTAGCAAAATGGGTCATAAATCTGTACCAGGAGATATAAGCTGACATGTCTTTTGAAGCAAAGATGCTCAAACCAGAATACCTTAGGGAACATTTGGAGAATATCTTAGGACATATATTGGTACACCACAGTCACTCCAAAATATCTTAGGACACATCAGAATATGTGTCGTGTCTGCCTTGGCTTGTCCTTACTGAGTCGTGTTGTATCCATGTCCATGCAACATAGGTTGTAGGTGGGTTGTCATGCACAAAAGAAAATGTCACCGTAAACAAGAGAAAAATATTGCATGACAAAGAAAAAGGATCAAAGAGTGGCAAAAACCTGGTGGAGGCTAAAGGGCCACGTTAATTTGTGAATTTGTTAAGGACCAAACAAGGAGAGACGATACTAAGAAACAAGCTGGAGGTCCTTTGCTGGCTACACTAACTTTGAGCCTAACTTTAGATAATTTTTGAAAAAAAGTGAGTCAGGTGTCAGCCAAAAAGACGAGTGTCAAATATGGTAAATTTCAGAGCTAGGCATGCGGCATGCCCACACTTGACTCTTGATATGTGGATATGAAGTTAGAATCGGTTTGTGAAGTCAGGGTCGAATAAGGTGAGCTTATTGACCCTTGCTGGTGGAGGTCAGCAGGAAGTCTAGTTGCCTGGTAAAGTTCTTTGATTAAGTATCGCAAAGATATGGCATGACAATGGAGAAAACTCTTTTATTTGGTTTGGACCGTTTGGTGAACTTCTTACCGCCAATAGAAAGAGTTGGTAACTTAATTTCTTCCTTTACCCATACTTTTGCTTGCTTAATTGGTGTTACTTGGAGTTTTTGTTTGAGAATTAGCATGAGTCTACAGACTGAAATTATTAGATGGGTACTAATCCTCTGTGCAAAGACATTTATGATATCAATGCTACATAGTAAATTTTAATATTATATGCACGTTTTTTTGTAAAAGAATTGCTTAACCACAAGAGCACTATTATATGAAGCAATCCTAGATGCCTCCTTAATTTGCTTTTTCTACAATATCATTGTAATTCTAAATAGAATTGCTTCGTTGGATACTGTAATCTCTCGATTATCATCTGCTGACTCCATTTTTTTTATTACGAGAGCTATCCATGGGACATATTGCTAAAATCCAACAACATTATACACACATGGAGTTTCTCACAGGTAAAGCACCATATGACTCATGATTGTTTCTCTTCCCTTATTTTACAACTTTGGCACTTGTGCTCTCTTTCTTTGGTGCTTGTAATGAACTTTATGAGTTATTCAATCGTGTCCTTGTAGATGGAAAGGCGAGTCATTGCAGGAGAGCATCAAGCGACATGAACACTTGCTTTACAACTAGGCTTGAAAAAGCGAATGAAGGTTTTTATTATATGACCTTATGTGACTTAGTCAAGATCTTTGGAACATATAATTACCATTTGCTAAAATCAGAACCTTCTTCCTGTCTGATATTGCAGGTTTTGGATGTGGGATGTGGAATTGGTGGACCTCTAGGAGAAATCGCGAGGTTTAGGTAACCTTATTTTAATTTCATGACCGTCTTCTTTAGAGGTTATTATGTATGTCAATACATAAATCTAAATATATTTTTGATAATTTCTACCATATTTAATGATAGTCTTGGCTAGTTTTGTGCATAAACTCACTCTACCATAACTAATATTTCCTACTACATTAATGTTCTCAAGGATGCTAATAATTTGTACATGGCTTATATAATGGCTAAACTGCATCATTTTGATGTATGGCGCAGCTCAACGTCAATCACTGGTTTGAACAACAATGAGTACCAGATAACAAGGGGCGAGGTATGTGTATCATATATTCTATTGTTGTGGGTGCCTATTATATATAATTCTTTTTAGGTATAGGCCTTATTTTGATTGTACATGAACTATTACGAACCACTTTCAAGTAAGTACTTTAGGATTGTAAATTTCCTTTATTGTTACTACAAGTGAAAATTTAAGTCCATAATGCCTAGACTGATTATCCTTGGTGTTTAGAAGCTAAACCACCTGGCAGGACTGAGTCAGAGTTGTAATTTTGTTAAGGTAATATCTCTCTCTCTCTCTCTCTACATGTGTTATTTGAGCTTACCCATTCAAAATCCAGAGAAAGTAGATGATATAAGTAATAGTAAGAGCAAAGACACTTGAAAACAGTTCCTCTTAGATTGCATTGTATTATTGTCATATGCTGCTTATGTGGTTGATTAGGGGTTAGAGGATCTGCTTTGTCAACCAAACCAAGCTGATTTCTTCTCCTGGTTGTTTCTTTTGCATGTGTACAGGCCCGACTTCATGAAAATGCCATTCCTGGATAGCACCTTCGATGAATGGTATCAACTTTTGATCTTCCTGAGGTGAGATCCTTTTTGACCTTTCCAAATAATTGGCTTACCCAATAAGAGAGGAACTAAGTAATTTTGCTTATGGGAAGAGGTCCAATATTTTTGTTAGAATATATACGTCCATTATACTTTTGCAGATGCAAATAGTTCCACTTAGATAATAGTGTTAGAAATTCCTTCCATTGGACCTAAGAAAATATAGAAGAGAATGTATATCCTTGCAAGTTCTAGAACTGTGTTTAGACATCTATGTGCAATGATTTTTAAACATGTATCGGTTTTAATAGCTGAAAGATGTATCAGTTAGCTTAAAGATGTACCGATTAAGTTATCCACCTGAAGTTATCAAGCTGCCAAAGAGGCTGTCCTCTTTCCTTGAGAAAATTAACAATTCTTTGCTCATTTATATCAATTTCCAATCCACTTTCAACTTTAGGTTGGGAATACTCGAGCCCATATATCATAATTTTCATTACTGCTACTTGTAACGAGACAACTTGGACTTGTATACTCAATGCCTCCACCAAATTACCTGTTTGATCCCTCACCACAGTCCCCTACTATAAAGCCCGTCCACATAGTTTTATCAGTCTATGTATTAAGTCTTATTTCACAATGAAAATGACATGGATATTGACAATAGCTTATTTCCTAGATGGTTCTTTGTACGATTCTTATTTGTACAAGTTCAAAGATGTATCAGTATTATTAAAGATGTATCAGTTTCAAAGATAATTATTTACATCTTTATTAGTATTATATGAGGTTCAATTACAATATATTTCATGGAAGCTGCCGGGATAGGGACGTTTACATCTATTTTAGCAATATATGAGGTATTCTTCCAATCTATATTTCTTTCAATATATGAGGTTTTCTGCAGGGACATGGAGGTTTTCTTTCAATCTATATGAGGATTCATTTTTTTCTAGTTCAGTATACTTGCCAAATGTGAAGCGGTTTAGGAGAAGAGAAAAATGACTATGATACTGCAATTTGAATAATGTGCAGTTTAGGAACTAATAATGACTATGATACTGTAATGAGAAAAAAAAAGGCTATAATACTGTAATGTTCTGATACTGTAACATGAGGTTGTTTGTATTATATTTTTGTACATGGGAAGTTCTTAACACAAAGTAACATGGATATTTTTGTACTATATATGGTTTTCTTTAAATCTATTCATAGAGTTGTGGATTCTTAATTTTTGCAGGTATTAAAAATGCGAAAGGACAAAAAAAGTATGAAAAGCTAGTAATTATAGAGGAAGCTCCAAGGAGGACATCAAAAGTGGTTCTAGAAGAATTTATGCAATTGCAGCAACTGCACAACCAAGCGGTTCTGGAGGAAGCTCTCAAGCTGGAGAAAGAGGGAGCTCTCAAGCTGGACAACAAAAAACTAAGCAAGTGCCATCACAATCTCAGCTCATACAGAGACTAAAACGTCCAGAGTTGCTACCGAGATGGTCTCAATCACATAAATATTTTCCCAACAAGCCACCAAGATTATGTCAACAAGAGGATTCTCTTTCAAGTGAAGATGACTCTAATGTATATTAAGGGAAATATTGATCAAATATTATTTTTTGAAAATAAAAGAAAATTCATTGTAAGGGTTTTATAAGTGTTGCAAAATAAATGTTTTGAATACCTACGATGGTTTTTGGTAATATCTACAAACTGTTGCAATATCATTTTATAATTGTTGTCAATTTCTTCTATTCTTAACGGGTATTAAAATCGTTGCAAATTACTTGATTATAATTGTTGCCATACAAACCGAAACCATTGTAAATGGATGTTAGAAGTCGTTGCACAATTATTTTTTTGGCAACCATATCTCAAATCGTTGCTTATTCTTTTCACAACAATTACTTATCCGTTGCCTTAAAGATTTATCTGCAATGGTTTTCGACTGTTGCCTTTCATCTGCAACAATTTTTAATTGTTGTATGAAACATTTAGGTAACAGTTAGTAACCATCGTGTATTACTCAATAGCTACAACGGTTTGTTAACCGTTGCTAAATATATTTTTAACAACACGATGTAACTGTTACACATTAATGTCAAAACCGTTGCATAATACGTTATTTGCAACTATTTATTCAACTGTTGCAAATATACTCAATAACCGTTGCAAGAGGAATCTGCAACGCTCGCATTTACAATGGTTCCAATAATCGTTGCAGTTTGATTTAACAATGGTTTAGACTAATTTTGCAATGGTTTTCGACCGTTGTAAGACACCCTTATTTCTTGTAGCAGTGGCTATGCTATCTACTCTTTTATCACCTACACTTTCATGTTGTCTTCCAAACAAGTTATTTTTCAAGTTATTGCTCTATCATATTGCTTCATATTTTTCAAGTTATTTTTTCCAATCTTTCATGTCATGTCTCATTATAGACATGCCATTGTTCTAGTGTATAGTGGTCTATGTCCACGTTTAATCCTTTTTACCTTCTGTGGTGTAGGTATGCGTGGTATGACAAATTGTTGCTAGACATTCATATTGAGATGTCTTCCAATATTTTCTTCTACAAACAATTATAATGATATCTAATATTAGTCTTCAGCACTTTGGGTCATACGACTCTTCTCCCAATTAAGAGCTACACTCTCTGTCACAATACTGATAACTTTTCTGACTTATTACCTTTAGTCCTCTCCTCCTTTAGTTATTAATTAATACAAAGACACACAAGATTAACTTTCTTCTAGTAGGAATATCGGTAATATGCTCACTCTTGTTGACAAATACATGTAAGATTAATTATGTACTTTTTGATAATATTATGAGCTTAACTTAGTTAATTTATAGACATTTATGTCATCATATGCTTAATTTGTTTTTGGGGGGGGGGGGGGATGCTATATAGAAAAGGAATGCTATAGAACTGACACGGACGTGATACATGACACAATAATATTGATAGAAGAATATTAATCATTCTACTAATGTTTTCTTTTTCCTTTCTGAGATTATGTGCATGTACTTTATATCTTCTACTCTTTTAATAAGGAAAAGCCTAGCAACAAAATACAAGTGTGTTCTCAAGTCTCAACTACTTAGTGTTGGTGCTTAATGTGACCAGTGAGCTAATTCAAACTGTTTATGCTCTTATAATGGTCGATTGAGTGTTGTTAACACTCTGCTACAACACATTGTTGTACTAGTTTCATGGATCTCAAAATGTCTTTCTTTCTAAAACTTTCTATGGATAATGGACCTAGTTTAAAATGCTCCATAAAGGATCCAGTGACCAATATATAGGCGTGTAGGGATATAGTCTGAATGATATTTTGTACTAGATGCATTTTTAACATTTAGTCCCTTATATACATATCAATTTTTTTAAGATAAGTTTGTTCTACTTGTATAAGATCCTAATTTACATGCAAACTGGATGTTATGACCAAGCTTCCTACTGCTTCAAAAAGGAAGCTAGCTCTAAACACATTTGCATACACTTTGCTAAGTGCAACGTTGGTGTAGAGAATATTAGAGAAAGTGCAACAATGGCACTATTCATTTATCAAGTGTAAGTGACATTTGATTCTTGAAGAATATGCCTTAATTTTATGCTACTTGTCCGTTATGGTTTCTCTTTGCATAAATAATTTTTCAAAGATTGTGCCATAATAGGATTAGAGAAATATCAAATAAAGCTCATCTTAAAAGAGTATCAGATGTAGCTATCTAATTTTTTATTAATTATTAGCCTTCTGAATTTCAGTTTCTAATCTAGATGACCAAAAATAGATTGACACCAAGTTGTTGTTACACTACCTACTAAGTACAAGTTTTTTTTTATTCAGCAATATTCTATTAGACTTCTAAAGACTATATGTATAAATTCACATTCAAAAACTCAATTTGGTCTGATTTCCATTTTCTAATTTCCTCTATGTGGTTGAAAAAAATGGTTTCAAATATCTATTTGCAAAGTCATTTCTATAAGAATTTCATTATTTCAAATCCGGATAGAGAATAGTGATACACAGATAGACGCAAATATTAGTGAAAACAATACCTTCTTCACCTTCACAATTCTTGCTCAAAGAAAGCAAATCAAGGCATTTTTTTAAATTTGCTTGGAGCTTATAAGAAATAACGAAGATGTTGATTCTAATATTCCATTCAAGGCGGATGCCATCATTGTCAAAATTCAAGAATATGGTTTGACCGATTTTCTAAGGTCCGTTTTCTAAATGACTGGTTTTGTTAATTTGGCCAGTTCTAATACTAGTCTACAATGGGACTTTGTCATATGCTTCATAACCTATAATTAAATAGAAATATTTGTAATAATCAGTTACATTAAATGTATGTTCATAAATATTGATTTATTAGAAAAGTTTAATTTTCTTGTTGAATAGTTTTATGTTACAAATATCTAAATGTTATAATTAGTTTATCAGTTGTATAACAGTTTTACAATTGGTATGTATTCCAATTTTGAAAGTTGACATAAGAATACTTGTTGCTTTAGTCAAATATTATTTCTTACTTACTATTAACAAAAGTTGTTATACCTGCTGTTCAAATAGTCACTACCTTTCCATAACAAACTAAGGCTATTACACTTGTGACATTAGAAATATTTTTAATTTTTGGAAAGGAGCAAAATGTTATCGGTGACGGTGATACAAATTTATTTTTGTACTCACTTATTCTTAACATGATCTTTGTAATGTTATATCTCTAAGCCAGAAGCATTAGAGATTGTGACTTGGTAGGAAAGGCTAAAACATGCTAAGGGTGAAGGTACGTAAAACAAAAGTTATTTGCTCTATCTTTCTTATATTAATGGATGTTTAGCGAGAATAATAAAATTGTCTCTAAATAATGCATAAAAATAACATATCTTTTGTATTGTTATTAATAAGTCATGATTATTTGGAAATGATTATGGTATTGTACATTATTGTATTAAAGTGATTTATATAATATTTTTCTAGGTCGGTTTGCATGAACCTTAGCTGACCATATTGTCACAATATTAGAATTTCTAGTCAGACAAAGAAATTACAATATTGTTCACAGTTTTTAAATTATGTTAGGCAAACATTAGTTTGCATATAATCTATGACATTATAATTCTTTTGATTCATTCAAACAATTTAGTCACAAGAAAATAGTTAGTGAAATTGTAAATTCCTTTAAATCTAAAATTTTAAAAGTTGAGATTATTTTGGATACAAGCTGAAATGGTCCTTCTGTCAACCGGACGTAAATAGCCCTAAGCGAGACTGTACTTAATCGTCTCCCCGTAGACCTCTACTAGCTGGAAACCGCCAAATTAATCAACACTTAATAAACTAAAGATTTCTTAAGGTTGATTAGAAAGATCACTTAAACTATTATTCTAGTACTTTAGACTGCCATTTTTTGTAAATATGACTTGTAAAGATAAATCTTTGGAGCCAAGGCTGAAAGTTATTGTATCTTACTTTAAGGAGTGATAGAGTCAGATGAGTTTTGGTTCATTATCCTAAGGTTTATATCAGCAATTAGTGAAACCACATACTTGTTAAATAATTATGATGTCACCAAATTTGATTTAGGAAGTAACTAAATTAGTCAAACCAATTATTATGTTCTATATTAGAAATAATATTTTTTAAGGATATCCTAGACTATAAATTGTCTCATATTAGATACTCTTATGACATAGAAGGTCATTCAAATATAAACTGGATAACTGACTCATATGACATCTATCAATTTATGGATATATTTTTTTACTCTATGAGAAGTTGTCTTGAGGTTTGTGTAACAAATCTATCATAGGTAACTATATTATATACTCCAAAATATTATCTTCAGTCACATCTTGTACTGAAGCTGTATGGCTCAGACATTTTATACTTTACATGATCTACATATTTCAATACCTGTCATTTTTAAAATTATGCTAAAAGCATGATCTTGTGAATTCTAAGATAAACAGGTACCTGCAGCTACATTTCAAGACATTAAAAATAGCCTAAAAGACAAAAATGTGGTTCTTGACTATAAAAGTCATAAAAGAACTTTATAGATCTCTTGACGAAGAGTCTGTTTACTCTTGACGAAGAGTTTGTCTAGAAAATTAATCCTAGTATCATCGAGAGGGATGGGGTTAAGCCCATAAGTTAGTCACCAGCAGTGGCAATCCAATCGAGTCTGACTGGAGATCCCAAAAAGTCGATTCAATGGGTAGGAACAACTAGACTTAGGTGACGATTATGGAACATTGACCCTGAGATTAAATTCTCTTAAACTAATGCCCAAGAGGCTGTACGATGTTGTACATGGATACCCCATCCCTATGGTGACAGTGTTCCAGTATTATTTGGTTAGGGTGGATTTTAAAACTCTTAATAGGTCTAAGTATGATTATGCAGAATTGACTCCAATCACCAGCCCTTTGAGGATCTACCTATGTGAGAGGTCGTGAAGTCCGCGACTATGGGACAGGGCAATCCCAAACAACTCTCATGAATCAGAAAAAAGTGCGCATGGCCAACCAAAAGCGCCATCCCGGTAGACCCAAGAACCTCTAGCATACTATGTGTGTTATTTTTTGAATATGATTCAAGAAGTCTGAATCAAGGCATAGTCCATCAAGCACTTCTTCAGATAAAGACAATAGTCACTAAGTGAGATTCAATGTTGTAGTCTATCTCATCTATGCATAGTATATAATTGTCCAGAAATTTCTTACATCTACTTTTTGAATAATGTTATCTTTATTTTCTAAACTTGACTTTTTGGAGGGGATTGTCGTATATTTGTTTGGAAAAAAAATCAAGCTCTTCATTACTCCTATTTGATGGCATTTACAACCCTAATTTTTCCATTCATTGGACATTCATTTTACAAAAGGTAATTTGTTTTATGGCTCTTCAAAGCCAGGTTTAATAGCTTCTTAATTCCTGACCATTTCATCATTGATGTGGCCTATTAATCTTTGCTTAAATCATCCAATAAATCCTATTAACACCTCCATTAAAATCCATAAAACCTATGGTTCAGGGTTGCCAATATAATATTTTTGAAGTTGTGTGTTGTTGGGCAAGAGATATGAGAATGAGGAACAAACTTCTCCATCTATTCATCCTCCTTCCTCCTCATTCAAATCTCTTCTATTCTGGATCACAAGAGCTAAGTTCGGATCATTCTTCTGGAGTTGTGTGAAACAATGAGAAGCCGGTAGCAATGGAGTTTTACTACTAGGAGGATTCGAGATAAAATCTGCACATAGATCTCAAATAATTTCTTAGGACAGTGTTTCGAGCATGAATTCCCCTTAGACAGGTAACTCTAACCTTTTGTTATTTTGTGTTATAACAAAAAAAATCAAGGTAAATATCTAACAAGTTTTAAGGCAGTTATGAATCGTTTCTTTTGAAGATTCAAGGATATACAAATACAAAGTTCATAACCATAATTAAAATTTTATTTACATAAATAGCAAAATTAAAATCTCTTTGTATATGATCTTAAGGTTTCAGGAAACAGTTCCTTTAAATGCAGGGAATGTGCTGGCCAGTGAGGACAATGAGCCTGCAGGCAAATGGCTTGCCCTCATCGGCTAAGCACTCAACAATCCCCGGCATCAGCCGTCGCCGAGGGACGACTCTGTTGGAGTGGGTGGGGTTCCCAACCTATGTGGAGAAGACCCCGGAGTGCGACGAGCGCCGTCCGATATCGGAGAAGCTCGGGAAGTAGGCGACGGAGTTGCTACTGCTGCTGCTGGAGCTGCTGGAAGCAGGGGATCCGAGTTCGGGCCGAACTCGGTCCCAGGCCGAGTTCTGGCCGAACTCGGTCTGGCCGTTCCAGGGTTTGGCCAGTAGGTGCTGGTTGCCCCACACAGAGTTCTGGCCGAACTCTATGTCGTCGGGGGCTGAAGCGGGATTCTGGATGAGTTTTCATCATTGGATCTAATCCAACGGTCCAGGTTGGCTGCGGGATTAGGGAGTTATATTGGGATTTCCCAACCCTAATTAAAAGAAAAATGCATTGGATAACACAAGTTTGAGAGAGGAAGGAGGCAAGAGTGCCATTACAACTTCGGAGAAGAAGACGGAGGATTGAAGGTCGCTGTTCGAAGGAGATCGTGTTCGGGTAATCTCTACTCGTCGTTCTCGCTCTTCGTAGCCTTGTAATCATTGTTCTTATCTCTGAGTGTTGTGGGGATCCGATTTGGATCGGGAGGAGTTTGTAGAGGGTGTAATTCTTCTATTCCATTAGTGGAGGCTTCTCAGGGTTGGACTCCGATCGTCCCGTGGTTTTTTCCCGCAAGGGTTTTCTACGTTAAAAATTCTCTGTGTCTGCGTGGATTGTTTTGTGTGTTTGTTTTTGGGTTCGTGCGTTGTATTGCTCGGTCCTCTCGTATATACTCTCCGGTTTGGGGAAAGGTTTCCGCGTTTCTTTCCCAACAGAGTGGTATCAGAGCTTTGGGTTCAAAGGGTGTCAGGAGTTGACAGAGGAACCAGAGAGGAGAGATGGACGCGAAGCCGGTGCGCATGGTGAATCTGAATGGCACAAACTATCATTATTGGCAGAGCAATATGAAGGATTTGCTGTTCGTCAAGAAGCTGCATCTGCCCGTATTTGCATCCGAGAAGCCCAGTGATAAATCCGAGGAGGACTGGAAATTCGAGCATATATAGGTGTGCGGATACATCAGGCAGTTCGTTGACGAGAACGTGTACAACCACGTTGCCAATATTGAGCACGCGAAGACGTTATGGGATAAGCTGGAATCTTTGTACGCGAAGAAGACCGGGGTAAACAAGTTGTTCCTGATCCGGACGATGATGGGTCTGCGGTACAAAGATGGGGCGTCTATTACGGATCACTTGAGTGATTTCCAGGGCGTGGTTGACCAGCTATCTTCTATGGAAGTCAAGTTCGACGATGAAGTTCAGGGACTGTGGCTGCTGTGTACATTGCCAGACTCGTGGGAGACCGTACGAGTATCTATGATCGCTTCTGCTCCAGAGGGCGTGGTCAGTCTGGAGTTTGCCAAGAGCGGGGTGTTGAATAAAGAGATGCGGAGACGTTCTCAGGGCACTTCATCCACATCCCACCACTCAGAGGCACTTGTTTCAGAGAGCCGCGGAAGGGGCAAAAGCAGGGGTCCAGGTGGTGGCAGAGACAAGAGCAGGGGGAAGTCCAAGGGTCGTTACGAGGACTCGGAGTGTTACCATTGCGGTAAGAAGGACCATATCAAGCAGAATTGTTTCGCTTGGAAGAGAAAGAAGAAGGGCGACAAGGGGAAGCAAGAAGAGAACACTACAGCGGCGGCCTCGGTGCATGGAGGCGATGTGATCGTCGTAGGTGATGAGGTCATTACTAACCTCGCCTGCGATGACAATTCTTGGCTGGTGGACTCAGGGGCTTCAGCACATGTATCTCACAATAGGGCACTGTTTGCCACTTACACGACAGGCGACTGCGGCGTGTTGAAGATGGGCAACGGAGATGTGTCGAAGGCGGTTGCCGTTGGAGATGTGCATTTGAGAACGAAGACGGGTGCAGTTCTTGTTCTCAAGGATGTTCGTCATGTCCCTGATATCCGTTTCAACCTGGTGTCGGTTGGAAGATTGGATGACGAGGGATTCTTCAGTCTCTTCGGGAATAGTCAGTGGAAGCTTTCCAGAGGTTCGATGGTGATTGCCAGAGGAAGCAAGAAGTCCGGTCTCTACTATATGGAGGGGAGCGCAGAGGGGGCACAGGAGGTGAACGCAGTCAGTGATGCGTCTACCGAGTTGTGGCACAGGCGGCTCGGCCATATCAGCGAGAAGGGGATGAGCTACTTGGTGAACAGAAAAGTGATTCCGGGGCTCAAGTCTACAAAGTTGGAGAAATGCACGCACTGTTTAGCTGGGAAGCAAAATAGGGTGTCTTTCCAAAGTCACCCAAGTTCGAGGAAGCCGGCGTTGCTCGAGTTGATTCACTCGGATGTCTGCGGTCCTATGAAGGTAATATCTCTTGGTGGTGCTTCTTACTTTGTGACTTTTATTGATGACTGTTCCAGGAAGGTTTGGGTCTATGCCTTAAAGACCAAGGATCATGTGCTGCCTACTTTCAAGGAGTTTCAGGCCTCTGTTGAAAGGGAGACGGGCAAGAAGTTGTTGTGTGTTCGGTCTGACAATGGCGACGAATACATCGGTCCCTTTGATGCGTATTGCAGAGAGCAAGGGATACGACACCAGAAGACTCCGCCAAAGACACCTCAGCTCAATGGTGTAGCGGAGCGCATGAACAGGATACTGATGGAGAGGGTGCGGTGTTTGCTGTCAGAAGCAAACTTGCCGGGCAGTTATTGGGGTGAGGCTCTTCTCACAGCTGCTTATATTATTAATTTGTCTCCTAGTGCTCCTTTGCAGGGTGATGTGCCTGACAAAGTATGGTACGGCAAAGAGCCGTCATACAATCACCTGCGGGCGTTTGGTTGTAAAGCCTTCGTGCATGTACCGAAGGACGAGAGGGCCAAACTTGAGCCGAAGACGAGGCGATGCATCTTTGTCGGCTACGGTCGGGATGAGTTTGGCTATAGACTCTACGACCCAGTGGAAGGAAAGCTCTACAGAAGCAGGGACGTGGTGTTCGTCGAGGATCAGACCATGACCAACACTCAGGATTCCGAGACGCCTTCTGAGGCTGAGGAATTGCCTGAGTTAGAGTCATTTCGCTTCGAGCAGTTTCCAGAGGACATCGCAGAGGATCCAGTTATGGGGGAGCCGGTACATGGAGTTGCTCTCAACCTTGATCATCAGCCTGCTGATGGTGGTCAAGGTGTCCCTCAGGAGGATGAGCATGCCGGAGAGGTAGTTCCTGAAGGGGCGGAGGCTGTCGGTATACAGCCAGCACCAGTAGCTCCACTGAGAAGGAGTGACAGGGATCGTCGACCATCTACGAGATACTCACCGGATGAGTATGTGCTATTGACTGACGGAGGAGAGCCCGAAAGTTTCGCAGAGGCTATGGAAGACGAACACAGGCAGGAGTGGATGGTGGCTATGCAGGAGGAGATGAGTTCCTTGCACACCAATTCTACTTATGATCTGGTGCGGTTGCCAAAGGGCAAGAAGGCTTTGAAGAATCGATGGGTGTTCAGAGTGAAGCAGACGGATGATGCTACTCGCCCTCGATACAAAGCGAGGCTGGTAGTCAAAGGCTACGGTCAGCGGAAAGGCGTGGATTATGATGAGATCTTTTCGCCTGTCGTCAAGCATTCGTCTATCCGGGTGGTGCTAGTGTTAGCAGCCAGTTTCGACTTGGAGGTCGAGCAGATGGACGTGAAGACGGCATTCCTCCACGGTGATCTTGAGGAGGAGTTATACATGGAGCAGCCGGAGGGATTCTGTGAGAAGGGCAAGTCACATTTGGTCTGCCGGTTGAGGAAGAGCTTGTATGGTCTGAAGCAGGCTCCGAGGCAGTGGTACAGGAAGTTCGAGTCGTTTATGGGGGAGCATGGTTATGCACGGACGACGTCGGATCATTGTGCATTTGTGAGGTATTTTGCCGATGATGATTTTATCATTTTGTTGCTCTATGTTGATGATATGCTATTAGTGGGTCGGAATGCCACTAGGATAGCGGAGTTGAAGCGCCAACTGGGCGCGACCTTCTCTATGAAGGATTTGGGCACAGAAAAGACTATTCTTGGGATGGAGATCAGCCGAGAGAGAGTCCAAGCTGCTACACTTGTCCCAAAAGAAGTACATTCATCGGGTACTTCAGCGTTTCGGGATGGACGGGTCGAAGAAAGTGAGTTCCCCCCCCCCCCGCGGCTCACTTTAAGCTCACTGAGGAACAGTGTCCATCTACCGAGGACGAAAAGGAAGATATGGAGCGGGTTCCATATGCCTCAGCTGTGGGAAGCCTGATGTATGCTATGGTGTGTACGAGGCCAGATATTGCTCATGCTGTTGGTACGGTTAGCAGGTATCTTTCAAATCCTGGAAGGGTACATTGGAGTGCGGTCAAGTGGATTCTACGTTATCTTCAGGGCACTGCTGGTTGGAGACTTTCCTTTGGTGGTGACGAGCCGAAGCTGGTTGGGTATACCGACGCTGATATGGCTGAAGATGTAGACACGAGGCGATCGACTTCGGGCTACGTGATAATGTTTGCGGGAGGAGCAGTATCGTGGCAGTCACGGTTACAGAAGTGTGTTGCCTTGTCGACGACAGAGGCAGAGTACATTGCGGCGACGGAGGCTTGCAAGGAGCTGTTGTGGATGAAGAAGCTGCTGCAGGAAATGGGACTGAAGCAAGAGCAGTATACTTTGCTTTGCGACAGTCAGAGTGCGATCCACCTTGTGAAGAATCAGACGTTTCATAGCCGGTCCAAGCACATCGAGACCGGTATCATTGGATACGGGATGTGGTTGAGAAGAAGGACGCGGAGCTTGAGAAGGTGCATACAGATGACAACGGAGCTGATATGTTCACGAAGATTCTACCAAGGAGGAAGTTTGAGTACTGCAGGCAGGTCGTCGGGATGACGACATCCTCCCCATAGTTGTGAAGGGAGAGATTTGTTGGAGTGGGTGGGGTTCCCAACCTATGTGGAGAAGACCCCGGAGTGCGACGAGCGCCGTCCGATGTCGGAGAAGCTCGGGAAGTAGGCGACGGAGTTGCTGCTGCTGCTGCTGGAGCTGCTGGAAGCAGGGGATCCGAGTTCGGGCCAAACTCGGTCCCAGGCCGAGTTCTGGCCGAACTCGGTCTGGCCGTTCCAGGGTTTGGCCAGTAGGTGCTGGTTGCCCCACACAGAGTTCTGGCCGAACTCTGTGTCGTCGGGGGCTGAAGCCGGATTCTGGATGAGTTTTCATCATTGGATCTAATCCAACGGTCCAGGTTGGCTGCGGAATTAGGGAGTTATATTGGGATTTCCCAACCCTAATTAAAAGAAAAACGCATTGGACAACACAAGTTTGAGAAAGGAAGGAGGCAAGAGTGCCATTACAACTTCGGAGAAGAAGACGGAGGATTGAAGGTCGCTGTTCGAAGGAGATCGTGTTCGGGTAATCTCTACTCGTCGTTCTCGCTCTTCGTAGCCTTGTAATCATTGTTCTTATCTCTGAGTGTTGTGGGGATCCGATTTGGATCGGGAGGAGTTTGTAGAGGGTGTAATTCTTCTATTCCATTAGTGGAGGCTTCTCAGGGTTGGACTCCGATCGTCCCGTGGTTTTTTCCCGCAAGGGTTTTCCACGTCAAAAATTTTCTGTGTATGCGTGGATTGTTTTGTGTGTTTGTTTTTGGATTCGTGCGTTGTATTGCTCGGTCCTCTCGCAGGTACTCTCCGGTTTGGGGAAAGGTTTTCGCGTTTCTTTCCCAACAGACTCCTCCGACTCGGAACGGCTCGAGGAGGAGCGAATCGAACAGCTCCAAGCACAACCACCACCACCAGCAGTCCAAGGACCCGAGATCAGGAGGAGGACTCTCCTTCTTCCAGAAAAACACTCTCAAGGTGCTAAGCAAGAGCTACAGCGTCAACGACGTCCCCATCAAGGCCTGCAATTGCTCCAGCGAGGCCTGCGGCGGACGGAGGAGCAGAGAGCTCAAGGAGTTCATCCAGAACGTCGAGTCGAACTCCGATGGCGACTTGCCGGTAGGGGGCGATCCCCAGAGGGCCAGAGCAATATGATCTACTGCCTGATTTCGAGCAAGCAAATGGTTGGCATTTTTCTTTCTGTATCGTTCAGGAATGAAATAGCGCAACACATTGGGCATGTTAGGGTTTCTTCCCTTGGAAGAGGGATCATGGGATGCCTAGGAAACAAGGTAAGCTACATATATATCTTTGATATGCCTGTCAACTTTGTGATACACATCGTGTATCGATTTATTTGTGTATCGTATTATATATCACGTATCAGATCCCGTGTATCGAATGTTACGTTAACTCTATTAATTTAGGTCTATACTTCTGAGCATGATTTGATGTAATGTTCTCATAATTTTTTTATGTTTCGTTTTTACTAAGTGGATAAAATTATATGTATTTTGTAAAATGATCGACAAAAACAACATAATATTAGAAATCATCACTTGAATATACGGGAGAGGTCCACACATCGAAAAATATTATTTATAGTGGAAAGGAACACAAAGCACATTCTGAAGTGAGAAAGAATGTGAGGGAGTGTGTAGAGATGTAGAACCAGTATGCAAATTAGGAAGATCTGTGCCATCGCCAATCACAACGTCAGTCCCTGAATAAGGAGCATGAGTTGAAAGATTACTCAGGTCGGTAGTAACATGGTGCGATGCACCACTATCAAGGAGCCAATTGGTGCCTTCGAAGTTGTCCGGTATTGTAACATTGACACATAGTTGCCATGGAGATGGAGGTTGAGGTTGTCCTTAACGAAATGCACGTTGTTGTGGATTGGATTGCATAGTTGTTGGTGTCAAGCAAAATAGAGGACATTGTTGAACCGTGTGTCCTTGAGCACGACACCCTTGACACTTTACAAGATACGGTCAATGAGAGAGACGATCAGTCCACATACTGGAGTTGGTTGGTGTGCGTTCCAACGATCATTGGATCCTTGATCCATTCGGTGAAGAAGTTGGCTCCGATACCATGATGAGATTGAGAGAGAAGATAAAATTGAAAAAATTATTGCTCACTCCATTATGTTGTATAGACAGAATATATATACAATTACAACAGCTCAATAGTAAATAATTAGTTTCCTACGATAACAACTAGTAGGTAATTAGTTCCCTACAATCACTACTCTAGAATAGGTAACTAATTAATCTACTACGGTTAGCCAATGTTCCAAATCAGAATCCTAATGATTACAGATATCTTTATCAGTAACAAACTAAAAATATACAAAACAGTAAACGCAGAAAATAAGATTAGCGAATCTACTCTTCAACAAAATCTATATGCTATATTTTCGTAATCGCTTCGCTTCTGCAGTCGAGTGATCTGGCTCGGCGATTTGAACTACCGAGTGGCCTTGAGCTACGCTGAAACGAGAGTTCTGTTGGAGGACAGTGACTGGAAGGCATTGTTAGTGAGGGATCAGGTGTGAAGTTATTTCTGATATTCCAGTTATTACAGACTCCTACCGATAAATCACTCGTTATCGCAGCAATTTTCCGGCTAGACCAGGAGAAAAATGCGAAGTCTAAGAAAAAAAAGTTGTACACCCGCATGGTAAATGTTCCCCCATTCGTCGTTTATTTTACCGAGTTTGTTCCCGAGTTTACGAACCATAATAATGGTTGTATGATCGCTTTGTGACCTAATTATAGGTGTGATCGTATACTTTGGTACGGGAACAGGATCGAACAACTGCAGTATCTAAGGGGAGGGTCGAGATTTTCCGATCACAAACCAGTGTGTGCCGTCTTCATCGCTCATGTAGAGACGGGCAACAGCAAGTAGAGGAAGGGCTACCCCGCCGTCGTCGACTGGAGAGTCCCTAATCACAAAGAGCTGATGCCTCAGAGGCACAGCTATAAGTTCTAGTGAGGGATATTTCTTGGTCTCCTTTACTTGTTCATATTGATTCCTGGAACCTGGAGAGTCCCAACATGTAACATAATAGTTTGGGTCATTGGTTCTTATTTGATTTTTTGGTAACTGTAAGTGAATGCAAGTAAGAATATCCTTCTGTGTTACAAACCCCTCAACACCAAATCATACATGTGAGAACAAAGATTGAAAAAGAATAACAGAGCGTGATGTTCATCATACATTCCCTTTCTTCTTGTATTTTCCACAAGGTCATCGAAAAATGTCTAAGCTCATCAATTGACCATCTATATTGCAAGAATACAGACACAGATACAAACAAGGACACGATAGGATACAGGATATGGGCATTTCCATCTAGATTGCATAAATACGGACACGGTTACTGACACTATATGGATACTAACACCAACCATCAATATACTCAGGCCCTTATTTCTAGTTTCACCAAACATATTGCCCTTGCAATCATTTTTCAATTTATCAAGATTTTCCATGTCAACAACAAATTCACACTTATTCTTGCGCCTTGGCTTCAGTTTCATCACCAACAAACTATTGTCCGATGCAATGCATTGTTAGTTAGCTGCAACAAAGCTGAAAAATTATCTAGGATGATCTGGGCATGTAAAACAATATCAATGTATAATTATTATATGACTAGTAAATATATCAGTTTCATTATTTTCCATATAGTTTTTTATTGTCAATAGGAAGTATTTTCCATACACTTGATCTGTAACTTGGGCAGTGCAGAGATTTTACTATAACATGGACTTGACAATTATAACGTCAAAAATATGATCAACTCAAGCCCATTTGAAGCTTGACAATTATAACATCACCGATGTTCAAATGATACAGACATAAAGATTAGTAGAGTTATTCTCTAAGATCCGACCACATATTTTGCTAAAGAACAGAGGTATTACATTAGCTCTGTGGTTTGCTCTCTAGAGAACTGAGTTGTTCATTATTCATACCATTTTCATTTCTATGCAACTCTTCTGCTCTTTCCTGGGAAGATGAGTTCTCTTCATCTTCTTTAATGAACTTGCAAGGGTCGTCTTCTTTGACGGACTTGCCAGTATTGTCTTCTTTAACGGGCTTGTCAGGATCCTTTTCCGAGTCAGTTTTAATGCTTGGTATGGCAGATTCCTCAATAGTCTCAGAGGAATTCGCTCTAGACCAGAAGAAAGGCATCTTTGTGTCATCTTCTCTCATCCTTGCAGCATAATCTGTGATGTTGAAACCCACCTGACTATTCCCTCCGAATGATGATTCAAGCTTGTCCATATCGAAATGCTCTTCCATGATCTTCAATGAATTGTGGTCGTTGGGGTAAACAAACTTCACTTTGTTGTAAGTCTTCCGCTCTAGAAAAGGCTTCACCACCTGCAAGATTTATGCATTCCATATGAGATTTCATGGGGAGTCATTTTGGATTAACTTATTCAAACAATATTTGCGTGAAACTCTCAAACTTATAGGTGATGAAGGTGTCAAAATCTGTTAACAGCCATGTGACAGAAAAAAGAAGTTAAGCAGCTATAATGGAAAATGAGGACAAATTTTTGTGTTTTTTTTTATATGTGCGAGCACTTGTGGTACACAGACACAGAGGATGCGGAAAGTAATATCCATATTGCATATGGGAATTTCACGACAGGTACAAATAAATAAAAAGTAGGGATGGAAAAAAAAAACAGAATAAATATTGTAAGCATAGTGCTGGAAGGTTGCCACAAGTGCAAATTGTTACACAGAATCTCGTATATGCAAAAAAAAATGGATTTTTTTTTGCAAAATCATAGCATGGATTAGTCATTAAAATTTGCAAAGTTTCGCAAAATATGGGAAGCAATAGAGTATTTTGGCTTCATGGTTACTTTGAGATATCTGACGATGCTTTCATTAATAAGGAAACTTAAAGAGTAGGCTTACTAACAGTACAGCAAGAACACGCAAAACCCATATATGTAGACATTCAGGCATGCTGTTCCAGGACATAATGCATTAGTTTCATAAACACGTTTCTACATTCTACCACGGATAAAATAGAATTTAGATAATAGAGGGCATGATCAAAAGGGTATTCACTAGCTAAAAATTAAATCACCAAGGAAAAATGAGGATTTGCAGCATTAAAGATATTTACTTTAGCACATTTATGTCAATCAATCTCTAAATATTTTACATAATAAAGTAATAACATACCATCCAAAAGGGTTCAAAGAATTTTGGGGCGTTGTACAGAATAGCAAGACCAAGTCTTTCTGGGTAGCGATCCTGTAGAATGTGGGCTGTTTCTTTTGTCACCTTTACCGAAATGTGCGACATATTGAACCCATGGAAGTCAATGAGCCAAACCATCTGTTCTTGGTTGGCTGGCAAATTCAAAATAGCATTCTCCATACAGTACACTAAGTATTTGATCTGTCCCTTGGTGGAGTTTGTATTCTGCAATTCGAGGAAAATAAAGTCAGATTTGTTCCAAATGATAGTGTGTGAAGTAAATTCGAGCATTACACACCTGTCGGGCAGGTCTCATGACAAGGACACTCCTACCATGTTTGTCAACAAAGTTTGAGCGGTATATTTTTCCAGTCTCAGCTTCATGAGCTATTTCCTCCTACAAAGAGTGTGGTATCAAAATAAGTACTGCAGAGAACCACAAATTAAGAGATGAGAAGCAGAAAATGATCATAACAGTGAAACCAACAAGTAGGCTAAATCGATTAAGATATAATCTTTTGGACATGGACGTAATGGAATATGGATAAAAGAAGAACGAGCAATGTCACACTGAGAAATTCGTGCTAGAGAGTACTTCAAATGCTGCAGGTTTCACTGAATATCAAAAGATAACCATCAAATAACATAATCATATTATGGATGATGACATGTGGCATTTAACTCGGACTGCAAAGTTTTGGGATAAAGATTTTGTCCTTGTTATTGAGCTGTAGTTAGAAGTAGCATTTCAAGAAGTATTAACAGTTAAGAGTATACTACCGTAGATAGTCCCATATTGGTCGGATGGTGAGGCTGCCGCCGATTGTGAGCTATAAATACCCAGCCTCTGGGCTAATACTATTATCCCATTCCATTTTCCCTAAACTCTGAGTATATTATGTTGTTTATCCAATGGCAATTAAATGCATGAACAGTATATTTAAAAAAGAAAGGTATGTTGTTTCAGTTAAGCATCGGAGATATGCGCAATTGCATCTTGAGAGATTGCAAATTCAACATAACGATGAGATGCCGAATTCGGAGAAGGTTCATCTAATCTGAAGCATAATTAGCTGATGTTGGTTACATTGACCAAGCAAGATAGCACAACTCTTGAATTTCAGTTAAAGAAAACTAGAACTTGATTTATCCCAAAAAGAATATAGAAATCTTGAAGAAAAAAGGCAAAGAAGAGATCTCACGAAGCACAAAAAAACACTCAAGTAACTGGTCATGGATTTAATACATAACATGACACAAAGTTCCCTACAATTTAACAACAATTCTGACAAATGTATGCTGCCGTTTAATTGTTTGTCGACGTGACATTCCAAAGCAGGTCTGCAGCCAAAGGTAGATGATTCTGGCAACTAAGGTTCCATCATGGACAATGCAAAGATGTACAGAGTAAGGTCATAGATTGGTTATCCAAATGCACTTGAAGTTTATTAACTATAGCATGAGAATAGTAGTGTACTAACCCAACGAATTTCTTCAGGCTTGTAATCGAGACGCCACTTCAAGGTTTCTTTTAGCATTTTACTTGCCTTCTTAACGTTCCAGTTTCTTGCTGTCAAGTACCTTTGGATAGCCGAATCAGAACAATAAATAGATAACTTGTCTGGCAATTGACCTAGCGACGCCCTAATTTCATTAATCTGAAAAGAAAATCAGAAATATCTATAAGCCCAAAGAAAAGGCAGTGATGTAGTTTGATAGATAACTGTTTAACATTTTAAAGAAATATAGCAGCTTTATCGCAAAGATAAAAGCTACATTAAATTAAATGCTGTAGCCTAGTATCACCTTGGCCCTCTGTTCCTCTGACAATGATTGTTCTCCAGAACCATTTGATACAACAGAATTCTTCAAACTCATATTCAGTTTTAATAAGTCTCCTGGAGATGAAGAATTAGAGGTACTTCATTAAAGGTACTGAAGTCCAAAGAGCAAAATCAATAGGCAAGACTGCCAGATAAACTGATTTCTTGTAATATATTAAAGATGCGAAAGTATTATATTTTCTATTTCATGATCAAATCCTAAGATTCTCTTTCATTCAAATATGATGCAAAATTTCAACACAACAAATTTTGATTATCACACTAGTCAAAGTTATTCATGAGATTTGCAGTATCGAAATACAAATCGGTTTCAGACAATTATTTTCAGTATCGGTATTGGTTTCGGTTGATTCCAGTTGGAGTTTCTTTGATTTCGGAAAGGCAACATAATTACAAAATATTACATATATTACGGCATAATTTTATGTTTTGTTTATGTTTTTTTCCTCAGTTTGGATTTTGAAATCGCACTCATTCCCATATTGAATATAAATGGGGATTTGTTACGCTTAAATATGGGTATTTGTCTATATGATTCCCACTCTTACATCAGGGTAAGCCACTTGCCATTGAAATATAATACGGAAACTAGTTCGGCTTATATACGAGTATTTGGTTATCACATTTACATCTGGCCGTTTTGTCAAGTGTTGATTCACATTGAGGCCTATGATGATTCATGTCATAGGGGAACTGTGGGCACAGGCTGACAAAAGTAGAGGAATGGGATTTCTCCGGTTTTCTCAGGTCTTCTTGTGGCTTCTGGAATGTAATGTATGTGGATTTTTTGTGTTCGTGTGTTCTTTTGTATTGGGGTTATCAAATTATAAGTGGTGGTTGCATAGTTTTTACAAAACCTTTTACTAGTGGATCTCACTCTCATGGCGGTTTTACCACTTTTGGGTTCAGTTTCATGATCTCTGTGAGTTGTTTTTCTTTCATTAGCTGTCCATTAAATCTTCATGTCCTAATCATAAGTCAACAATCCAGGTAGTACTTGACATATAAGTGTAGCGCCCTTCTTGTAAATTCAAAAACTTTACTACTTCCCTTATGCTTCGTATCCTCGTTCCATCAAAAAGAATAGATTCAAGTGATTATGTACCACACAGACGAAAATTGCACGAGTCCATAATAATAGTAGAAAGTATATGTTCTTGATTCATGGTATTAAATCATATTCTAAACATCCTCTATCAAGGTTGGTCAGCCCGAATAACATATAATCCACAAGATTGTGAAAAGCATGTTAGAACTATTAGCCTACGTACATGGATATGACGAACCTCAACAACTTCAACCTGAGATCAAGTAAATCATCTTTATCATTTCATGTTATCCTACTAGTCCATATTCAATTTACTTCAAGATAAAAATAAGTTTAGTTAGTTTTAGTTTAGTTTAGTTTTTATAGACTTTCTCATACATTCGATCTTTGGATCTCATGTATCTTTTTATTTTTACCCCTTGTAGCATATTTTCCTCAAGTTGTAAAACTCCTATATATTATCAATATACAGATGATTGTACTCACATTGTGAGAGAGAGCAAATCACATATACATTTGTCATATGGTATCAGCAACTTTACTAATAGATCAAATTGCCGACTCTACTTCTTCTCCAGCATTCAATAATGGAGGTTCTTCAACCGTGGTTTCATCTGCCGTCAACCCTTAATCCACGTGTCGGATATCCCGACTGTTATATTCGTTTCTCCTCTGCTTAAGGGTGATAACTATGCCACCTAGGTAAGGGCATCTCAAAGGCGATAGACGCCAAACGGAAACTAGGGTTCATCGATGGGTCTCTTCTCCCTCCCTCGGATCCGCTTGAGTTTTCATACTAGAAGTGTTGTGATGACTTAGTGGGGAGTTTGATTTTAAATTACGTTCATCTGGAAATCCGTTCAAGTTGCATGTACGCCGATTCTGTCTATGTGACTTGGAAGGATCTCAAAGTTCAATTCTCTCACTCCAACGCACCAAAGCTTTATAACTCAAGAATTTTGTATACAATCTCAAGCAAAATGACTTGACGATCACTATCTACTACACTCGCCTCAATATTTTATTAGGACGAGTTGGACTCTCTTCTCTTTTCAGAACCAAGCATATGATGCCGGCAAATCATTACTCGAATGCCATGAGCGAGATCGCACCATGGAGTTCTTATAAGACTTGCATGATCTCTTCTCCGGTCTTCGCAACCAAATACTTCTCATCGATCCTCTACCTTCCATGTAATGGATTTTTAATCCGTGAAGCAAGAGGAGGACCAGCTTATGAACACAAAGCCGATCCCTCATGTCGAGTCTGTTGTCTTGCAAATAGCACATGGGGATCAACAACGCCCTACTCGACCAACGGGAACTAAAATGTCACGTCCTTTTTGTGATCATTGCAACCGTCACTGACTCACTGCCACACTCGCCAAATCTGCTACCGTCTTCATGGGCTCCTCGTTCATCAACAAGATAATGTTTGTTGAGCAATTCAGTGAGGTTATTTGCTCTCCTCATTTTAAAATATCCAACGCATGTTATATTCCAAGTTTCACTTAGAACTTGATTTCAAGCAAGTCAACTAACTCGTTTTCTAACATGTTTTGCACGATTCTCATGTGTTTCATGTTATTTTCATGACCTACTCACGAACCGAGTGATTGGTCAGTGTCATCTGGTTGTTGGGCTATACCTACTTCGCATTTCCACTTTCACGTTTTTCAATAAAGTGTCATTTGATATATGGCATTGGCGATTCGGCCACCCAAGTGTATATCGTTTTAAAATTTCTATGTGATTCCTTTAATTACATCAGTTCGAAATTTTCTTCTTCATGCAATGTATGCCCATTGGCAAAACAATCCATTGAAATTTAATAAAAAGTAGTATTTCCTCTACACGTTCTTTTCAGCTTTTACATTGTAATATTTTGGGAACATTTAAGATCATGTCCCTTAGTAGATCTTGTTATTTTTCTCACGATTGTCGACGACCACTCGAGATGCACTTGGGTTTATCGCATGGTTCAGAAATTGGAAACAGTGAAATTTCTAACTTATTTTTAAATTTTGTAATGAACCAATTCCACATGATTGTTTCAACTATATCAACAAGTCAACGTGACATTCACCTACCAAAGTTACAAACATTTCGTTCAAATAATGGATCGAAATATCTATCATGCGACCTGCAACTTTGGTTTCTCAATCACGGGGTCATCCTTCAACATTCTTGTGTTTCCACCCCTCAACAAAAGCATCGCCATCTCCTCAATGTGGCTCGTTCCATTCGTTTTCAAGCAAACCTTCCCTTCAAATATTAGGGTGAAGTATCATCAACGCTTGTTACATCATTAATAAACTTCCATCACCTCTCTTTCGCATAAATCTCTGCATGAGATCATTACGGGCTCTCCTCCTAATTGTTAGCCCAATGATTATATCATGTTTTTGAATATGGCTAATCAATTAAGTTTAACATAACGACGTCACTAATATTCATGTAATCACTATCATGTTGCTACTTAAACCTAGCATTGTCCTAATATTAGCATTGTCCTAATGTTCTATATCAATATTGCTATGCTTGTATCATATTGTTTTGTTTGTCTAACATGTATTTGTAGACATGCTGTAAGCATGATCAAACCAGGACATATGCAATGGAGTAATTATTGATGGGCCAAAGACGGCGTTATACAAGAAGATTTCTCTGAACCGCCTAACGACCTATCCGGGGCCTCGCATCGGGGGTTCTGCTGCCCAGTCAGCGGACAGGGGTCGAGGGGACAGCGCCCCCTGTCAGGGGTTCGGGGGCGAAGCCCCCGAAAGGTATTCAGATTTCCAGATCTGTTTATCTTTGGACGACCGCCGTCGAGTGAAAAAGGCATCTTCAAGTCTGCTCAAATATTTGAAGAAAGGCGTCATCAAAGGGCTCTTAGTTTTCCTATTTTATCATGTAATTTTTCATATTTATTGAGTCTAGGAATACGATGTACACTGCATCGTACTGGCAAATAGGCTACCCAAGAAACGTTTTCAAAATACCCTTTCGTTTTGAAAACAAGCCCACTTACAAAAGCCCAAACTACTTCCTAACTGTTTGACTTTTCAAAAAGCCCAAAACTAATTTGCAAAAACCCTGACAGAACTCCAACAGAACTCGGCCAGAGTTCGGCCCGAATTCGGCCAGAGTTCGGCCAGAGTTCGGTTAGTGAACGTTGCTTTTTGAACTTGGTCTTCCTGCAGTTACGGATCCCAACGAGATTTTCTCATAGAGTTCTGTCTGAATTCTGCCCGAATTCTGTCAGAATTCTGTCTTTGGAAAAACTATAAATAGAGAAGGATTTCGATCATTTCAACTCACTCATTCACTTTCATATCTCTTCTCTATAAGCCTACTATTTCTTCCAAAGTATTCTGAGCTATTCATTTTCAAATCCCAAGCCAGTTACAATCCTCTAGTCGATTTGTCAGTGCGGTACGGTCTAGAAGTTTCAGAGTGGTTGTAATCAGAGGCTTGATTGAAGAAAGACTCTTCACAATTGAAGTTGGTCGAGTACTTCGGATCAAAGCTCGCGTTGTAGAAGTTGCAAGAACTTCGGATGAAAACTTGTGGTGATTTTCCATAGTGGATTCAACTGGAAGCTAGAGTTCTTCCGACTGGACTAGTCCTCACAAGAGAGAAACCAGTATACATCCTTGTGTTTGCGTTTGCTCTCTACTCTCTACTATTTATTTACATATCTGTGATATATTATCTGTGATCTTGTTACTAACAAATTTTAAAGTTAATTTCCGCTGCCTACTCTATTCACCCCCCCTCTAGAGTATTGCGCTTTACAACTCGTTCCTACAATCGGTCCTACACTAATTATTGGCATTTCAAAGTTTTTGGATGCCTTTGTTTCGCTAGGAACACAACCATTAAAAATAAATTCGATCCTCGCGCTAAATCGGTTTTATTTCTCGATTATCATTTTGGTATTGTCTTAGATATCGAAACTCAACGAACTTATGTTTATTACGATGTTGTCATCCACGAAAATGTTTTCCATTTTTGTGACATCATTGATTCAAACACTTATGTAAACCCTTTCGATAAGCAACAAACTCAAACTTGGGTTGATACTCCATTTCTCTCACATTCGCATCCTCATTTGCAACCGTTAGACAACGCATGTCCAACCACTCCATCGGCTCCTAGGCCTCCTCCTTCATCTTCTGCATCATCATCCTTGTCTAGTTCGGCAACTGTGCCTTCCTCACCACATCAATTTGTTTCAAATCTTTTCAATTATGGAGACGAAATTATGCCATCTCCATCAACTGGTTCTGCCACGCCACAAATATCCATCAACATGCCTATTCGAGATGATTACCCTCCATATTTTGAATGATTACATTTGTTCCATCAATGAGTGCACTTCTTCCATTCCATACACGCTCACCTATTTTCTTTCGACAAGTTTACCCTATCTCATCGTTCTTTCTTAACCAAGGTTCTCACCTTTGTTAAGTCGTGCACATCTACTGAGGCTATAAAATACCTCATTAGCGCCAAGGTAATGTTGAAAGAAATAAATGCTTTGGAATCAAACCAAATATATAGTCGTCAGATGCAAATGGATCTACAAGATAAAAATTTGTGCCAACGGATCTGTTTAAGGGTATAAGGCTCGCCTTCTTACTAAGGACTACACCCAACAAGAGGGCGAGGATTACCATAACATGTTTGTCCCAATGGTGAAACTTGTCATTGTGTGCATCTTACTCTCTTTTGTTGCTATCAAAGAATGGTCTCTACACCAATTAGACGTTAATAACACATTTTCATAAGGTGATCTCGACGAGGATATCTACATGCAATTACCCACTAGTTTCAATAATCAAAATAAATCTCTTGTTTGTAAACTTCACAAATCGTTATACGGTTCGAAACAAGCATCACGCCAATGGTTTGCTAAATTTTCCTTGCATTGCTTGATAAAGGATTTTCTCAATCAAGAGCATATTATTATCTTTTCACTCTTTCTCGTAGTGATTCTTACATTTTTCATCCTCATTTATGTCGATGGCATAATTATTACAGGGCCTAATCAACCCTTCATCTATTCTCTGATCTCTAAACTTGAAAATCGATTTTCCATCAAAAACTTAGGCCGTTTACAATACCTTTTGGGCATCGAAGTCTCACGTAGTCCCGAAGGTTTATTTCTATGTCAAAGAAAATACATGTTAAATATTCTTCAAGACTCCAACCTAACCGGTTCCAAAATATCCTCTTTTCCCGATAGATCATCATCTTAAACTACTACCATACCTCTCTCGGATCCAAGTGTATAATGACGTCTCAAAGGCCGACTCCTCTACCTTAATGTCACTTGTCCCGACATCACGTATGTTGTGAAGCTTCTCAGCCAGTTCATACAACTCCCGTGTTTGACTCACTTAATAGCTGTGCAATGTGTCCTAAGATAGTTGAAAGGTACTATATGTCACGATATTTTTCTTTCTAGTAGTCCTCTAACTCTACAGGGTTCAACGATTCGGATTAGGTTGGATGCCTAACAACTCGAAGATCCACTCTGGGATTCTTCACAATGCTAGGGGCTAGTCCTATTTCTTGGAAGTCCAAAAAACAGCCCACGATCTCTCCATCTTCGGCTGAAGCGGAATACCGTGCTCTTGCTAACGCCACTGCTAGAATTACAATGGTCTGCGTATCTCTTTAAAGATTTACAAATTTCTATCTCAGAACCCATCAAGGTCTCGATATTCAAGCTGTAGTCCACATTGCAGAGAATTTGGTCTTTACGAACGAACTAAGCATATCAAAATCGATGTTATTTTGTTCGATGTTATTTTGTTCGAGAAAAACTATTATCTTGTTTGATCCAACCGTCTCACATCTCTACACGAGATCAACTCGCTGATATTTTCACTAAGTCCCTCAAGGCCCACCAATTTCGATGACTTGTTAGCAAGTTGGGCCTTCGTTCCGATCCCATTCCTTCTCCAACTTGAAAGAGGGTGTTATAACTATTAGCCTACGTTCATGGATACGATGAACCTCAACAACTTCAACGTGAGATCAAGACTAATATTTTAATTCATCTTTATCATTTCATGTTACCCAACTAGTCCACATTCTTCAATGTACCTCAACGTAAAGATAAATTTAGTTAGTTTTAAATTAGTTTATTTCCTATCAGGGCCGGCCGCCGCCCAGGGCCCCCGGATCATGAGGACCCAAAAAAAAAAAAAAAAATTTGTATCTCAAAATTGAACTAGTATATACCATGGGCCCTTTTAGACACCAAGTTATTATGGTGTAGTGGTTAGTACTTTAGACTCCTTACTAGAGGTCCTAAGTTCAATCCTTGGTTGTAACTATTTTTTTTTAAAAAAAATTACATTATGTATGGGGGCCTTATTTTGAAAGTTCGTCCTGGCCCCCATGAGCTCAGGAACGGCCCTGTTTTCTATAGACTTTTTCGTATATGTAATCTTCGGATCTCTTGAATCTTTATTTTTTTATCTCTTATAACATATCTTCCTCAAGTTGTAAAACTTCTATATATTATGATATATCGAAGTCACAATGGTGATATTAAGCAAATCACATTTACATTTGTCATGCGCTAACCAACATAGTATATAGCATGAGTTATATATGTAGCATCTTCCTACATATAAACATTAAATTCTCTACAAGTTAATTATGCGGAACCCCTCTCTACAGAATCCTAACTAAACTGGAAGAAAAAAAAAAAATCCAACCGGCCCTTTTGAGTCACAACAACCGAGACTCCCAACATCGATGGCGTGTCCGCTCCACCGTGTCCCTACTGTGTCATATCAGTGCAGCATAGCATGTCCGTGATCTCCAACGCCTAAAGTTTTATTCATGAGATGCAAATTTACTACAAAAATTTCAGTAATTTTGCATAGTTTTTTTTTTTTTTAGGTTCCCAGAGGATACTGAAATGATGCTCCCGGACTGCTCACGCAAATTTCCCGCACTAAAAATAGCAGCCATAAACGGCAGTAAAAAGGACTGAAAATGGAAATTTTCAAACTGGTCCCCCAAAATTAGAAATTTACGAAATGGGTCAGTGATACTTACTTCCGGCGAATCGCACGGTCAGAATCCGACGGAGTCGGGGTCGGTCAAACAGAACGCATCGGTCGGAGAAAATTTGCAGAGAGAGAGAGAGAGAGAGAAAGAGTCTCTGTGTGTGGGTGGAGAGGAGAATAAGAAGGGAAAGATCAGCCGATTAGGTGGGTCAACAATTATTAATTTATGATTTGTAGAGGCTCGTTTCTAATCTAAGTACCCCCCTTAAATTAAATTAAATGCCATATTTCCCTTCTCCTTGGATTCTAATTTGCAAGATCAATTTCCTTCTCCTTCCGTATATTCGTATTTTTATCATTCTAGTCCCCCCTAACATTCAAGCTTCCGTGAAACACACAACCATCCACCCCATCCTTTTTTTTTAATTCTTGGGTTCTGCTTAGCAATTTTTTTTTCTCCTTGACTCGCGAGATTAATAAATTGAACATTTACGTCTTAGTTGTGTTTGATTGAGCTTTTTTTTCTATGAAAAATATTTGCAACACAAATTCTTCACTTGTTTGGCAGCGTATATTTTTTATGGTTATTTCTAAAAATCTATTATTTTTTATATTTTACCCCAAAATTGTGAAAAGTAAAATTGGTCCAACCATAGAAAAATGTCAATTTTTAACTTATTTTTTATGAAAATTAACGACAATCAAACACCCAAATTAATTCCATGAAATTTTTTCCATGGAAGCTTTTTCCTAGTAAAATAATTTCGTGGAATTAATTTTTTTTCTTCTATATTTTTCACCTTGCAATCAAACGCACCCTTGTAAGTTATAATAGGATGTAAAATATTTAGATTGAGTTGCCTGAATATGTTTTATGTATTTTTTTATTGTATATGTATGCGAGATGCACTATTGTCAAAGGTTCTCAAAGTCTATTAATTATTTGCTTTCATTTTTTATTCATTTTTGTATGTTGGTAGATTTCTCGATATTCGATGTCTGTCTTAAAATTTTTGTTGTCAAAAAAAAATATTTTTTGTGACAATTCTATGGTTCTTACTTCAAATTCGATAGTGAGATTCATCTAACTAAATTCTTACTTATTCAGCTTTTTTTTTGTTTCTAATTATATCAAATTTGTAACTCATCAACGTAACTATTCTTTCAGTCTTTTGGAGATTTATTTATCCGCTTTTTTCTGCTCCTTTTTTATAGCTAAGATACTTTTTATATTCAACAAAATATAAAGGGATCTATTTCCTACGCCTTATCTAAAAAAGTTATTAATCCGTGTTTACTCCATCATATGAATTAAAGTACTTGGAGGTTGAGTGCAATACTATTGCAATTCGATGAAAAAAAATGGGAATATTTTTCTAGGAATAAATTTACAATATATATTCATAAAAAAAAATGAGAACTTAATTACTGCTAAGAAACTTCTTTATAGGGGTAGGTTTACAAAAGCTCCCACTAAATATGTGGCGGCAGTTGAGTACAGGACCATCATCAGTATATTCTATTAAACAAAGAACAAAGGCAGACCAAGAAAATACTACGAAAGGCTACATGTGATCACTGTTGGGGACGAAGCGCGAAAATAATTTTCCCAAATTAGAAAGTCCTACGAGAGAATCGAGCAAAAGCACACAAACTAAAAATGTCAAACACAATCGCAGACACAAAGATTTTTGACGTGAAAAATCTTTGCGAAAAAAATCACGGGACGATCGGAGTCCAACCCTGAAAAACCTCCACTAATGGAATAAAGAGAATACACCCTCTACAAGCTCCTCCCGATCCAACACGATCACCACAACTCACTTGAAAGAAGAAAATTTTTAATTGCGGACTCCGAAGAACAAGAGATGCCGAAAAAATATTCGAAACAATCTCTCCTTCACAATAGTCCTTAATCCTCTCTCTATCGCTCTCTCAAAGATTGTAAAGCACTCTTGTTTTGAGATTATTTTCCAACTAGCATGCATCACCCTTTTATAAGTCCTTGGTAATCCACACATGGAAGGCAATATATATGAAAACTTCCAATATGCATCAATCATATATTTAATGGAAATCCAATCATAATTGGCTTGTCATAATTGGAAGCCCAATTATATGGAAAGCTACTATATGAAGGGTCCAATCATAAATATATGATCAAAGTAAATATGGAAATCCAATCACATATTTCCTTACCATATATGTTCCAAAATAGGATCCATGCACTCCCCGAGCTTCTCCGACACACGGATGGCGCTCGTCGCTCTCCGGGGTATTCTTCACATAGGTTGGGAATCCCACCCACTCCAACAAATCTGCCCCTTCACAACTAGATGGAGGAACTCGTCATCACGACGATCCGTCTGCAGTACTCAAACTTCTCCCTTGGTAGAACCTTCGTGAGCATATCCGCTCCATTGTCATCAGTATGGACCTTCTCAAGCATCGCGTCCTTCTTCTCAACCACATCCCGTATCCAATGATACCGAGTCTCTATGTGCTTGGACCGACTTTGAAATGTCTGGTTCTTCACAAGGTGAATAGCACTCTGACTGTCGCAAAGAAAAGTATACTGCTCTTGCTTCAGTCCCATTTCCTGCAACAGCTTCTTCATCCACAGCAGCTCCTTGCAAGCCTCCGTCGCCGCAATGTATTCCGCCTTCGTCGACAAGGCAACACACTTCTGCAACCGCGACTGCCACGATACCGTTCCTCTGGCAAACATCATCACATAGCCCGAAGTCGATCGTCTCGTGTCTACATCTCCAGCCACATCAGCGTCGGTATACCCAACCAGCTTCAGCTCGTCACCACCAAAAGAAAGTCTTCAATCGGCAGTGCCCTGAAGGTATCGTAGAATCCACTTGATCGCACTCCAATGTACCATTCCAGGATTTGAAAGATACCTGCTAACTGTGCCAACTGCATGAGCGATGTCTGGCCTCGTACACACCATAGCATACATAAGGCTCCCCACAGCTGAAGCATATGGAACCCGCTCAATATCTTCCTTTTCGTCCTCGGTAGATGGACACTGCTCCTCAGTGAACTTAAAGTGGGCCGCAAGGGGGCAACTCACTTTCTTCGACCCGTCCATACCGAAACGCTGAAGTACCCGGTGAATGTACTTCTTTTGGGACAGATGTAGCAGCTTGGACTCTCTCTCTCTCTCTCGGCTGATCTACATCCCAAGAATAGTCTTCGCTGCGCCCAAATCCTTCATAGAGAAGGCCATGCCCAGTTGGCGCTTCAACTCCGCTATCCTAGTGGCATTCTGACCCACTAATAGCATGTCATCAACATAGAGCAATAAAATAATAAAATCATCCTCGACAAACCTCACAAATACGCAATGGTCCGACGTCGTCCGTGCATAACCATGCTCCACCATAAACGACTCGAACTTCCTGTACCACTACCTCGGAGCCTACTTCAGACCATACAAGCTCTTCCTCAACCGGCAGACCAAATGTGACTTGCCATTCTCACAGAATCCCTCTGGCTGCTCCATGTATAACTCCTCCTCAAGGTCACCGTGGAGGAATGCCGTCTTCACGTCCATCTGCTCGACCTCCAAGTCGAGACTGTCTGCCAATGCTAGCACCACCCGAATAGACGAATGCTTGATGACAGGCGAAAAGATCTCATCATAATCTATGCCTTTTCGCTGACCGTAGCCTTTAACTACCAGCCTCGCTTTGTATCGAGGGCGAGTAGCATCATCCGTCTGCTTCACTCTAAACACCCATCGATTCTTCAAAGCCTTCTTGCCCTTTGGCAACCGCACTAGCTCATAAGTGGAATTGGCGTGTAAGGAACTCATCTCCTCCTGCATAGCCTCCATCCACTCCTGCCTGTGTTCGTCTTCCATAGCCTCTGCAAAACTTTTGGGCTCTCCCCCGTCAGTCAATAACACATACTCACCCGGTGAGTATCTCGTAGATGGTCGACGCACTTTGTCATTCCTTCTCATTGGAGCCACTGGTGCTGGCTGTATACAAACAGCCTCCTCCTCTTCAGGAACCGCCTTCCCGGCATGCTCATCCTCCTGAGGGACACCCTGACCACCATCAGCAGGCTGATGATCAAGGTTGGGAGCAACTCCATGTACTGGCAGCCCCATAATTGGATCCTATGCGATGTCCTCTGGAAACTGCTCGAAGCGAAATGAATCTAACTCAGGCAATTTCTCAGCCTCAGAAGGCGTCTCGGAATCCTGAGTGTTGGTCATGGTCTGATCCTCGATGAATACCACGTCCCTGCTTCTGTAGAGCTTTCTTCCCACCGGGGCGTAGAGTCTATAGCCAAACTCATCCCGACGTAGCCGACAAAGACGCATCGCCTCGTCTTCGGCTCAAGTTTGGACCTCTCGTCCTTCGGTACATGCACGAAGGCCTTACAGCCAAACACTCGCAGGTGATTGTATGACGGCTCTTTGCCGTACCATACTGTAACGCCCCAGAACCAGAATACTGGAGAGCGGGGGCGTACATAGCCAGCTACGTATATCGAAGTGCAACCCACCTCGCTATACGGTCACGGCTGTCTAGATACATGTCACGCCCCAGAACCAGAATACCGGAGAGCGGGGGCAAACATAGCCAGCTACGCAATCCCAAAGTACGTTAATACTCTGAAATCACGTATAAGCTGTCAAGACATGGGGGTTACTCTACATGCCATCAGTCAATCCTATGGTTTAACAATCCTAGGTATCTCAATCACAGACAATTATACAAGAGCAAGAGTACGATCATCATACATACAATAGTAAGGCGTCCCGAACCATATATACATGACTGATCATGAAGTCAGTACCACAGAACTGAGGACTAGCTAGAGTATTAGTTGTACATGATAAGGACTAGCTAAGTCTAGAATACACATATCATGTTTATGCCCGTAGGCTACAATATCAAGAAAAATACCAAAACACGAGCTAAACACGTGCTCGGGGCTAAACGTTACAAGAGAAGAATTTACATATCAGTGGGAGGATGAAGAAGAAATCCACTGAGGCACTCTGGTGCTCCAGCTGGTCACCGTCGAGTAGATGGTACGGTAGATCCTTCGGGCTCTTCTATCAGAACCTGGCCATGCAAAACCAGTGGGGTCAGACCCCAAATAGCAAGTACCACAAAGGAGGCCGAATAATGAACTTAAAACCAGCAATCATAGGCAATCAACAGGGGGAGAAAGCAATAAGTAAAGGAGGGTCGAGATTCGTGCAGTACCAATACACTTATCCCGAACATAGGAAGACAGTAAGTAAATCATCATTTGACATAAAGTAAACTGGAGAACATGTTAAATAATTAGAGCTAGGCAAGGTGATATACGATGAGATAACCATGGGACTATTCAGATAACCAGGTTACAACCCGTAAACCAATCAAGGACCGGGGTTGTAACCCTTCGTCTGAACGGAACTTGGTTTCTCCCACCATTTATCGGCAAGATAAAATAAGAAAACAGGACATGTAACAATCTTGTACAGGATCAAGACAAGACTAGACAGATCATTCTCCATTCAACAATCACGGCCAAGCAATAAGTACGGCTTGATACTTTAACTAACTAGGGTTATCACAAGCCTAGTTACTAGCAAGATGCAATGAGATGTTCCTCCAGCCACAAGCCCTGCAGCTAATCCAGGTTATCCAGGCGACTTGGATTCATTAAGCAGTTACCAATAATTATGTGCCCCACATGACGGTGGGCTGGAAATGTGCCCTACTCGACGGCAGGCTACAAGTCCAAACAATTGTGGCCGGGATAACGGGATCGCCTGTAACTGGGAAAATCTCTCATGACTACTGAATTATTCTAGTTATTAGCCTTAGTAAATTTTAGTGGGTACCCCTGACCGTGGTACTCAGGGGTCCCTGTCCTAGACATGATGCAAGACAAGACGGGTTCATTTGTACAAGCACAATCATCCACGGTGTCCAAGTTATTCAATCTTGTCATGTCGTGTTAGCCGTCGCAACAGCATTTCGAGAAATATATTATGTCAGGTTTATCATGTCAAGAGTGCGCCACGGCGGACCACTATCAAGAATTATCATGTTAAGAGTGCACCACCACGGGTCACTATCATGTCATGTTACTTGTTACTGGTTACTGATTACAGGTTAGAGTGCACCATGACAGGTCACCATCGTGTCAAGCAATTTCATTCATTAAAGAAATAGCAGGCTATTAAGTGGGGTCGTCACAATTTAGGCCAAGAATAGAAAAGGCACAATAACAGTCAGAACTCCATGAAAGAAACTTGCATAAAATTATTAAAAATCATATTCTTGGAGGCAAGGAAAAGATCTACAATTTTTATGTTGGAAGTGGGAAGAAATTCTGACCATAATTTAGGCAAATAAAATATTTAAACAATCAAAGTGGACCCCATGCGGCCCAAAAGTGGGAGAACATACATGCGGTCAAAGAGAGTGGGAGGCCACCCATGCGGCCAGCCAAAGCTTATGCGGCCAGAAAATAACTGAAGGGGGTCATGCGGCCAACATTAAATGCCAGCAAGAATTATTCATGTAATCAGAAAAGACAAAGAGAGTGGGACCCGCAATAAATGCAAGCATCCACTCAAGCAAAAGAAAAGGGCACGTGGCCACTCAAGTACTGGGGCCATGTGGGACCCAACAATTAATGCAGGTATGCCATGCGGCTCAATTAAATATTCATACAAGCAATCATGCGGCCATAAAATATTATTATCTAACTGGCCATGCAAGCAGTTGGCCATATGCGGCTCAACATGGCATGGGCCGCATGCGGCTAGAGTTAGCTAAGGCAATGGGTAATGCATGCAATAAATAATAATAATAATAAAAGGAAAAGCCATGTGGCCATATGTGCTAGGCCATATGCGGCCAATAGCATATTCATGCGGCCAGCTATGAGTTTCATGCGGCCAGGAAAATTTTATGCGGCTAGCAATATTAGAGTTGGCCTTATGCGACCGACAAGCTATATGCGGCTAGCAAGCTGCAATTAATTCAAATACATGCATTAAATTCATTAACAAACAGCATACGTAAAATATATATATTGGCATGACAATGCATGCATTAATTAATGCAGCCAGAATAAAGAATGGCCATGCGGCCAAGTCCTTAGTTGCAAATGCAAGCAATGCATTTGCTAATAATTGCTAATGCATCCATGCGGCCTAAGCCAGCAAGCTTAGGCTAAAGGCATTTAACTAATGCAAAAAGGGCTAAAGGCATTTAAATAATGCCAAAAAGGGCTAAAGGCATTTAATACATTTAATGCTAATGGTGCTACTGCTTGCTTAGGCTAAAGGCCTTTTAAGGCATTTAAATAATGCCAAAAGGCCAACTTGCTCCATATGCGGCTAGGTGAGTTGCAAATGCAAACAATTATGCTACTGCATGCTAACTTTAATGTTAATGTATTAAATGTTAAGACCACTCCATATGCGGCCAGGGACTTGAAGACCATTTAATGCATTTACTAATGCATGAAATGCTAAGGTCATTTCATATGCGGCCAAGTATTAGCCATATGCTGCTCAACAATATTAGTGGCCCATGCAAATAAATACTTGCACGTGGCCAGCTAATGCATGCAATTAACTATTCAATTAAATGGCCATGCGGCTCAGAGCAAAATGCTCATGTGGCCAGCAAATATTTTGACGGCCATGCGGCCAGAAATATTTACTCATGCGGCCTGCAAATATCAAAAGTGCAATTAATAGCTCCCACAGAGAACATATCCATAGAAAATACCATGACCTCCATGCTCCACCAAACTACAATGGGAACCCCAAATCCAGACTTCCATGGGTCAAATTTGGATAAAATAAAATTTTCTACAACATGGAACCATCAGCTAGCAAAAATATGCAAGTTTGACAGACCAAAACCCATGAAAACCAAAAATACCACAAAGCTAGATCTACAACAATCCACTCGGTAAAACCGAAAACTCCAAGTACTAAAGATGCTTAGAATCATGCAAGAAAGAGGATGGAACAAACAGAAATAAATTTGTCAAGGTTCGGCAATGTGTACTTGCCTCTCTCTAATGGCTAGGATTTGGTGGAAAAGAAATGAATGAGGGTGAATGAAGAAGGAGAGAGAAAAAGTGGCTTATATAACAAGCTCAAGCAATCTCCACCATTCATTCCTCTCCACTCAATCTAAACCATACACCTCTCTCATAAAGAACCAAACTAAACCAAACCAAGTCAAAGTGGAACCGAGCCAAATAAAACCAAATCCAAGTTAAACCAAGTCATAAAATCCTACACTTAGAAAATTTTTAGAATATCATGCAAATCGATAAATACGAAATACGGCTCAAATAAACACGTATCCGTATAAAATACCGATACAGTGAGACGGGTCTCACAATACATGAGGGTTTAACTACAAGCCAACAGTCTCTTATGGTCATGAACAAGCCTATTGTCTCAATCACAAGCAAGTAAGTAAGTAAGTGTTACAAGATATAAGATCACCAAATATACAATAGTAAGGCATCCCAAACATTACATATTCAGCTGATCATGAAGCTAGTCGTTACAAAATATCGAAACTAGCAAGAGTTTAGTCATACATGATCAACCCTAGGATCTGTTAATCATGTCACAGCCCGTAGGCAGACAGTAAATAAAGGTACAACCGAGCTAACAAGTGCTCGTCGGCTAAACGCCTCAAAAGAATAATTTTTACAATAAAGTGAGAGAACAAAAAGAAATACACTCGTTGTCAGGGTTACGCCTGGTGGTCACCATCTGGCTGGAAGGTAGGTAGATCCTCTGGTGCTGCTCCGATATCTGGCCATACAAAACCAGCTAGGTCAGACCCCAGAAAGAGCAAGTACCACAAAGGAGGCTTCACTTAGGAACTAAAACCAGTATATCACAATAGAATATTAGAGATAATAAATAAAGAACTGATAATAATAGAGATAACAACAGTAAACTGAGTACGAAGAAACCATTCAAGTAGCCAGGTCACAACCCTTAAACCAAACAAGGACCGGAATTGTAACCCTTCACCTGAATAGAGACTCGTCTCAAATACTATTGGTACAGTGAAGACAATAAACGAAAAAATGACACAGAACTGCTCTGGGAGCCAGGTTACAACCCTTAAACCAAACAAGGACCGGGGTTGTAACCCTTCGTCTGAACAGAACTGGACCCCTGATCTTTATTGCTAAGGCCAGTATAAATAATCATGGTATTAAGGTAAGGTAAAACATGACGAACATGGCATGGGATTGAAATAAGACAATAAATAAAGAGAGGACACAGAACTGCTTCGGGAGCCAGGTTACAACCCTTAAACCAAATAAGGACCGGGGTTGTAACCCTTCGCCTGAACAGAACTGGACCCCCGATCGTTATTGTTAAGGCAAGCATCAATAATCATGTCATGTCACAATCTTACACAGGATCAGGATAAGACTAAGCTGGAATAATCTCCATCCAATCAATCACGGCCAATTAAGAGTACGGCTTGATACTTTTAACTAACTAGGGTTATCACAGGCCTAGTTACTAGCAAGATGCAATGAGATTATCCCAACAGCCACAAGCCCTGCAGACCATCCGGCTATCCAGGTCGAATGTCCGTTTATGAAGAATGCAACACGTGACTGTGTGCTGGAAATGTGTCCTACTCGTCGGTAGGCTACAAGTCCACTTAATGCGCCTAGATAACGGGATTGCCTGTAGCTGGAAATTTCTTCATGTCTACTGAATTATTCTAATTTATTAGCCTTAGTCAATTGCAGTAGGTATCCCTGACCGTGGTACTCAGGGATCCCTATCCTAGACATAATGTAAGACAGTATTGGTTTATTTGTACAAACATAATCGCCCACGATGTCCAGGTCGTTCCTACTTATCATGTCAGACTAGCTGTCGTAAGAGCATGTCATGATATACCATGTCAGTTTACTTGTCAAGAGTGCGCCACAGCGGGCCACTATCGTGTTCTATTCTTATATTATCATGAATGAGAAAAACTTGCATAAAATAACTAATAACATATTCTTGAAGCCAAGAAAAAGATCTACAACTTTCATGTTGGGAGTTAGGAAAAATTCTGGCCACAATTCAGCCAAATAGGACTTAAAATAGCTAAAAACAGCCAAAAACAGCCAAAATAGGCACTATGCGGCACTATTCAGCACTATGCGGCACTATTCAGCACTATACTGCACTCTCATATGCGGCTGGACACTATACGGCACTATGCAGCACTACACTATGCGGCACTATGCAGCACACTTATGCGGCTGGACACTATACGGTACTATGCAGCACCCTTATGCGGCTGGACACTATACGACACTATGCAGCACACTTATGCGGCTGGACACTATACGGCACTATGCAGCACCCTTATGCGGCTGGACACTATGCGGTACTATGCAACACCCTTATGCGGCTGGACACTATGCGGTACTATGCAGCACCCTTATGCGGCTGGACACTATGCGGCACTATGTAGCACCCTTATGCGGCTGGATACTATGCGGCACTATGCAGCACCCTTATGCGGCTGGACACTATACGGCACTATGTAGCACCCTTATGCGGCTGGGCACTATGCGGCACTATGCAGCACTATGCATTGTTCCTGCCAAAATCAGCACAGATGAACATAGAAATGGCCAAAAATGCTTTTGACAATTACTTCTTCAAAATAAGTCGAAATCCAACTTTTCAAAGGTCTATTTTGGGTAAAATCGAATTCTCTACAACATGGAACAATCAAAATATGAAAATAATGAAGTTTAATAGATCAAAACCCAAGAAAATCAAAAATAATATAAACTTAGATCTATAAGAAAATATCCATCAAAATGGAAAATGCCAAGTTCTAAAGTATCTTAGAATCTCGCAAGGAAGACAATAGAACAACAAAAATAGAGTTTTTCCATGAAGCAAGTTGTACTTGCCTAAGCTTCTCTTGGTAGGTGGAGAAGTTAAGGGGAAGAAGATGAAGAATAAATGAAAAGTAAAGATGAGAGAGAAGGGGGTTGGGTTTTAAATGATGATGGTGGTGGTAGGTAGGGATTTTCTTTTGGTTCATGATGAACCCAAAAGCAAACCAAACCAAGCTAAACCGAACCAAGCTAAGCCATAACCAATGAAGTGTCAAAATAACCATGCCAATGTAACATGCTAAAAATAAAATTATGACTAGCTAACCATGACTAATAAAAATACGGACCCGAAATATGTACACGTATACGAAAATACGTAACACAAATTTCGAGGGTGACACATACTTTGTCAGGCACATCACCCTGCAAAGGAGCACTAGAAGATAAATTAATAACATAAGCAGCTGTGAGAATAGCCTCACCCCAATAACTGTCCGACAAGTTTGCTTCTGACAGCAAATACCGTACCCTCTCCATCAGTGTCATGTTCATGCGCTCCGCTACTGTAACGCCCCAGAACCAGAATACTGGAGAGCGGGGGCGTACATAGCCAGCTACGTATATTGAAGTATAACCCACCTCGCAATACGGTCACGGCTGTCTAGATACATGAGGGTTTAACTACAAGCCACCAGTCTCCTATGGTCATGAACAAGCCTATTGTCTCAATCTCAAGCAAGTAATAACAGTTACAAGATATCAGAGCACCAAATATATAATAGCAAGGCGTCCCATACATTACATACTTGGATGATCATGAAACTAGTCGTACAAAATGTCAAGACTAGCAAGAGTTTCAGTCATATATGATCAACCTTAGGATTTGTCAATCATGTTACAGCCCGTAGGCAGACAGTAAATAAAGGTACAATCGAGCTAACACGTGCTCGTCGGCTAAACGCCTCAAAAGAATATTTTTACAATAAAGTGTAAGAACAAAAGGAACCCACTCGTTGCCAGGGTTACGTCTGGTGGTCACCATCTAGCTGGAAGGTAGGTAGATCCTCTAGAGCTGCTCCGATATCTGGCCATACAAAATCAGCAGGGTCAGACCCCAGAAAGAGAAAGTGCCACAAAGGAGGCTTCACTTAGGAACTAAAACCAGCATATCATAAATGAATATTAAAGATAATTATAAAGATGCTGATAATAACAGGGACAACAACAGTAAATTGAGTACGAGGAAACCATTCAAGTAGCCAGGTCGCAACCCTTAAACCAAACAAGGACCGGGATTGCAACCCTTCACCTGAATAGAAATTCGTCTCAAATACTTGTTGGTGAAGTAAAACATGACGAGCATGAAGTAGGGTGCAAATAAGACAATAAACGAAGAGATGACACAGAACTGCTCCGGGAGCTAGGTTACAACCCTTAAACCAAATAAGGACCGGGGTTGTAACCCTTCACCTGAACCGAACTGTAACCACCACTTTTCTAAAATGAGGGTAATTTTGAACTTTTGTAAAATTGATTATTTAATAATAGGTTTAAATCATGTTATTAATTTATTGGTGATTTTGATTATTTTAATTTAATTTAATTAGTGTTTTGTAATTTTGTTCTTGGCTAGTGTAACCTTAGAGCTGCTTAGCCTAGAGACTAACCATGACCATGGAGGCCTAACCCATGTGATTAGATTAGCTAATTACCACTTTTTAGACTAAAAGTATTTTGGTCATTTTGTGACTTTTGAATTATTTAAGATTTTGATTAATTGGTGAATTTTATATTATTTTAATAATATTTAAATTGATGTATTATAATTTTGGTCATTTTTCATATTTTAATATTTTAAGAATTTTTATATTTTAATATTGTATTTTCGGGGTTAGTTTGATCGGGTTTGAGTTTTGGCTCATTTCGACTTGTGTTAGTGATCCGGGTAGCTTAGACTCTAATTAGAACCCAGAGTTTAGCTAAACATGGCCCATAAATCCTACTAATTAGTATAGTGCATTTAGACTAATTTTACATGACTTAATTGGTCCATTTGGTTATTTAAACTTGACCCTTTTAGCCCCAAACTTCCACATAAGACAAAATTGACTCAAAGGGGCCTTAAAGGGCATTTTGGACATTTGCCAAATGCCTCCAAACCCCATAAATCTGGACATCAGCAAGAGGCCCCCTCTCCACTTCATTTTCTTCACATCTTGTTCTTCTTCTTCTCCTTTAAGAGTTCCTTCCCAAACCAAGTCAAAACCCTTTGATTTCAAGCCCAAAGTAAGTCAAATCTCTTCTAATTCTCTTCCATACTCTAGATCCCTCTCTAATTGTCACGCCCCAGAACCAGAATACTGGAGAGCGGGGGCGGACATAGCCAGCTACGTATGATGAAATGGAATCCATCTCACCATACGGTCACGGCTGTCTAGATATGTGAGGGTTTATCTACAAGCCATCAGTCTCTTAGGGTCATAAATTATCCTATTGTCTCAATCTCAACCAACTAATAATAATCACAAGATATCAGATCACCAAATATACAATTGTAAGACGTCCCAAACATTACATATCCAGATGATCATGAAGCTAGTCGTACAAAATGTAAGGACTAGCAGGAGTTAAGTCATACATGATCAACCTCGAGTTGCCAATCATGCTTACAGCCCGTAGGCAGACAGTAAATAAAAGTGCATCGAGCTAACAAGTGCTCGTCGGCTAAACGCCTCAAAAGAATAATTTTTACAATAGAGTGAGCGAAACAAAATAGAAAACCCACTCGTTGCCCGGGTTCCGTCTAGTGTTCACCATTGGGCTGGAAGACAGGTAGATCTTTTGCTGCCGCTCCGGTATCTGGCCATACAAAACCAGCTGGGTCAGACCCCAGAAAGAGCAAGTGCCACAAAGGAGGCCACGAAATAAGAACAAAAACCAGCAATCAGCACAATAATATATTTACATAATAAAAGACAGTAATTTAAGAAAAGCATGATGGTTAATATAAAAGACAATTTTGTATAGAATCACTAAAAAACAGGACATATAGAAAAGCATGACAGGATGATATACGATGAGATAACCATGGGACTATTCAGATGGCCAGGTTACAACCCGTAAACCAAACAAGGACCGGGGTTGTAACCCTTCGTCTGAACGGAACTTGGTTTCTCTCACCATTTATCGGCAAGATAAATATAAGGAATCAGTTCAAGTAACAATCTGGAGTGACAATCATTATAGTGACAATCTGGAGTGACAATCATTCTATCATTCTGGTACATTCTTACAATCAATCAATTCTAGACAATACTATACTGGACTAAACTCTATCCAAGCAATCACGGCCAATCATTGCCTACGGCTTTCTACATTAACTAACTAGGGTTATCACAATCCTAGTTACTAGCAAGATGCAATGAGATGTTCCTCCAGCCACAAGCCCTGCAGCTAATCCAGGTTATCCAGGCGATTTGAATTCATTAAGCAGTTATCAATAATTATGTGCCCCACACGACGGTGAACTGGAAATGTGCCCTACTCGACGGCAGGCTACAAGTCCAAACAATTACGGCCGGGATAACAGGATTGCCTGTAACTGGGGAAATCTCTCATGACTACTGAATTATTCTAGTTATTAGCCTTAATCCATTTTAGTAGGTACTCCTGACCGTGGTACTCAGGAGTGCCATCCTAGACATGATGCAAGACTGGACAAGTGGATTTAACAAGCAAGCAAGAAAGAACCACCCACGGTGTCAAGGCAGGTCAAGTTAAAAGTTACAAGTCAAGTCAAGTCAGGAGTGCGCCGCCACGGGGCACTATCAAGTTATCAAGATAATCATGTCAGGGTACTATCAGGAGTGCGCCACGACGGGCTACTATCATGTCAGGTTGGTCATGTCAGGAGTGCACCACTACGGGTCACTGTCGTGTTATGCTAGTTCCTTGTCATACCAAGCAATGTACAATAGTCATTGCAAACATATTAAGTAAAATCAAGTTCATGACAAAAGGCGTAAGGATATAAAAATGGGCATGAAATATCTAATAAAATATCAATGTATAGGGCTATAGAAGAGCCAAGCTTAAAGAAATTAAACCAAATCTCCAAGAGCCAATAGATTGCGCAAAGGGTCAGGGGGGGTGGATTGCGCAGGGTTGTACTGCGCAGGGTCCAAGCGCGCAGGATTAGATTGCGCATGAGCAGACTGCGCAGGGGTGGATTGTGCAGGAGTGAATTGTGCAGGAGAGGTTGGCGCAATGGTCAAGTGCGCAGGGGTTACCTTGCGCATGGCTGGCTTGCGCATGGCTAGCTTGTGCCAGCGCAATCCAGCGCAGCGCAAAGCACTGGCTGAGCCTATGCGCAATCGGCCATGCGCTAAAGAGCACAGGCCGGGATTTGTAAACGGTCAAGTGCTAAAGGGCACTGGCCGAGAGCCTTCACCGAGGCTGAGATGAACTCCTCAAGAACACCAAAACTTTAAATCTTTATATCTTTGTCAAATCAAAGCCAAATCTAGATTTTCAAAGTTCTAACTTGAGTAAAATTGAATTCTCTTCCACATGGAAGCATCAAAACAAGCAAAAATCAAAGTTTAATAGATCAAAACCAAGGATTTCCGAAAATAATCAAAACTTAGATCTAGAACAATGGAGACTCCAAATCATAAAATTCTAAGTTCTAATGTTGATCTACATGTCCTAATCTATCAAATGGACAAATAAAATTGGGTGCTTATTTGTTGGCAAGGTGCACTTGCCTATAGGTGATGGTGTTGTGTAGAGGAAGGAAGAAGAAGAAGAAATAAATAGAAATAATGAGGAGAGAGAAAAGTAGGTGGGGTTATAAAGAGGGGAGTTGTGGTAGAATGGAGGTGGAGCACAAGCTAAGGTGTTCCACTCATGATGAACCAAACCAACTCCACAAAATAAAACCAAACCATGGTCCAAAACCCATTTACGAGAAACCAAAATCCGCAAGTCGAGAAAAATAAAATACGTGCCAAAATCAAATTATGAGTACAAATACGAAATACAGGAAATACAGCAAATGAAGGTGACAACTCTACCCACCTTAAAAGAATTCCGTCCTCGAAATTTAATCAGGGAGCTAGAGATTGCCACGACAAGCTACACTAAGCACAGGCAAGCTACACTAAGCAGTTCAATCATACAATCATACATGCAATCAAGGAATGAAGAGCGCAAGGCATAAGGAAGACATTATACCTTATGAGTCAAACAGGCAGGGATAACGTGATCGGATATCATCCTCACACTCCCACGTTTGACTCTCCCAAGGAGCGATGAACTCAAGCAACATGAACTAAACTGATAGTCTTGCGCTTGAGGTCTTTCCCCTCGGTCAAACATGGACACGGGCCTCTCCTCATACGAAAAGGTTGGTACCAATAACCGTTTTCAAATGATCTAGGATATGACTCGGGCCCAGGATATACCGTTGTAATTAGGACACATGAAACATGACACGTGTCCCGCATAACAACGACGGAAAGCAAGACAATAGGACGCGGATACCTCTCTGTCGATTCTGGATCTGGGCCTGTGCTAGGGCAAACTGCTGAGGCCTCTGCTGCTGGAAGGCCTGGGCCTGAGTCGGCAATGGCCTCGGAGGCTGGTACTGCTGTTGAAACACTTGGGCCTGAGGCGATATTGGCCTCGGCAACTGTTGCTGCTGCTGGACTGGTGCTGGAGCTGGTGCTGGTGCTGGTCCCCTAACCGAGGGACTAGATACTATTGATGCTGAATCGACTCTGAATGGGCAGGACCCCACCCTATGGTCCGGTGCCCCACACAACAAGCATAATCCCAGTGCCTTGCGACACTCTGACACAACGTGTCCAGGCTTCCCATAATAAGAACAACCCTCGGCGGAAGGCTGCGCTTGCTTCTGTTTCTGCGGAGGGTACGTCGGGGTTGAATGCTGAACCGACGTTACTGAGGCCGCCCGCCTCGGAGCTCCAATGGTCAAAGCCCTAGCTGCCGGGGCTGGTGCTGAAGTCTGATTCATTTGACTGTGGGACCGCTTCCGACCTCCGGTCCTGTCCACAATCCTCTGGGAGGTATACTCGTGCCTCCTAGCTGATCGCAAGACGGCATCAAAAGTTCTATGCTCGAACTGCTCTACTGCCAATATGATCTCCAAGTGGAGCCCCTGCTGGAACCGTTGGGCTCTATCAAACTCGGTCGCCACCAAGGTGGGAGCAAACCGACTGAGTCTGGAAAACTTCGATGCATAACTGTCGACCGTCCTGCCTCCTTGCTTCAAGTTGGCAAATCTGGTCTGCAGGTCATATCGAGCCACCGCGTCAAAATACTTGGTCTGGAATCTTTCGCTAAACACTTCCCAGAAAACAGGTGCTGTCAATCCTACCGCTTGTATGGCCCACCAGTTGTGGGCTAGATCTAATAACTGCAGGCGCACTACCGCCACCTTCTCGTCTTCTGGAGTCTTCGCGGCCTCTAGAATAACTTCTGTATCCTGGAGCCAAGCATCTGCGGCAATGGCATCCTCGGTGCCGTCGAAGAATGGAGGGTTCAGGCGCTTGAAACTGTTGGCTGCACTATTTTCCGGATGACCGCCTCTGTTCAGAGCATCTTGTACTGCCTGGTGCAATGCATCACCTCGGCGATCTTGAGAAGCTAACAATGATCTGATGAGACCTTCCAAAGTGCCATCATCAGGCTCTACTGGCTGGACTGGCTGAACTGGGGGCACTGGTCCTTCAGAAGGCATGGCTCGAGAGGCGGCTGTTGAGGACTGATCTTGATCTTCTTGCTGTTGCTGGGCTGCTGGCTGAGCTCCTTCCGGCTGATCAATAGGAATGATGCCACTGAAGCAATGACATCAGGGATATTAAGGAAGGACCAGGATAGAACAATGATGCAAGCATGTTATCAAGTCAGGGATCCAAGGAGATAAGAAGATACGAGTGGAGATCAAAGGCGAGTACAGATTGAGACATCTATCTAGTAAACCCCCACATATCTTGATTGACAAGACCTGCATGGGCCACCACTTAAACCATGTCACGCCCCAGAACCAGAATACTGGAGAGCGGGGGCGGACATAGCCAGCTACGTATGATAAAATGGAATCCATCTCACCATACGATCACGGCTGTCTAGATATGTGAGGGTTTATCTACAAGCCATTAGTCTCTTAGGGTCATAAATTATCCTACTGTCTCAATCTCAACCAACTAATAATAATCACAAGATATCAGATCACCAAATATACAATTGTAAGGCGTCCCAAACATTACATATCCAGATGATCATGAAGCTAGTCGTACAAAATGTAAGGACTAGCAGGAGTTAAGTCATACATGATCAACCTCGAGTTGCCAATCATGCTTACAGCCCGTAGGCAGACAGTAAATAAAAGTGCATCGAGCTAACAAGTGCTCGTCGGCTAAACGCCTCAAAAGAATAATTTTTACAATAGAGTGAGCGAAACAAAATAGAAAACCCACTCGTTGCCCGGGTTCCGTCTAGTGTTCACCATTGGGCTGGAAGACAGGTAGATCTTTTGCTGCCGCTCCGGTATCTGGCCATACAAAACCAGCTGGGTCAGACCCCAGAAAGAGCAAGTGCCACAAAGGAGGCCACGAAATAAGAACAAAAACCAGCAATCAGCACAATAATATATTTACATAATAAAAGACAGTAATTTAAGAAAAGCATGATGGTTAATATAAAAGACAATTTTGTATAGAATCACTAAAAGACAGGACATATGGAAAAGCATGACAGGATGATATACGATGAGATAACCATGGGACTATTCAGATGGCCAGGTTACAACCCGTAAACCAAACAAGGACCGGGGTTGTAACCCTTCGTCTGAACGGAACTTGGTTTCTTTCACCATTTATCGGCAATATAAATATAAGGAATCATGTCAAGTAACAATCTGGAGTGACAATTATTATAGTGACAATCTGGAGTGACAATCATTCTATCATTCTGGTACATTCTTATAATCAATCAATTCTAGACAATACTATACTGGACTAAACTCCATCCAAGCAATCACGGCAAATCATTGCCTACGGCTTTCTACATTAACTAACTAGGGTTATCACAATCCTAATTACTAGCAAGATGCAATGAGATGTTCATCCAGCCACAAGCCCTGCAGCTAATCCAGGTTATCCAGGCGATTTGAATTCATTAAGCAGTTATCAATAATTATGTGCCCCACACGACGGTGAGCTGGAAATGTGCCCTACTCGACGGCAGGCTACAAGTCCAAACAATTACGGCCGGGATAACGGGATTGCCTGTAACTGGAGAAATCTCTCATGACTACTGAATTATTCTAGTTATTAGCCTTAATCTATTTTAGTAGGTACTCCTGACCGTGGTACTCAGGAGTGCCATCCTAGACATGATGCAAGACTGGACAAGTGGATTTAACAAGCAAGCAAGAAAGAACCACCCACGGTGTCAAGGCAGGTCAAGTTACAAGTTACAAGTTAAGTCAAGTCAGGAGTGCGCCGCCACGGGCCACTATCAAGTTATCAAGATAATCATGTCAGGGTACTGTCAGGAGTGCGCCACGACGGGCTACTATCATGTCAGGTTGGTCATGTCAGGAGTGCACCACTACGGGTCACTGTCGTATTATGCTAGTTCCTTGTCATACCAAGCAATGTACAATAGTCATTGCAAACATATTAAGTAAAATCAAGTTCATGACAAAAGGCGTAAGGATATAAAATGGGCATGAAATATCTAATAAAATATCAATGTATAGGGCTATAGAAGAGCCAAGCTTAAAGAAATTAAACCAAATCTCTAAGAGCCAATAGATTACGCAAGGGGTCAGGGGGGGTTGGATTGCGCAGGGTTGTACTGCGCAGGGTCCAAGCGCACAGGGTTAGATTGCGCATGAGCAGACTGCGCAGGGGTGGATTGCGCAGGAATGAATTACGCAGGAGAGGTTGGCGCAATGGTCAAGTGCGCAGGGGTTACTTTGCGCATGGCTGGCTTGCGCATGGCTAGCTTGCGCCAGCGCAATCCAGCGCAGCGCAAAGCACTGGCTGAACCTATGCGCAATCGGCCATGCGCTAAAGAGCACAGGCCGGGGTGCGCAAACGGTCAAGTGCTAAAGAGCACTGGCCGAGAGCCTTCACCGAGGCTGAGATGAACTCCTCAAGAACACCAAAACTTTAAATCTTCATATCTTTGTCAAATCAAAGCCAAATCTAGATTTTCAAAGTTCTAACTTGAGTAAAATTAAATTTTCTTCCACATGGAAGCATCAAAACAAGCAAAAATCAAAGTTTAATAGATCAAAACCAAGGATTTCCGAAAATAATCAAAACTTAGATATAGAACAATGGAGACTCCAAATCATAAAATTCCAAGTTCTAATGTTGATCTACATGTCCTAATCTATCAAATGGACAAATAAAATTGGGTGCTTATTTGTTGGCAAGGTACACTTGCCTATAGGTGATGGTGTTGTGTAGAGGAAGGAAGAAGAAGAAGAAGAAATAAATGGAAATAATGAGAAGAGAGAAAAGTAGGTGGGGTTATAAAGAGGGGAGTTGTGGTGGAATGGAGGTGGAGCACAAGCTAAGGTGTTCCACTCATGATGAACCAAACCAACTCCACAAAATAAAACCAAACCATGGTCCAAAACCTATTTACGAGAAACCAAAATCCGTAAGTCGAGAAAAATAAAATACGTGCCAAAATCAAATTACGAGTACAAATACGAAATACAGGAAATACGGAAAATAAGGGTGACACTAATCTTGGTGCTAACCCTTGTTTATCTTTTATTTGTGATTTTTATCTAGGTAGAACCTAGCATGGAGGGGTTGGAAGCATAGAATTGGCTCTTGACCCAAAAAGAACCAATTTTGGGGCTTTTCTTGGGATTCCAACTTCCAAGAGGTAAACCCTAACTCTAACTCTTGTAATTACTCCTAATTAGTATTATTTGCATATTAGAGGATGCCCGAGGCGTAGGACAACCCATTAGAAGAGGTTTGGAACCCATTGGACTCAATTCGGGACTTTCGGGCTAGGTTTAGTGCCAATTTTGGGAAAAAATACTAAATTGACATGTTTGGGTGTTACCCCCAACCTAATTAGACCTAATTAGGTTAGTTTGGGTGAGATGAAGCTAGGTACGTGTCCATATTTGGATACGTGGGGTCGTTTTGAGAGAAATCATAAAAATAGGCTTTTTCGGGGTTTTCGGGTTCCAACATACGGGTGACTTTTTGCATCGACACTAGAATCGGCAAGTTAGTACTTATAATAGGTTCTAATTATTATTTAGAACTCGTGGGTAGAGTTTGGGTTGAATTCGGATAGGTTTGGTGTCCGTATCACGCGGTATCGCGAATCGGACATCCCGGAGTCGCCAGAATGGCCATTTGGCCATTCGGGCCTCGTTTCTCGTTTCCGCTCGCGTGCGCGAGTTAGATTTCTTGTGTGGGGAACGTGTCTAGGTCCTAGAGGGTAGAATTGTAAGGATTGGGTATTTGGATAAAGTTTTGGGTCGTTTAGGAGTATATGTATATGTGTATATGTGTATATTTTTATGGGGAGTGTGTTAGTGTGTGGTAGTAGTAATGGTGTTGGTAGTGTATGTGTGGTGGCAGTGGTGGTGTTGGTAGTATACATATGTATGTGTGTGTGTGGTGGTAGTGGTGGTGTTGGTAGTGTGTGTGTGTGGTGGTAGTGGTGGTGTTGGTAGTATGCATGTATGTGTGTGTGTGTGGGTGTTCATGGATAGATAGATAGATAGATAGATAGATAGATAGATAGGTAGGTAGGTAGAGAGATGAATGAATGAGTGAATGGATGATGGATGAGTGAATGGATGGAAGGGGGGAGCTGCTGCCTCCCCCAAATTCAGCAGCAACAGCAGCAATTTCAGCAACAATAGCAGCAGTAAAACAGCAGCGGACCCCCTACTTTGAGCCCCATTTGACCCCCCAATACACCCCTAATTGACCCTCCTATATACCCCCTATATCCACCATATTTTCTACTATACAACCCCCTAATTTATGTGTGTTGGAGTGGTGTAGGTTGGTTAGAAAACTAGTGATTAGAGTGGTAGAAAATAAGCTAAGCCACATGTTAGTAGGTAATGAGAATTTATCCTTTTTGACTATTAAGTGTCTAGATATCATGATACGGTATCGAGATACTAGAAGAAGGTTGAAATACCATATTGGAGAGTGGAAGAATACTTAGAATGAAGGTAGGAAAGTCTAGAGTGGGAGTTAGAAGCTAAGGTAATGGGATTACCTTGGAAGGGTAATAAAGGGTATGTTAAGGTATTCACATTAGAGGGTAAGTTTGTAGATGTATGAGTTGGTATTTGAGAGTTAGTTTAGAAGTAGTATTCTAGTTAGATGGGAGTTAGATGTAGAGTGGGAATTGAGGAAAGTAGTTGTGGTTTAGGATAGAGGTTAAGTTAGTATCTTGGTATCTCAAGATACCAAGATTACCTTAAGGTAAATGTTGAGAATTAAGATATGCCATAAGATGGGTTTGATGTCCAAGATAGTGAAAGATTGTGGTTGGTAATGACTAGATATGTTAGTATCTTGCTATCCTAGGATACCGGGAGAGATACTCCCAAGGCAAAGTCGATTTGCCTTAATGTTAGCAAGTAGAGGGTTAGTGGTGAGTTAGTGAGTCATGTGGATTAGATGGTTAGAGAGTTAAGTTAGTGTTTACATATAGGTATTTTAGATATGTTAGAATGAGAGGCTAGATAACATGTTAGAGAGGTTCAATGAGGGTATAAGTAGGATATTAGATAAGTATATGTAGATATATATATATATGTTAGTTAGATATTAGATGATGGTTGAATGTTAGATGTTAGATAGATATGTAATAAGTTAGGATAGTGAGTTAAGATGAGAATGTTAATGTTAGGATGTGGGATATGTTAGATAGATATTAGAAATTAGATATTAGAATTAGATATTAGAGTTAGAGGTTAGAGTGGTATCTTAGGATACCAATACGGTATCTTAAGATTTACCCTTTACCTTCAAGATAATTGGATAATTACCTTATTAGCAAGGTAATGTATCAAGATACCACAGTATGGTATCAACATACTAGGGTAGGGTGTGAGAATACTTAAGCGAGGTATTAGAGTTGCCTAGAGTAGGCAAGGGTATCGGTTAGAGGCTAAGGTAATAAGCTTACCTTGGTAAGGTAATGAGATAGGTTAAGGTAATACCCTATAACTAAGATATGTAGATAACTTGATTAAGATATGGTTAGAATTAGGATAGCTTGGTTGGTAATGATTATGAATAGGGTAAATAACTTAGGGTTGACCCCATTTGACCATGGTTAACCGTTTTGACTAAAAGTCAGCCGAAAGTCAACCGTAGCCTAAAATTTACTAGAACTTGACCAAACTTGACCAGTTGACCCAAAGTCAACTGTTAGTCAACGTTAGTCAAGTTTGACCTAAAGTGACCTAGAGTTGACCTAGGGTTGACCAGAATTGACCAGTTGACCAAAAGTCAACTGTAAGTCAACATTTGACTTAAATCGACCTAGTGTAATTCTGTTTGACTTGCATTGACCCAGTATGACTTTGTTAGGCCTAATATGACTTAGATTGACCCTGTACAATCTAGTTTGACCTTGTTTGACCTAGATTGACTTAGTTTGATGTGTCTTGACCTAGTTTGACTCAGTATGACTTAATTTTACTTCCAAACCATTATATTGATACAGTATTCCATCTATAGGTCCTCGAGGCACTGTTCTTGGACTCAGTCGACTTATCCATTACATCACAAGCGAGTACATTCTCTGATAATATTTCTGTTTTATGATATCGTCTTTGTTTCTAGTATTTAGTGTAGATATCCTTGTTCTCTTGACACATTGTTCACACGGATTGGTATTTGTCTGGATCCCGTCATAAGATGTTATTCCTCTTATATATGGTATGCCTTGTGCAAGTCTTCCTAGTTCCTTGTGCATTGTATAGACAGGATTCCTGCGAAGGCTAGCTACCTTCTCAGATAATCACGTGTCATGACGTATCATGACTGGATCCACTATATTAGTCAGGGATGAGGGTGTTAGCATAGATATGTGATCAATACCCCACAGTATTATATTGTATCATCATTGTATAGTGTTAATCATACACTCACGTATGATTAGCCAGGCCAAACATTGTATCAAGTTCTAAGCCGATCATATGTTGAAACTAATACTAAACTCACATAGATATAGTTCCAGATTTTTGTACATGATATATACTGTTTCCTTGTTCTTACATTCAGTTACAGTCTTGACATGCCTTACCATGATTCATGTACACATTATTTTACCTCGTATATTCTCTCTATTTACTGCTACATTTTCAATATCGTCTAATTAGAACTGTTATTTGAGATTTGTGCTCGTTCCATCCTGACTGGATATGTTGACAAAATTTTACAGATTATAGGTAAGAAGGATTGTCCTACCTACTACGGTCCTCATGACGTAGTCGGCCTAGACTTGGAGACCCTAGTTCAGCAAGGGTTAGCTCCAGCCGATGGGGCTTTAGAGTAGCTTAGCTAGTTTAGTTTGGTACTGGACTTTGTCTCCATATTATATTTTGGTTTGTTATTATTTTAGTATTGTATTGAGATTGTTGACTCTGTGACTGGACTTGTACTATTCTGTGTTGGATTTACAGGATGATATTTCATATCTTGTTGTCTTTATCTTTCGGAATCATCTATATTTCTTAGAGTTTGTGATTGAGTATATTATATTGTCATTGCTTGTCCTCCATTCAGAGTTGATCGTTCTCGACAGGTTTTGATATTATAATTGTTGTTAGATAGTAGACCTAGACAGCGTTCTACGTTGTTCCTGCGGCGTAGGCTGGGACGCTGTTACGTACTCATAACCTTACTCCGGGTGCGGGTCGTGACACGAAATGGACCCCTGATCATTATTGTTAAGGTAAGCATAAATAATCATGACGATATATGATAAGAAATCCATGGGACTATTCAGATAACCAAGTTATAACCCTTAAACCAAACAAGGACCGGGGTTGTAACTCTTCATCTGAACAGAACTTGGTTCCTCATCATTTATCGATAAATAAAGCACAAGAAATCAGGTCATGCTACAATCTTGTACAGGATCAGGACAAAACTAGGTAGGGCTAGACTCCATTCAATCAATCACGGCCACGCAATGAGTACGGCTTGATACTTTAACTAACTAGGGTTATCACAGGCCTATTTACTAGCAAAATGTAATGAGATTATTCCAACAGCCACAAGCCCTGCAGACCATCCAGGTTATCCAGACGCAATTAAATTCATGTAGGTACATCGTCCAAGAAACGCCTGTACCCTTAAGTAGTTTGGTGGTTGCCACATATGTCAGTGTGCTGGAAATGTGCCCTACTCGACGGTAGGCTACAAATTCCATGATGGGGCGCCCAGATGACGAAATTTCCTGTAGCTGAGAAATCTCTTCATGACTACTGGATTTTCTAGTTATTAGCCTTAGTCAATTTCAGTAGGTACCCCTGATCGTGGTATTCAGGGGATCCCTATCCTAGACATGGTGCAAGACCATACTGGTTCATTTGTACAAATACAATCGTCCACGGTATCCAGATCATTCATTCTTGTCATATCGAGCTAGCTGTCATAACAGCATATCGAGGTATATCATGTCAGGTTTACTTGTCAAGAGTGCACCACGACGGGCCACTACCGTGTTCATGGAACATATCAGAATTTACATGGCATAAGCATAAATGTGACAACTCATCATAAGAACAATAATAATAATAATAAAAGAGGACAAGGGCTATGGAATGAGCCATGCGGCAGCGGGGAAGCAGTGCCATGCGGCTGAAGGGAATCAGACGCATGCGGCCAAGGATGCGGGTCTCATGCGGCTGAAGGCAACAAGTTCATGCGGCTGAAACTGTGCGCATATGCGGCTGCGGGGGAGCAACGCCATACGGCAAGGAGAAATGACTTTATGCGGCCAGGAGGGGAACAGGGGTATGCGGCTCGGGAGATGCGGTGCCATACGGCTGAGAGGGGACGCGGGCTCATGTGGCAATGGGATTATATGCGGCAGGGTACCATGGCCTATGCGGCTAGAAGGGGCTGCGAGCTCATGCGACTGAATAGATGCGCGCTCATGCGGCTCAATGGTAATCATGCATATGCGGCTACGGAAGACGCGGGTTATGCGCCCATAGAGAGATGAGCTTATGCGGTTAAGAAACCAACAAGGCCATACGGCTGAAGCCAAAGCCTATGCGGCAATGGAGACTTGTCGCATGAAAGTCATGCGGCTAAGGCTGCCATGCGGTTGGGAAGCGATTCTTCTTCTCTGCTTTCCGAGAAGAAGAACTATGGAAAGTCATGGCTCCCAAGCTCCATAAATCCTTCATCCAAGGTCAGAATCCGGACTTCCATAGGTCAAAATAGGGCAGAATCAAATTCTCTACAACATGGAACCATCAAAACTTGAAAATAATAAAGTTAGATAGATCAAAACCTAAGAAATCCGAAAATACAATAAGCTTAGATCTACACAAATTGAACCATGGAAATTAGAAATGCTAAGTATTAAAGTGTCTTAGAATCTTGTGGAGAAGAAAATGGAACAATAAAAGTTGAGTTCCTCCATGAAGCAAGCTGCACTTGCCTAAGCCCTCTTTCTGGTAGGTGGAGAGTAATGGTGGAGAAGAAGAAGTAATAGAGAAAAGTAAATGAGGAGAGAGAGAAAGAGTGGACGGCTAATAAAGGAAAAGAGGGTGGTAGGTGGGGGTTGGTTCACATGAAAACCAAGCCGAGCCAAACCATGCAAACCGAACCGAACCAAGCCATGAACCATGCAATGAGACGTGCAATATACGTACACGTATACCCGAATACGTAATATGAACCACGGTCGTTACAACTCTACCCACCTTAAAAGAATTCTGTCCTCGAAATTTATTTAAGAGGCTAGAGAGGCATAGACAAGCTATACTAATCACAGACAAGCTATAACAAGGCAGTCAATCAAGCAATCATTCATTCAAGCAAGGAATTGAGAGCATAAGGCATAAGAAAGATATTATACCTTACGAGTCAAACAGGTCAGGATATCGCGATCGGATATCGTCCTCATGCTCCTATGTTGACTCACCTAAAGAGTGATGACCCCAAGCAACACGGACTAACGTGATAGTCTTGTTCTTGAGTATCTTCTCTCTCCGGTCCAATATAGACACGGGCCTCTCCTCATACGAAATGTTGGTACCAACAACCAATTCCGAATGATCCAGGATGTAGCTCGGGTCAGGGATATACCGTCGCAATTGAGATACATGGAATACGTCATGTACCTCACGTAACGACGGCGGAAGAGCGAGACGATAGGACACATCTCCTACTCGCTCCAGGATGTCGAACGGCCCTATATATCTTGGACTAAGCTTTCTCCACACGCCGAAATGTATGATGCCACGGTTAGGCAAAATCCTCAGTAATACATGGTCGCTGACAGAAAACTCAAGAGGGTACCGATGAGAATCGGCCCAATGACGCTGGCGATCTTGGACAACTTGAAGGTGATCTCTGACTCTCCTGACCACCTCAACCGTCTGAACAATCATTTTTGGACTGTCACGCCCCAGAACCAGAATACTGGAGAGCGGGGGCAGACATAGCCAGCTACGTATAATAAAATGGAATCCACTCCATTATACGGTCACGGCTGTCTAGATATATGAGGGTTTATCTACAAGCCAACAGTCTCTTATGGTCGATAACAAGCCTAGTGTCTCAATCACAAGCAAGTAAATAGAGTTACAAGATGTAAGATCACCAAATATACAATAGTAAGGCGTCCTAAATATTACATATCCAGCTGATCATGAAGCTAGTCGTTACAAAATGTGAGGACTAGCAAGAGTTTAGTCATACATGATCAACCCTAGGTTGCCAATCACATTACAGCCCGTAGACAGACAGTAAGTAAAAATGTACACGAGCTAACACTTGCTCGGCGGCTAAACGCCTCAAAAAAAAAATTTTTACAATAGAGTGGGAGAGCAAAAATAAACCCACTCGTTGCCAGGATTCCGTCTAGTGGTCACCATATGGCTGGAGATTCGATAGATCCTCTGGAGCTGCTCTGGTATCTGGCCATACAAAACCAGCTGGGTCAGACCCCAGAAAGAGCAAGTACCACAAAGGAGGCTTCACTTAGGAACTAAAACCAGCAATCAGCACAAGAGTAATAATATATAATAAAAGACAATAATTAAAGAAAACAGGACAGGTGATATACGATGAGATAACCATGGGACTATTCAGATAACCAGGTTACAAGCCGTAAACCAAACAAGGACCGGGGTTGTAACCCTTCGTCTGAACAGAACTTGGATTCTCCCACCATTTATCGACAAGATAAAATAAGAAAACAGGTCATGTGACAATCATGTACAAAATCAAGACAAGAATAGACTGGTAAACATCACCCAACATTCCACGGCCAAGCAATAAGTACGGCTTGATACTTTAACTAACTAGGGTTATCACAAGCCTAATTACTAATAAGATGCAGCGAGATTATTCCACAGCCACAAGCCCTGCAGACCATCCAGGCTATCCGGACGCAATTAGAGTTGAATTCAAGTGGGTACATCGTCCAGGAAACGCATGTACCCTTAGGTGACTTAGAGGGTGCAACACATGACAGTGTGCTGGAAATGTGCCCTACTCGACGGCAGGCTACAGATCCCAAGTGGGGCGCCCAGATAACAGGATTGCCTGTAGCTGGGAAATCTCTTCACGACTACTGGATTATTCTAGTTGTTAGCCTTAGTTGATTTCAGTGGGTGCCCCCTGACCGTGGTACTCAGAGATCATCGTCCTAGACATGATGCAAGACAAGACGGGTTCATTTGTACAAGCACAATCGTCCACGGTGTCCAAGTTATTCAATCTTGTCAAGTCGTGTTAGCCGTCGCAACAGCATTCGAGAAGTATCATGTCAGGTTTATCATGTCAAGAGTGCGCCACGGTGGGCCACTATCAAGATTTATCATGTCAAGTTATCATGTCAAATTGTCAGGTCAAGTTTATCATGTCGGGAGTGCACCACGGCGGGTCACTATCAAGTTATGTCATTTATCAAGGAGGGAAGAAACTTGCACAATTAAAATAATAATATAATATAAAATATATATTCTTGAAGCCAAGGAGAAACTCTACAACTTTCATGTTGGGAGTGGGAAGAAATTCTGACCACAATTTACGCAAATAAGACATTTAAACAATCAAAGTGGGACCCATGTGGTCCAAAAGTGGGAGAACAAACATGCGATCAAAGAGAGTGGGAAGCCACCCATGCGACCAATATAACAAAGAGGGCATGAAATCAAGTAAGACAAAAGATAGTGGGACCCGCAATAATTGCAAGCTCCCACTTCAGCAAGCAAGTCAACTAAAAAGAAGTTATATGGGACCCCCACAGTTAATCAATAAGAAGTGGTACACGTGAACCCTTTAATTAATGGTTCACGTGGCCAAAATATTAAATAGTGGGGGAAGGGAGCCTATGCGGCTCACCTTAGATTCCATGTAAAATTTCCACATACAAATAATAATATTATTTAATGGCCAGAGGCCATGCGGCTCTTGCACCAAGCAATTAATAAGGCTGTAAATGACCATGCGACTCACCCTCACAATTGTTTGCATGAAAATACAAAAGACAACAAATATTAAATAATTCCCGATGCGGCTCTACTTGATTCATGTATTAACGGCAGCAAAAGACCAAGCCTTATACGGCTCTCATGGGGGCATTAGGAAAAATGCATTAGAACAATGCATTAAATGCATGCATTTTAATATAGGCAATAAAATATTGTATGTATTAGGTACACGTTGGAATATTGCATGCAAAATATTGCATGCATATGCGGCTCACATGGGTACTGATACATTCTATTCTTAATGCATTAAATAATGACGCCTATGCGGCTAGCTGTTATAATTTAAATAATGCAAGCAAAATAAATGCTGGCTATTGCATTTATAGGTCATGCGGCTGAGTGCAAAAATGTTCATGCGGCTCAGCAAAATTTTATAGGTCAAATTTGGACCAAACAATATTCTCTGTAATATGGGATCATCAACTTAGCAAAATATGCAAGTTTGATAGATCAAAAGTCCTAGAAACTGAAAATACCACAAAACTAGATCTACCAAATTTAACCATGGGAATGAAAAATGACAAGTACTAAAGTGGGTTAGAAACTCATGAGAAAAACAATGGAACAATAAAAATGTGGTTCCTCCATGAAGCAAGATGCACTTGCCTAAGCTCTCCACTCTCTCCTGGTAGGTGAAGAGTAAAGATGGAGAAGAAGAAATGAGTAATGAGTAATAATGGAAGAGAGAGAGTGGGATATATATTTATGGTGGGAGTGGTGGTAGGTGGGAGTAGTTCTCCACGTAAAACCAAACCAAGCCAACCCACTAAACCGAACCAAACCAAACCAATGCAATGCCATGATGAGCCATGCTAATGCAACATGTAAAAATATGAGCCCGGAATACGTACACGTATTCCCAATACGTAATATGAACTACGGACATTATATGGACCGAGCATCTGCCTCTCTCCAACATCATCCCATGCTAGCAGGGATCTGCACTTTCTACCATACAGTGCCTCGAACGGTGCCATCTGGATACTGGCCTGGAAACTATTGTTGTACGAGAACTCCACCAGGTGCAGGTGATCTTCTCACGAACCACCAAAGTCGAGTGTACAGGATCTCAACATATCTTCCAAGGTTCGTATGGTACACTCTGACTGACCATCTGTCTGCGGATGATAAGCTGAGCTGAACTAGAGGTGAGTTTCCAAACTCTCTTGCAGACTACGCCAAAAGTACGATATAAATCTTGAATCTCTGTCCGAGGTGATACTGACTGGTACACCGTGAAACCTGACAATCTGTCTGAGATACATCTCTGTTAGCTGAGCCGTCGACTGACCAACTCTGAACGGGAGAAAGTAAGCCACCTTCGTGAGCCTGTCTATAATAATCCAAATAATATCTCTACCTGCCGGGGACCTAGGTAATCCAGTCACAAAATCTATGGTTATATGCTTCCACTTCCATTCTGGAATTGGCAAGGGCTGAAGAAGTCCAGCCGGCCTCTGATGTTCAGCTTTAACTTGTTGGCAAACCAAACACCGAGAGACAAACCGGGCTATCTTCCTCTTCATGCCATTCCACCAAAAGTGCTGACGAATATCACGGTACATCTTTGTACCACCGGGATGAAAGGAATACTGAGAACTGTGAGCCTCTGCCATGATCTCCTGTCTGATATCACCGCTGGGTACACAAAGACGCTTCCCATGTCGAAGTGTACCATCTTCATGAATGCATAACTCTGGTCTTCGTCCTGCCTCACACTCTGCTCTAAGCCGCTGAAGCTTAGAATCTTTCGACTGAGCCATCTGGATCCTCTCAAGTATAGTGGACTAAACTTGCATACTGGTCATCAATGCCACACTGGTGGGAAGGACAACTTCTATATCCATCTTCTGAAGATCTGTTAACAACTCTGGTTGTGCCGTAAGAAAATAAACTTCGGCTCTCCTGCTCAATGCATCTGCAACAACGTTGGCCTTCCCTGGGTGATACTACAGGTTGACATCATAATCCACAAGTAGTTCTAGCCATCTTCTCTGACGCATGTTAAGATCCTTCTGGGTGAAAACATACTTCAGGCTCTTGTGGTCGGTGAAAATCTCTATCCTATCTCCGTACAAGTAGTGCCTCCATAACTTAAGTGCAATCACTACTGCTGCCAGTTCCAAGTCATGGGTTGGGTAATTCCTCTTATGATCACGAAGTTGTCGTGATGCATAAGTTATTACCTTCCTATGCTCCATCAGAACACATCCTAAGCCTCTGCCTGAAGCATCATAATACACTGAGAATCCTTCGGTTCCATCTGGAAGCGTGAGAATGGGTGCCATCATCAAACTTCGCTTAAACTTCTCAAAAGAATCCTAATATTCTGCTGTTCAAGCAAACTGTACATCCTTGCGGGTCAACTGGGTCAATGGCGCTGAAATCCGAGCAAAGTCTAAAACAAATTGCCGGTAGTTGTCACGCCCCGATTTCGTAGAATCGATAGTCGTCCCCCGGACGTGATGCTGTACGAACCTAAGTTGCGATCGCACAAGGCATAGTCATAAGGTTATCCGAAATACAACATCAAGTTAGAGTACGCAGAGAAATTAAATGACACATTTGAAATAGAAGTAGACTTTTTCATTGATAAAACTTCATTTACATTGACTTCATTACATTCATTACCGCACGGGCTACAATATGACTCGACTTACAAAATAAACGCCGATGAGATAGTCATTCCATATATTACATCCTTTTTTACAAGCAAAAACTATTACACATTTTCACCTGCGATCGAGGGAAGCCGAGCCGCCATTGGTCTTCTTTTGTACTGAATACGGAGTCTTCAAAAGGAATTCAGAAACAAGCCTTTACACGGACGAGGCTTCAAAAGTGTCCACGCCGCCTTGAAATTTTAGATGGCACGTCCTTCGTGGTTCGGGGTACCTACATGAAGAGCGAGGATCAGTACATTACACTTTGTACTGGTGCGTGGCAAGTTAAGTTATAAGCTCTCATTTGGTTGAATGAGTTTATATGACTTAGTTCATGAATGTTTCTAACCATCCTAATGAATTTCAAGCGAGAAATGACAAGTATAATAAAATTTACGTTGAAACTTACCCACGGCGGCCCGCGCCGCGTCTTATAAAACTTACCATATTCTTCCCTGTCAATTATTATCATTTCCATACCAAGTATAATATTTCGTGTGTTGGTCACTGGCTCCCAGAGCCATCGTGGACTCCTTTTTGCTTTTATTAGACGAGGCCCTTTCAGCGCGAGTAGCGAGCCCCGCTGCAAGTCTTCGCCTAACATTGTGTCCAGCACAGCTTATGAGAATGTTTCCTTCTTGGCCGCAACGGTCCCGTGGCCCCGGGTTGCCGTGCGGGAAAACTCTACCTTGTCGACAAGTTGTCCTTGACCGTGCAAAGACCATTTTTCATCTTTTAGTTATTAAGACATAGCCTACATTCTCTTTAAAAACTTAATCATTTTACCGTGCCCGTGCCCTTGCATTCAATCTTTAATCCGCAATAACACTATCGATTTACCTAAGAAAGGGTCGAGAAGAGAAGGGTCAGCTACTCACCTTGAGTTTACTTCGGCGAGAGAACTTGTTGGTCGCGCTAGACGTCGCCTACGTGATTACCTAAAATCGTACAAGCAACCGATTAGAACACTGCATTATTCAAGGAGTTCGATAGGAAATGCGAGTTCGAAATACAAGCCATGAAAACCATCGAAAATATTCACGAAAATGCATTCAGAAAACAAAGCCAAAACCAACGCAAGCGGCGTGAAAAGCAGAGCAACGGGAGGTCTCTCCCGACTCAGCCGCAGAGTCAATCCTCGAGGCGCAACCCGCTGAATATGGGACTTGGTTCCGAAGAAGACATTCCATAACGAGGAATGGATCTTAATTCAACCGTTCCCGTTCGATCGACTCGGTCGATCCCGACCTATCGGTCCCGACCGAATCGATAGCGACAGTGTTCCTTTCTCACGCACCCCGTGGACAAGTACGGGGCACGATGTAGGGACGGGGCACTACACCATAACCAGCTAAGAAAAAGTTTCATCCTCGAAACTTAAAATAGAACCTACCTCTACGAGAACAATGAAGGGAACTTTTCCTTCATTTCTGACTCAAGCTCCCACGTCGACTCTTCGACCGAGTGGTTCCTCCAGAGGACGCGGACGAGGGGAATAGCACAGTTGCAGAGAAGTTTATCCTTGCGCTCCAAGATTTGCACTGGCTCTTCGACATATGACAAGTCCGCCTTCAGGTCCAGCTTACCCAAATCTACAACATGGCTCGGATCATGCACGTACTTCCGCAATTGCGATACGTAGAAGACGTCATGTACCTCTGACAACATAGGCGGCAAGGCAATTTGGTAAGCTATCGGGGCGACTCGCTTCAATATTTCGAATGGGCCAACAAATATTGGGCTCAATTTCCCCTTCGCACCGAACCTGGAAACTCCCCGCATGGGCATGACTTTCAAGAATACATGGTCGTCTTCCAAGAACTCGAGGGGGCGTCGGTGCGTGTCGGCATATCTTTTCTGCCGGCTTTGTGCTATCTTCAATCTCTCTCGTATTAACTTGACCTTCAGCACGGTCTGCTCCACCAGCTTCGGACCAAGTATCTGTCGTTCCCCGACTTCATCCCAGCAAATGGACGATCTGCACTTCCGGCCGTACAAAGCTTCATACAGTGCTATTTGGATGCTGGACTGATAGCTATTGTTGTATGCAAACTCGGCCAGCGGTAGATGGACGTCCCAACTTGACTTCAAGTCGATCGCACAGAGTCGTAATATGTCTTCGAGAATTTGGTTCACCCGCTCTGTTTGGCCGTCAGTCTGAGGATGATAAGCTGAGCTGAACTTCAACTTGGTCCCCAGCGCTGAATGAAGACTACTCCAGAAGCGCGCTACGAACCGTCCATTCCGATCAGAGATGATAGAAACTGGGACCCCGTGCAGCCGAACTATTTCATCAAGGTATATCTGAGCAAGGCGGTCGACGCTCCAAGTAACTTTGATGGCGATAAAGTGCGCTGACTTGGTTAGTCGATCGACGATGACCCAGACGGCGTCGTTTCCCCGCGGCGTCCTCGGTAAGCCAACAACGAAGTCCATAGTGATATGATCCCATTTCTACTCTGGAATGGCGAGGTTCTGCATCTCCCCGCCCGGTCGCTGGTGCTCGGCTTTGACTTGCTGACAGGCCATACATTTTGACACAAAGAGCGTTACGTCCCTCTTCATGCCGTGCCACCAAAAGACAATACGGAGGTCCTTATACATCTTGGTGCTGCCAGGATGCAAGGAATATTTTGTATAGTGTGCCTCCGTCATTATCTTCTTTCTAAGTTCTACGTCGTCCGGTACGCATAGCCGTCCCTTCACGCGCAACACTTCCGACTCGTCCTCCGCAAAGTCGGAAGCTTTTCCTGTCGATATCAGCTTCCACATCTTCTCCAGGTAGGGGGTCGTCCTTCTGTGCAGACTTGATCCTCTCCAGTAGGCTCGGTTCCACCCACAGTTGCGCTAGTTTCACGTCTCTGAAACGAACTCGGAGCTCGATGCCCATTCCTTCCAAGTCATGCAGCAGTCGATCGTTGATACATAAAGAAGCTAAGTACTTCCGGCTCAGCGCATCCGCTACCACATTTCCCTTGCCCGGCGTGTAGTCGATTGATAAGTCATAGTCTTTGATTAGTTCGAGTCATCGCCTCTGCCGCAAATTCAGTTCTTTCTGGGTGAAGAGATACTTGAGGCTTTTGTGGTCCGTATAAATCCTGCACGCCACGCCATAGAGATAGTGACGCTACAGCTTCAACGCGAACACAATTACCGCTAGTTCTAGGTCGTGCGTAGGGTAGTTCTTCTCGTGCGGCTTCAACTGCCAGGAAGCAAAAGATATCATCTTATCCCGCTGCATGAGCACACACCCCAAGCCCTGGCCAGAAGCATCGCTGAAGATTTGAAATCCCTCTGTCCCTTCAGGAAGAGCAAGTATCGGGGCCAAAACGAGCCGTTGTTTGAGCTCCTGGAAGGAAGCTTCACAGTCGTCTGACCACTTGAATACGACTCCTTTCTGGGTGAGGCGAGTCAACGGCGATGCGATCTTCGCGAAGTCCTTCACGAAGCGTCGATAGTATCCCGCCAAGCCTAGGAAGCTTCGAATTTTGCTAACTGATGCGGGCCGTTTCCAATCAGCAACTGCCTCGACTTTCTTCGGATCGACTGCGATGCCCGCGGCGGAGATGATTTACCCAAGGAATGAGACGCTGTTCAGCCAGAACTCGCACTTACTCATCTTCGCATACAACTGATTCTTTCGAAGGGTTTGGAGTACCGTCCGCAGATGCTCTGCATGTTGCGCTCGATCCTTCGAGTAGACGAGGATGTCGTCGATGAAGACTACTACGAACTTGTCAAGAAACGGACGGAACACCCGATTCATTAGATCCATGAAGATGGCAGGGGCGTTCGTCAGACCGAACGGCATTACCAAGAACTCGTAGTGGCCATAACGAGTGCGAAAGGCAGACTTTGGCACGTCATCTGGCTTGACTTTGAGTTGGTGATAACCCGATCGCAGATCAATCTTTGAAAACACCGTTGCACCTTAGAGCTGGTCGAACAAGTCGTCGATGCGGGGCAGGGGGTATTTGTTTCGGACGGCGGCTTTGTTCAATTTCCGATAGTCGATGCAGAGCCGCATCGATCCATCTTTCTTCTTTACGAATAGCACGGGCGCACCCCACGACGAGACACTCGGACGGATAAACCCTCTTCGAGTAATTCTTGTAGTTGTGCCTTTAGTTCCTTCAGTTCTGCAGGAGCCATTCTGTACGGAGCCTTCGAGATCGACCGGGTGTCGGGGAATGTATCGATGGTGAACTCTATTTCTCAATCGAGCGGCATGCCGGGTAGCTCGTCCGGGAACACGTCTGGGAATTCTGCCACAACGTCGGTCTGACCCGCGTTTGTACCATCCTGTCGTATGTCTCGAACGGAAGCTAGATAGCCTTCGCACCCGGAATGCAGCATCCGTCGAGCAAATATTGCGGAGATTACCATGCAGGTCGGCGACGCCTCACCACACGAGTAGCAAAATTCAGGCACTCCAGGCATACGGAATGTGACCTTCTTTTCAGCGCAGTCTATGATTGCGTTGTACGGCCCGAGCCAATCCATTCCCAGAATGATGTCAAAGTCCTTCATGTCTAGAACTATCACATCTAGACCGATCTTTTGACCGCCGATACAGATAATCCCGCCGGCACAAGCTAAGTTTGTGAGAATTGGTGTGCCCGAAGGTGTGCTTACGCTAAGGTCGAGATCTAATGATATTACAGGAAATTTGTGCTCGACGACAAAGTCCGCCGATATAAAACTATGTGAAGCGTCTGAATCAAATAACACACGATCAGGCACATTACTGAATTTTAGTATACCTGACACTACTGTATCTGATGCCAGCGCTTCGTCTCGAGTCATGGCGTAGACGCGGCCCTGAGTATTGGGGCGACGGTCTCGACCATTTTGCGGTGCGGGTTGAGTGGGCGGAGGAGGTCGAGGCGCCTGTCCTCGATTCTCCTGGCGGTGTTGTTATGGCGGGACATTGCGATTCGGTCGAGGATTCTGGCAATCTCGAGCAAGGTGACCCTTCTGCCCGCAAGCGTAGCACTCTGTCTTGGCAAAGCAGTGGTCATCAGTATGCCCAAGCTGGTGGCAATTTCTGCATCGTGGTAACGGGTTCCGGCCTTGGTAGCCGCTAGTGTGTGGACGATTTGACGCGTAGTTGTTGCCTCTCGTATAGCTAGGACGTTTGTGATTAGAGTGGCGCATAATGTCGTCAGCACCAGAAGGATGCAGGTTCTCAAGGCAGAGAGTGTGATTCAGAGCCTCGCCCACGGTCTTGTACTCCGGGACCCCGATATGCACACCGATAGAGTGTCGCAGACCCACTTCGAACCGTCGCACACGGCACTCTTCAGTAGGCAGAAACTAACCAGCAAACTTAGACAACTTGTAAAATTCTGCGGCATACTGTTCCACTGTCCGGCTCCCTTGCTTCAACTGCATGAATTCATTCTCCTTCGCTTGACGAACGGCTGACGGAAGGAACTGGACTTCAAAAGCTTTGCGGAACGTGGCCCAAGAGATCGGTGCGGTATTGTTGTCCGGTCGGATCGCTCGCTTGCGCACGGCCCACCAGTCGTGCACGTTCAACCGTAGTTGAAGTTGTGCGCAGGCGACTTGCTTCGATTCTTTAATGCCGAGAAGCTCGAAGTGATCTTCCAGCTCTTCCAACCAGTCGATTGCCATGGAAGGGCCCTCGGTACCGCTGAAGGAAGTGCGGCACGCCTTCTTGAATTCGGACACTTCAAAGTTGTACTTTTTCGGTGCCGCTGGTTGACGCTCGGGATCCTCCATGTCGACTTCAATGGGTTGGATCGTCGGCACGGTGGCAGCAGGTTCGATGACGGTAGGCGCAGTCACAGAATTTCCGTTGGCCGCCATTGTCTGGACGATCTGCTGTAGGGTATCCAACTGCTTTTGTTGAAGTTTGGCATGTGCGTCGAAACGAGCTTCGAAGCGAGCTTCGAACTGGACCTGTCGTTCCTTCGTCTGTTGATGTCGGTTCTCAGACTGGTTCCGCTGCGCCTCCATCATGCACAGCATCCTTTCGATGGTATCGTTAGAAGGTCCGCCCCGCGAACGATGCGAACTACTTGAGCCGCTAGAAGCGCTCTGCTCTCGCTCGGCCGTGGGTTCCGTCACTTCTGCGATACGAAGGCAAACGCATCAGTCACAAAATATTACGGACTTATTGTATGGAACAACTTATCTCATCGATGCGAGGTCAAAGGATGTAAAGTCGTGCTCTGATACCATTATGTCACGCCCCGATTCCGTAGAATCGATAGTCGTCTCCCGGGCGTGATGCCGTGCGAACCTAAATTGCGATTGCACAAGGCATAGTCATAAGGTTATCCGAAACATAACATCAAGTTAGAGTACGCAGAGAAATTGAATGACACATTTGAAATAGAAGTAGACTTTTTCATTGATAAAACTTTATTTATATTGACTTCATTACATTCATTGCCGCACGGGCTACAATATGACTCGACTTACAAAATGAACGCCGATGAGATAGTCATTCCATACATTACATCCATTTTTACAAGCAAAAACCATTACACATTTCCACCTGCGATCGAGAAAAGCCGAGCCGCCATTGGTCTTCTTTTGTACTGAATACGGAGTCTTCAAAAGGAATTCAGAAACAAGCCTTTACACGGACGAGGCTTCAAAAGTGTCCACGCCGCCTTGAGATTTTAGGTGGCACGCCCTTCGTGGTTCGGGGTACCTGCGTGGAGAGCGAGGATCAGTACATTACACTTTGTACTGGTGCGTGGCAAGTTAAGTTCCAAGCTCTTATTTGGTTGAATGAGTTTATATGACTTAGTTCATGAATGTTTCTAACCATCCTAATGAATTTCAAGCGAGAAATAACAAGCATAATAAAATTTACGTTGAAACTTACCCACGGCGGCCCATGCCGCGCCTTATGAAACTTATCATGTTCTTCCCTGTCAATTGTTATCATTTCCATACCAAGTATAATATTTCGTGTGTTGGTCACTGGCTCCCAGAGCCATCGTGGACTCCTTTTTGCTTTTATTAGACGAGGCCCTTTCAGCGCGAGTAGCGAGCCCCGCTGCAAGTCCTCGCCTAACATTGTGCCCAGCACAGCTTATGAGAATGTTTCCTTCTTGGCCGCAACGGTCCCGTGGCCCCGGGTTGCCGTGCGGGAAAACTCTACCTTGTCGACAAGTTGTCCATGACCGTGCAAAGACCATTTTTCTTCTTTTAGTTATTAAGACATAGCCTACATTCTCTTTAAAAACTCAATCATTTTATCGTGCTCGTGCCCTTGCATTCAATCTTTAATCCGCAACAACACTATCGATTTACCTAAGAAGGGATCGAGAAGAGAAAGGTCAGCCACTCACCTTGAGTTTACTTCGGCGAGAGAACTTATTGGTCGCGCTAGACGTCGCCTACGCGATTACCTGAAATCGCACAAGCAACCGATTAGAACACTGCATTATTAAAGGAGTTCGATAGAAAATGCGAGTTCGAAATGCAAGCCATGAAAACCATCGAAAACATTCACGAAAATGCATTCAGAAAACAAAGCCAAAACCAACGCAAGCGGCGTGAAAAGCAGAGCAACGGGAGGTCTCTCCCGACTCAGCTGCAGAGTCAATCCTTGAGGCGCAATCCGCTGAATATGGGACTTGGTTCCGAAGAAGACATTCCATAACGAGGAATGGATCTTAATTCAACCGTTCCCGTTCGATCGACTCGGTCGATCCCGACCTATCGGTCCCGACCGAATCGATAGCGACAATGTTCCTTTCTCGCGCACCCCGTGAACAAGTACGGGGCACGATGTAGGGACGGGGTACTACAGTAGTAGCCGGCCAAGCCAAGAAAACTGCAAACTTCTGCAACTGTGTTGGGTACTGGCCATGTCTCGATAGCCACGATCTTTTGGGGATCCACTTCTACCCCTCCTCTGGTGATGATATGACCCAAGTACGAAATACGATCGAGTCAGAACTCGCATTTACTAAACTTGGCATACAAATGGTGCTCTCTGAGAATCTGAAGGACAACTCTGAGATGCTGCTCATGCTCTACTTAACTTTTGTTGTAGACCAGGATGTCATCTATAAACATAATCACGAACTGATCCAAATAAGGCATGAAGATGCGATTCATGAGGTCCATGAATACAGCCGGCATATTGGTTGCTCCAAATGGCATAACAAGGAACTCCCAATGCCCGTACCTTGATCTGAAAGCTGTCTTTGGGATGTCCTGCTCTCTGACTCTGATCTGATGATATCCTGACCGCAAGTCAGTCTTCGAGAATACTGCTGCCCCCTGAGTTGATCAAACAAGTCATCTATCCTCAGGAGAGGATATCTGTTCTTGATTGTCACTGAGTTCAAGGTACTATAATCTACACATAATCTGGACGTACCATTCTTCTTTTTCACAAGAAGCATCGAGGCTCCCCAAGGCGATCCACTAGCACGAATGAATCCCTTGATCCTGAGTTCTTCAATCATCTTGTACAATATCTCTAACTCTGACGGTGCCATCCTGTAAACTCTCTCTGATACTAGGGCTGTCCCTGGGATCAAGTCGATAGTGAACTCGATCTCTCGCTCCGACGGCATACCTGGAAGCTCTTCTGGGAAAACATCTGGAAACTCCTCAACTGTCCTGGGTAACTGTACTGCTGCTACTGCCATCCGCAATACTGGAGGAGAAGGTTCAACTTCGCCTCGGGAAAAGGAAAATTCTGGCTCGCCTGGAATGCTAAAAATAACCCTGCCAATATGGCAGTCTATCCTAGCATACTGGTCTCTCAACCAATCCATCCCTAAGAGCACATCATAATCGGCCATCGAGAATTCTATTAATATAGCGGAAAACTCTCTACCGCTAACTACGATCCGACACGAGAAAAATACTATATCTACTCCCACAAGTCCGTTACCAGTAAGTATATTGAGCCTTACTGATAATGACTCGGGCTCCAGTCATATTCGTATCGCGAATCGTGCAGACATAAATGAATGCGATGCACCAGAGTCAAATAATACTGAAGCTGGAAAGGTGTTGACGAGAATAGTACATGCCACCACCTCACTTGGTGCTAATCCTTCTTCTCCCATGGTCAAAGCCAGCACTTGACCATGTCCTCGGGGTGCGGGTCCCCTCTGCTGAAAACCTCTCTGTCTGCTCTGGATCAGGGCTTGGGCTTGGGCATACTGCTGCGGTCTCTGTTGCTGGAATACCTGGGCCTGCGTCGGCAATGGCCTCGGGAATGGATACTGCTACTGCTGGACTGGTGCTGGTCCTCTCACCGAAGGACTAGAGAAGGCCGATGAAGATGAACTCCCCCTGTTCGGACAGTTCCCAACCATGTGGTCCGAGGTACCACAAACCAAGCACAAACCCTGTGCTCTGCGGCACTCTAATACCACATGCCCTGGCTTCCCGCAGTATGAACATCCCACTGCGGAAGAGTGCTTCTGCTTCTGTTGCTGAGGGTACATCGGGGTTGAATGTTGAACCGACGTCACTGAGGTCGCCCACCTCGGAGCTCCAATGGTCAAAGCCCTAGCTGCCGGGACTGGTGCTGAAGACTGATTCATCTGGCTATGGGATCGCTTCCGACCCCCGATCCTATCCACGATCCTCTGGGAGGTATACTCATGCTTCCTGGCTGTCCTCAATACTGCATCAAAAATCTGATGCTCAAACTGCTCTACTGCCAATAAAATCTCTAGATGGAGCCCTTGCTGGAACCGCTGGGCTCTATCGAACTCGGTCGCTACCAAGATGGGAGCAAACCGACTAAGTCTCGAAAACTCGGCCACATATCCGTCGATCGTCCTGTCCATCTGCTTCAGATTGGTAAACCTCGTCTGTAGATCGTACCGAGCTACAGCATCGAAGTACTTGGCCTGGAATCTCTCACGGAAGACTGTTCAGGCAATAGGTGCCACTAATCCAATGGCCTGTGCCGTCCACCAGCTACGGGCAAGATCCAATAACTACAGGCGCACCACGGCCACCTTCTCGTCTTCTGGAGTCCTAGCTGCTTCTAGAATAACCTCTATATCCTGAAGCCAAGCGTCTGCGGCAATAGCATCTTCGCTACCATCGAAGAAGGGAGGGTTCAAGCGCTTGAAGCTGTTGGCCGCACTGTTACCCTGATGACCTCCTCTGGTCAGAGCATCTGTCACTGCCTGGTGCAAGGCATCGCCTCGACGATCTTAAGAAGCTAACAACGTCCTGATAAGACCCACCAAGGTGCCATCATCAGGCTTTGCAGGCTAAACGGGCTGAACTGGTGGCTCTTGACCCCCAGTAGGCATGACTCTGGAGGCTACTCCTGAATATTAGGCTTGATCTCCAGTTGCTGCTGGTCCACGGGAGGTGCTCCGTCTTACTGATCGATAGGACCAGGAACAATGTCGCTGAAGAAGACGACATAGAAAACAATAAGGAAGGACCATGATAGATCAAAGATACAAGCATGTGATCAGGTCAAGAATTCAGGGATTTAGAGGATACGAGCTGTCACTCCCCGCTCCCGTAGGAGCGATCGTCCTCGCTAAGGCGTGATGCCGCACGAGCCTAGATTTCGCTCGTGCAAGGCAGTTTTATAACGGCCGATTACATCGGCGGCGACGGAGTCGTCGCACAGAAGTCCCAAACAGAAATATTAAAACATGCAGCAAAAATTTAGAACAAGCACACATGAACACAAGTCATTCAAAAGAAGCTCTTTATTGATATTGAATACAAGATTATATTTGTGGGCGCAAGGCCAAATTAAGAGTCTCTCGTGCTTATTTTTTCTCTTATTTTATAATTCACTCTGCTCTCTCTCATCTCTTGATTACAATGCTTGAGCCAGCGGAAGCTTCGGAAGGCGATGCCCATACGTTATGTCCCATATAAGTCTTGACTTCACGCGGCCGTACGTTTCGAGTCGCCAAGGAACTTCGTGCCTCGACGCATCCAAGCGAGCTCCGCGCCACGAGCTTCTACCTGTGCCTGCACATGAAATACTGTGTGGTGTCAATACTCAACTGTACTGGTGGAATAAGCTCCTCGCCCACCCATACAAAACCGACACGTTCATTTACTTTGTGTATTACAGGCCCCTTTACGATTGTCTTTCTAGTCTTGCCTTAGGATTAGTTTTAAGACTTGACATCTAACCAACTCGTTATGCGACGACATAGTCGTGCTATCATGTTAACATGTATTTCGATCGAGGCAGTGCCTCATTGCTTAGGTACTTGACCAAACTTTGACTCGGGATGGCAGGGTCGTACCATACTCTATTCGAGACTTAAACATATTCGAGATAGCGCTTTGCCGAGGAGCAACTCATGCGAACTCGGCCGTGCCAAGACCTTTACTCAAACCCAAGTGCCTCTAGACCAATCTTCGTCTTAGCGACGTCAAGGGGGACGACTCGTGCAGGTCGTGCCTCTAGACTTTGCCTAGACTTGTCCGTGCTTCAAGATGAAGTCATGCCTAACGACTCCCTGACTTAGCCAACTTTTAGCTTACGGTCCTTTCGACTTAAAGTGATGGCACTCGACTTAACTTATGCAAACTTAGGCCAATAATGCCGATACGCGAAAGCCAATACGCGAATGCCAATATTGATACGCGAAAGCCAATACTTGATACAAGAAAGCCAATACGCGAATGCTAATACGTGAATGCCAATACTTGATACGCGAAAGCCTTTCTTTGTGTCGAGCACGTGTCTTGCTGACATAAGCTATAACTCATTCCTTCCTTAATGATACAAGGCTGGCACTAACGGGATTACATCTTGCTGACTTGATACATGTCGTTCTAGACTGTCTCATGATTCGATCGACGCCGTGCTAGTACATGACGTTATCCAAAGGCAAACACGCAGATTGTCGCTCTTGCCGACACATCTATATGAGTGGTCACTAGCAATGTCAAGCTATCTTGGACTCGGCTAGACGGGGGTATCGGACCGCCCTTCCATGGGTAGCTAGCCCCGAAAGTGCCGATACTTCCATACGGTTATCCAGCATCCTTCTTTAAGCCGCACTCGCTTCCCCCGGGCGAATGATCCCGGCGCCCCGGCAATCATTCGAGAAGACTACACCTTGTCGACAAGTTGTCCAATGACTATGCAAGTCTCAACTCGATCTATCTAATCCTTCCTTAATATGACCATGCTTTCCTTCTATCTATCGAGACTCCCAAGCCGCGGGACCGATCTCGTGTGCGGGACTTATCAAGACTAAGCGAGACTCCCAAGCCGCGGGACCGATCTCGTGTGCGGGACTTATCAAGACTAAGCGAGACTCCCAAGCCGCAGGACCGATCTCGTGTGCGGGACTTATCAAGATTAAGCGAGACTCCCAAGTAGCGGGACCGATCTCGGCGACAACCAGTCGCGTGGACTTCCTTTGTTCGTGGCAAGCTTTTCACTAAATTGACCGTAGCTTGTGCCTTAGACAGACCTGGTTCATTAGGCGATGCTAACGCTCAAGTCATATACTTTATACGACGAGCCTTGTTCTCAAGAGACTACGCAACTTGACAACCGCAGATAGAGCAGGACAGTGCTAGAAATGGCTTTGATAGCCCAACACAATACTTGTCTAACTTATTCGGGCAACGACTCGACGAGCAAGGGCTACGCCATGCTACGCATCGAGGGAACGTGCTATGCACGGGGTCGACTTGAACAACCAAGTTCTCGGGTGCCTAGACTTAAGCCAACGAGCCGTACAAGACGACTTAACTTGCGGGATGTGCTAAGGCTATGCCAAGCCTTGTGGGACAGGGCCGTGCATGCTTTATTAAGCATTCATGTGGGCGACGCCTATGACTTAGGCTGATTCGAGTGTTGGGATAAAACGACGGGACCGTGCATGCTTTATCAAGCATTCACGCAGGCGACGCCTACGACTTAGGCTTATTCGAGTGTCGGGACAACTTAGCAACTTAAGCCAACTTCCTTCTCCCAAGCCACGGGATCGAAGGATCGAGTGTCATTTGAAAGCACGCTGAGTCAACTTCTATGAAGACCGTGGGACCATTTTCCATATTCTAAGACATTCCGACGGGTCGGGATTATTCCCTTAGCTATGTGCGTTCGTAGCTTTTATATTAGCCTACTTGTGCAAGTTAAAAACAAACGAGTTATTAAGTGCAGGCTAAGATGAGGCAAGTTCACCGAAACTACCCCACCTGTGCGAGGAGTCGCTTCGACCGAGCGAGCCTTCGAGTAGCCATTGCAAGGCTAAGTCCGAACGCCGTCGGCGTTTCGATTTCTCCGATTGACTTTGCGGGACGGGGCACTACATTATACACCACTCAGAACAAGTCTCGTCTTCGAGACTTTCCTGAAGGCAAGCCATCCTACCATTTCTATGGCCAAGACTTAATCGTGCCCAGACGCGGGACTATCGTACACACTTTGCCTACGCATTTTCTTCGATTTCGAGCCACGCTCGCATGGCTATCAATCTTTCCATTAACATGATTTCAAGATCCTTAACACTTTTCCATTTCTCAAGTCTCGCTTGAACTCAACGTATCACTTGGCTGGATCGTGCACGCATTCCAGGCGTCCCTAAAATATATGCATTCAGCCAAGCCGCATGATAGCGAATTTGTCGTTCTCACTCGAGTCGCATCGTGCATATACTCAGGCGTCCATGAAATATATGCATGTCAGCCGAGTCTCGTGAGCAGGGTATCCTATTCTTGAATCATTCCATCAATCCATACTAATCCTCGAAATCAATCTTTCGATTGCTAACAATTGAAACAGGTGCGTCTCGCCTAACCGCTAGGCCATTTCTCAAGGCTAAGTCAATGTCGGGATTGGAATCATAGTTCTCCAACAATAATGCCAACACTAACCCCAATCCTAGGGTCAAGCCAAAGTCGATAGTACGGGATTTTCTACCCAAGCTCGCATCACTCAGATTTCTAAACATCGAGCACGATCACCTATTCGCATCAATGCATTCGTTGCGCGTATTCGAATCCATTCAAATCACCACTTCTAACCAATTCATGTATTCGATTACGAGGTCATCTAGCTCGATAATGTGCTGCGCCCTAATCTTACGTGAGTCCGATTATCTACGGTGGTTCATGAATCACCATGCAACGCTCCCGCGAAATAATCATTCTCATCGGGACGTAACTCTTGTTTGAGTCCAGACTATTTCACTCTCGATACGCGGATTGGATTCGACCGTCACACATGCTAAGTCATTTTCGAGTCCACCTTCGCATCAAACCACAAGTCAAAGCACATAAATTGCCACGCCATGCTAGTTCAATCACCCCCGCTGTATGAATCACCATACCAGCGCTCACGCGGAGTGATCGCCCTAATCGGTGTGACGCATGTGCGAGGCTGGAGTTGCACTCGCATAAGACAAGAACGTCAACATTGTGGTTGTCAACGAAGCAAATCCAAATATTTTTATTTTTTCATCCAAGCCAAGATCTCAGTTCGATAGTCTGACCGTCATTTGTTCAACTAGAAAATCCTCGAGCCACATCTATATTTTTTTCGACACGTTTCAATATCCCGAGTATAGCATCCATCGGAACAATGACATTTGCACGATCGTTATTCGCCGAGTCAGAGTACCCTCGAGTTATCGCATATCGATCTTTGATACGCCTCAATACCATCGATGATATACGTAACCTGACGATCTTCCTTTGTAACCAATTTCGAGTCATACAACTGATGCTATTATCCGAACTGGATATACCACAATTCCATTCGATTCAATCCAAGATCACACGTGCAATCCTCGAGCTTCCTCGATCAAGATATTCACTTTTATTCATCGTTCCGAATCATTTTCTAACTCGTGTTGCTCATTCACAAGTTGTCCGAACGACATCTCGTTCGGGACACATGAAGTCACGATCAACTAAGCGTGACGCGATCTAAGGCTCTGCGCGATCGCATCGCCTCGCCGGCATACTCATTATTACTTGTTATCCTTGATTCTTGCTTGAATGATTTCCAAGACAAACCATACACCACTCAGATTCGAGCCATCCGATCTAGTCCTCAATCACGTTTGCATCATTCGCTAAGATATCCTTCAGATTCGTTCAACGAATCTCTAGCGTAATCACTCACGTCGTCTCGACGTACTAAGTCGTTTGCACTATTTCCTCAAAATCCAAGTCAATCTTCCGAGTACACCTAAGCGTTAACTCGATAGCGTTCCTATCGATATACACTCTAAGTGTCTCTCGTTCCCGACCGAACGATACTTGATATTGCTCGTAACTCGTTTGCACCAAAAAGTCGAGGTGCGCGACACGCGGCACAACTTAGCCAAAAGGCCGTGTGCATAACTATCCCGTGCAGACTATATTCGAGTTTGCACGCTCACTTGCTAAGGTCGACGTAGGACAAGTTGGGCACGCACGCGACTTTTCTAACTTTAGCGCGTGTTTTCATAAGTTTGACAACATTCGGCACAAAGGCATACCAATGTGTCCGTCGATGGCCTACCGATGCGTTCGATTGAACGCTTGCACGAGCTTTTGAAAATATTTAGACTTATTATATGGACATGCCGAGGGACAATCGAGAGAGAGCGCACACTTCTTTAACAACGACGAGCTTTCAAAATTGAAAAATTCGACGTGAAGTCCAAGGACGTAAAGCCGTGCTCTGATACCATTATGTCATGTCCCGCTCCCGTAGGAGCGATCGTCCTCGCTAAGGCGTGATGCCGCACGAGCCTAGATTTCGCTCGTGCAAGGCAGTTTCATAACGGCCGATTACATCGGCGGCGACGGGGTCGTCGTACAGAAGTCCCAAGCAGAAATATTGAAACATGCAGCGGAAATTTAGAACAAGCACACATGAACACAAGTCATTCAAAAGAAGCTCTTTATTGATATTGAATACAAGATTATATTTGTGGGCGCAAGGCCAAATTACAAGTCTCTCGTGCTCACTTTTTCTCTTATTTTACAATTCACTCTGCTCTCTCTCATCTCTCGATTACAATGCTTGAGCCAGCGGAAGCTTCGGAAGGCGATGTCCATACATTATGTCCCGTATAAGTCTTGACTTCACGCGGCCGCACGCTTCGAATCGCCAAGGAACTTCGTGCCTCGACGCATCCAAGCGAGCTCCGCGCCACGAGCTTCTACCTGTGCCTGCACATGAAATACAGTATGGGTGTCAGTACTCAACTGTACTGGTAGAATGAGCTCATCGCCCACCCATACAAAACCGACATGTTTATTTACTTTGTGCATTACAGGCCCCTTTACGATTGTCTTTCTAGTCTTGCCTTAGGATTAGTTCTAAGACTTGACGTCTAACCAACTCGTTATGCGACGACATAGTCGTGCTATCATGTTAACGTGTATTTCGATCGAGGCAGTGCCTCATCGCTTAGGTACTTGACCAAACTTTGACTCGGGACGGCAGGGTCGTGCCATACTCTATTCGAGACTTAAACATATTCGAGATAGCGCTTCGCCGAGGAGCAACTCATGCGAACTCGGCCGTGCCAAGACCTTTACTCAAACCCAAGTGCCTCTAGACCAATCTTTGTCTTAGCGACGTCAAGGGGGACGGCTCGTGCAGGTCGTGCCTCTAGACTTTGCCTAGACTTGTCCGTGCTTCAAGATGAAGTCGTGCCTAACGACTCCCTGACTTAGCCAACTTTTAGATTACGGTCCTTTCGACTTAAAGTGATGGCACTCGACTTAACTTATGCAAACTTAGGCCAACAATGCCGATACGCGAAAGCCAATACGCGAATGCCAATATTGATACGCGAAAGCCAATACTTGATACGCGAAAGCCAATACGCGAATGCCAATACTTGATACGCGAAAGCCTTGCTTTGTGTCGAAGCACGTGTCTTGCTGACATAAGCTATAACTCATTCCTTCCTTAATGATACAAGGCTGGCACTAACGGGATTACATCTTGCTGACTTGATACATGTCGTTCTAGACTGTCTCATGATTCGATCGACGCCGTGCTAGTACATGACGCTATCCAAAGGCAAACACGCGGATTGCCGTTCTTGCCGACACATCTATATGAGTGGTCACTAGCAATGTCAAGCTATCTTGGACTCGGCTAGGCGGGGGTATCGGACCGCCCTTCCATGGGTAGCTAGTCCCGGAAGCACCGATACTCCCATGCGGTTATCTAGCATCCTTCTTTAAGCCGCACTCGCTTCCCTCGGGCAAATGATCCCGGCGCCCCGACAATCATTCGAAAAGACTACACCTTGTCGACAAGTTGTCCAATGACCATGCAAGTCTCAACTCGATCTATCCAGTCCTTCCTTAACATGACCATGCTTTCCTTCTATCTGTCGAGACTCCCAAGCCGCGGGACCGATCTCGTGTGTTTCCTTTCAAGACATAGCGAGACTCCCAAGCCGCGGGATCGATCTCGTGTGCGGAACTTATCAAGACTAAGCGAGACTCCCAAGTCGCGGGACCGATCTCGTGTGCGGGACTTATCAAGACTAAGCGAGACTCCCAAGCCGCGGGACCGATCTCGTGTGCGGGACTTATCAAGACTAAGCGAGACTCCCAAGTAGCGGGACCGATCTCGGCGATAACCAGTCGCGTGGACTTTCTTTGTTCGTGGCAAGCTTTTCACTAAACCGACCGTACCTCGTGCCTTAGACAGACCTGGTTCATTAGGCGATGCTAACGCTCAAGTCATATACTTTATACGACGAGTCTTGTTCTCAAAGGACTACGCAACTTGACAACCGCAGATAGAGCAGGACAGTGCTAGAAATGGCTTTGATAGCCCAGCACAATACTTGTCTAACTTATTCGGGCAACGACTCGACGAGCAAGGGCTACGTCGAGCTACGCATCGAGGGAACGTGCTATGCACGGGGTCGACTTGAACAACCAAGTTTTCGGGTGCCTAGACTTAAGCCAACGAGTCGTGCAAGATGACTTAACTTGCGGGACATGCTAAGGCTATGCCAAGCCTTGCGGGATAGGGCCGTGCATGCTTTATTAAGCATTCATGTGGGCGACGCCTATGACTTAGGCTGATTCGAGTGTTGGGGCAAAACGACGGGACCGTGCATGCTTTATCAAGCATTCATGCAGGCGACGCCTACGACTTAGGCTTATTCGAGTGTCGGGACAACTTAGCAACTTAAGCCAACTTCCTTCTCCCAAGCCACGGGATCGAAGGATCGAGTGTCATTTGAAAGCACGCTGAGCCGACTTCTATGAAGACCGTGGGACCATTTTCCATATTCTAAGACATTCCGACGGGTCGGGATTATTCCCTTAGCTATGTGCGTTCGTAGCTTTTATATTAGCCTACTTGTACAAGTTGAAAATAAGCAAGTTATTAAGTGCAGGCTAAGATGAGGCAAGTTCACCGAAACTACCTCACCTGTGCGAGGAGTCGCTTCGACCGAACGAGCCTTCGAGTAGCCGTTGCAAGGCTAAGTCCGAACGCCGTCGGCGTTTCGATTCCTCCGATTGACTTTGCGGGACGGGGCACTACACGAGCAAAGATCAAGGGTGGATACTGATTGAGACATCTATTCGGTAAACCCTCACATATCTTGATTTACAAGACCTGCATGGGCCACCACTTAAACCATGTAACGCCCTAGAACCAGAATACTGGAGAGCGGGGGCGTACATAGCCAGCTACGTATATTGAAGTGCAACCCACCTCGCTATACGGTCACGGCTGTCTAGATACATGAGGGTTTAACTACAAGCCATCAGTCTCCTATGGTCATGAACAAGTCTATTGTCTCAATCTCAAGCAAGTAATAATAGTTGCAAGATATCAGAGCACCAAAGATATAATAGCAAGGCATCCCATACATTACATACTTGGATGATCATGAAACTAGTCGTACAAAATGTCAAGACTAGCAAGAGTTTCAGTCATACATGATCAACCCTAGGATTTGTCAATCATGTTACAGCCCATAGGCCGACAGTAAATAAAGGTACAATCGAGCTAACACGTGCTCGTCGGCTAAACCTCTCAAAAGAATATTTTTACAATAAAATGGGAGAACAAAAGGAACCCACTCGTTGCCAGGGTTACGCCTGGTGGTCACCATCTGGCTGGAAGGTAGGTAGATCCTTTGGAGCTGCTCCGATATCTGGCCATACAAAACCAGCTGGGTCAGACCCAGAAAGAGAAAGTGCCACAAAAGAGGCTTCACTTAGGAACTAAAACCAGCATATCATAAATGAATATTAAAGATAATTATAAAGATGCTGATAATAACAGGGACAACAACAGTAAATTGAGTACGAGGAAACCATTCAAGTAGCTAGGTCGCAACCCTTAAACCAAACAAGGACCGAGGTTGCAACCCTTCACCTGAATAGAAACCCGTCTCAAATACTTGTTGGTGAAGTAAAACATGACGAGCATGAAGTATGGTGCAAATAAGACAATAAACGAAAAGAGGACACAGAACTGCTCCGGGAGCCAAGTTACAACCTTTAAACCAAACAAGGACCGAGGTTGTAACCCTTCACCTGAACCGAACTGGACCCCTGATCATTATTGTTAAGGTAAGCATAAATAATCATGACGATATATGATAAGAAATCCATGGGACTATTCAGATAACCAAGTTACAACCCTTAAACCAAACAAGGACCGGGATTGTAACTCTTCATCTGAACAGAACTTGGTTCCTCATCATTTATCGATAAGTAAAGCACAAGAAATGATCAGGTCATGCTACAATCTTGTACAGGATCAGGACAAAACTAGGCATGGATAGACTCCATTCAATCAATCACGGCCACGCAATGAGTACGGCTTGATACTTTAACTAACTAGGGTTATCACAGGCCTATTTACTAGCAAAATGCAATAAGATTATTCCAACAGCCACAAGCCCTGCAGACCATTCAGGTTATCCAGACGCAATTGAATTCATGTGGGTACATCGTCCAGGAAACGCCTATACCCTTAAGTAGTTTGGTGGTTGCCACACATGTCAGTGTGCTGGAAATATGCCCTACTCGACGGTAGGCTACAAATCCCATGATGGGGCGCCCAGATGACGGGATTGCCTGTAGCTGGAAAATCTCTTCATGACTACTGGATTTTTTAGTTATTAGCCTTAGTCAATTTTAGTAGGTACCCCTAATCGTGGTATTCAGGGGATCCCTATCCTAGACATGGTGCAAGACCATACTGGTTTATTTGTACAAACACAATCGTCTACGGTGTCCAGATCATTCATTCTTGTCATGTCGAGCTAGCTGTCATAACAGCATATCGAGGTATATCATGTCAGGTTTACTTGTCAAGAGTGCGCCACGACGGGCCACTATCGTGTTCATGAAACATATCAAAATTTACATGGCATAAGCATAAATGTGACAACTCATCATAAGAATAATAATAATAATAATAAAAGAGGACAAGGGCTATGGAATGAGCCATGCGGCAGCGGAGAAGCAGTGCCATACGGCTGAAGGAAATCGGGCGCATGCGGCCAAGGATGCGGGTCTCATGCGACTGAAGTCAACAAGTTTATGCGGCTGGAACTGCGCGCATATGCGGCTGCGGGGGAGCAACGCCATGCGGCAAGGAGAAATGACTTTATACGGCCAGGAGGGGAACAGGGGTATGCGGCTCGGGAGATGCGGTGCCATGCGGCTGAGAGGGAACGCGGGCTCATGCGGCAATGGGATTATATGCGGCAGGGTACCATGGCCTATGCAGCTAGGAGGGGCTGCGAGCTCATGCGACTGAATGGATGCGCGATCATGTGACTCAATGGTAATCATGCATATGCGGCTACGGAAGACACGGGTTATGCGCCCATGGAGAGATGAGCTTATGCGGTTAAGAAACCAACAAGGCCATGCGGCTGAAGCCAAAGCCTATGCGGCAATGGAGACTTGCCGCATGAAAGTCATGCGGCTAAGGCTGCCATGCGGCTGGGAAGCGGTTCTTCTTCTCTGCTTTCTGATAAGAAGAACTATGGAAAGTCATGGCTCCCAAGCTCCATAAATCCTTCATCCAAGGTTAGAATCCGGACTTCCATAGGTCAAAATGGGGCAGAATCAAATTCTCTACAACATGGAACCATCAAAACTTGAAAATAACAAAGTTAGATATATCAAAATCCAAAAAATCCAAAAATACAATAAGCTTAGATCTACACAAATTGAACCATGAAAATTAGAAATGCTAAATATTAAAGTGTCTTAGAATCTTGTAGAGAAAAAAATGGAACAATAAAACTTGAGTTCCTCCATGAAACAAGCTACACTTGCCTAAGCCCTCTTTCTGGTAGGTAAAGAGTAATGGTGGAGAAGAAGAAGTAACGGAGAAAAGTAAATGAGGAGAGAGAGAAAGCGTGGACGGCTAATAAAGGAAAAGAGGGTGGTAGGTGGGGGTTGGTTCACATAAAAACCAAGCCGAGCCAAACCATGCAAACCGAACCGAACCAAGCCCTGAACCATGCAATGAGACGTACAATATACGTACACGTATACCCGAATATGTAATACGAACCACGGTCGTTACAGCTACACCATTGAGCTGAGGTGTCTTAGGCGGAGTCTTCTGGTGTCGTATCCCTTGCTCTCTGCAATAAGCATCAAAGGGACCAATGTATTCGCCGCCGTTGTCGGACCGAACACACAATAACTTCTTGTCCGTCTCTCTTTCAACAGAGGCATGAAACTCTTTGAAAGTAGGCAGCACCTGATTCTTTGTCTTTAAGGCATAGACCCAAACCTTTCTGGAACAGTCATCAATAAAAGTTACAAAGTAAGATGCACCACTAATAGATTTTACCTTCATAGGACCGCAGACATCCGAGTGAATCAACTCGAGCAACGCCGGCTTCCTTGAACTTGGGTGACTTTGGAAAGACATCCTATTTTACTTTCCAGCTAAGCAGTGCGTGCACTTCTCCAACTTTGTAGACTTGAGCCTTGGAATCACCTTCCTGTTCACCAAGTAGCTCATCCCCTTCTCGCTGATATGGCCGAGCCATCTGTGCCACAACTCGGTAGATGCATCACTGACGGCGTTCACCTCCTGTGCTCCCTGTGCGCTCCCCTCCATATAGTAGAGACCGGACTTCTTGCTTCCTCTGGCAATCACCATCGAACCTCTGAAAATCTTCCACTGACTATTCCCGGAGAGACTGAAGAATCCCTCGTCATCCAACCTTCCAACCGACACCAGGTTGAAACGGATGTCAGGGACATGACGAACATCTTTGAGAACAAGAACTGCACCTGTCTTCGTTCTCAAATGTACATCTCCAACGGCAACAGCCTTCGACACATCTCCCCCATCTTCAACACTCCACAGTCGCACGTCATGTAAGTGGCAAATAGTGCCCTATTGTGAGATACATGTGCTGAAACTCCTGAGTCTACCAGCCAAGAATTATCATCGTAGGCGAGGTTTGTGATAACTTCATCACCTACGACGATCACATCGCCTCTATGTATCGAGGCCGCTGCTGTAGTGTTCTCATCTGGCTTTCCCTTGTCGCCCTTCTTCTCTCTCTTCCAAACGAAACAGTTTCGTTTGATGTGGCCCTTCTTGCCATAGTGGTAACACTCCGAGTCCTCGTACCGACCCTTGGACTTCCTTCTGCTCTTATCTCTGCCACCACCTGGACCCCTGCTTTTGCCCCTTCTGCGGCTCTCTGAAACCAATGCCTCTGAGTGGTGGAATGTGGATGAAGTTCCCTGAGAACGTCTCCGCATCTCTTCATTCAGTACCCCGCTTTTGGCAAACTCCAGATTGACTATGCCTTCTGGAGCAGAAGCGACTATAGATACTCGTACGGTCTCCCACGAGTCTGGCAATGTACATAGCAACCAAAGTCCTTGAACCCATTCGTCGAACTTGACTCCCATCGAGGATAGCTGGTCCACCACGCCCTGGAACTCACTCAAGTGATCCGTAATGGATGCACCATCTTTGTACCGCAGACCCATCATCATCCGAATCAGGAACAGTTTGTTTATCCGATCTTTTTTGCGTACAAAGATTCCAGCTTCTCCCACAACGTCTTCGCATGCTCAATATTGGCAACGTGGTTGTACACGTTCTCGTCAACGAACTACCGTATGTACCCACACACCTGTATATGCTCGAAGTTCCAGTCCTCGTCGGATTTGTCATTGGGCTTCTCGGATGCAAATACTGGAAGATGCAGCTTCTTGACGAACAATAAATCCTTCATCTTGCTTCGCCAATAATGGTAGTTGGTACCGTTCAGGTTCACCAAGCGCACCGGCTTCGCGTCCATCTCTGCTTCTTGGTTTGACTGTCAACTCCTGACACTTCTTTGAACCCAAAGCTCTGATACCACTCTGTTGGAAACGAAGCGCGAAAATCTTTCCTCCAAACAAGAAAGCCCTGCGAGAGAACCGAGCAAAAGCACACAAACCAAAAATGCCAAACACAATCGCAGACACAATAATTTTTGACGTGGAAAACCCTTGCGGGAAAAACCACGGGACGATCGGAGTCCAACCCTGAAGAACCTCCACTAATGGAATAAAGAGAATACACCCTCTACAAGCTCCTCCCGATCCAACACGGATCACCACAACTCACTTGAAAGAAGAAATTTTTTGATTGCGGACTCCGAAGAACAAGAGATGCCGAAAAAATATTCGAAGCAATCTCTCCTTCACAATAGTCCTTAATCCTCTCTCTCTCTCTCTCTCTCTCTCTCTCTCTCTCTCTCTCTCTCTCTCTCAAAGATTGTAAAGCACTCTTGTTTTGAGATTATTTTCCAACTAGCATGCATCACCCTTTTATAAGCCCTTGGTAGTCCATACATGGAAGGCCAATATATATGAAAATATGCATCAATCATATATTTAATGGAAATCTAATCATAATTGGCTTGCCATAATTGGAAGCCCAATTATATGGAAAGCTACTATATGAAGGGTCCAATCATAAATATATGATCAAAGTAAATATGGAAATCCAATCATATATTTTCTTACCATATATGTTCCAAAATAGGATCCATGCACTCCCCGAGCTTCTCCGACACACGGATGGCGCTCGTCGCTCTCCGGAATATTCTCCACATAGGTTGGGAACTCCACCCACTCCAACAACCACTTGTTGTTTATTCGTAGACCGCATGCTTCTGTAGGGGTGAGGGTTCGGTTTATTCGATTTCAATCGACAATTTAGTCAAAATCGAATAAATCAAAATTTAAAATCAAAATTGAATTAGTCAAAATCGAACCGAACCGAATAATAAATTCGGTTTATTCGGTTTGTTCGATTCAAATTAATGAGTCGGATACAATGTTGGGATAGTGATTAAACTATATTAAAAATTATAATTTTTATACAGAGATTCGTTGAATTTTGAAGTTAACGACAAAGTTAGTCTAGTTGTTAAATTATCAATGTTTGAATTTAAAACACATACATAGAATTATTGTTTTCAAAATATACACATTTTAAATTGAAACTATTTATATAATTGTATAATTCTTATTCGATTTTCGGTTTTGGAACGAAACCGAAACCGAATAAAAAAAATTTGTATTTTAAAAACCGAAACCGAACCGAATGTTTTTGAAACCGAACCGAATCTCTTATTCGGTTCGATTCGATTTTCGGTCCAAAATCGAATAATGCTCACCCCTATCCTTCTGGACGAAATTTTACAATTGGATTTAGAAGCGTACAATTAAGTTTGTTGCCAATTCTTTACTATATTTTTTTTTTTTTGCAAATTATTTTATTTTAAGACCTGATTCCGTGTTGCCGATAACACTTGAAAAATTGATTAATTACATAAAAATTTGTTGGCATTATTATTTTCGAGCAATCATGAATCTTCAAGATATCTCAGCCTGGTTAGATGATATTTACGGATACTGCTATGTTGTCCGTCACTGTCACTAGAAGATGGCCGCATCGGCTTGCGACTACGTAGCGTGCAGCTATTGACCTCCTAGTTCGAGGTGAATCCATGTTAGCAGATATTTGTTTGTGCAGAATAATGTTTAGGAAGACCGAGACGAGGAATTTTTGCACATTTATAATGTAGAACTGTGAGACAAGGATCATAAAATTTGACCAATAATTCAAAAAGTTCGAATTTTTGGCAGATGCAAGGAAAACTCTATAGATTGCTTATAATCAAAACTGGAGCCCAAGCCCAAGTTAGGGCCCATGCATAACAGTTAAATACCGTTAGCAGATTAAAACTAAAATATCGTTAGCAGATTAACCTACAATAATATCGTTAGGAACTGACCAAACCCAACTAGTGAACAGTTACCGTTTGTATTTATTTATTTTTCCTTTATTTAACCGACTGAACGTTTTAATCGACTTTTATAAACATGTTTATTTTTCACCAAGGAATAAACTAAATAAGTCGAACTCGAGTGACCATTGTAGGTACCGAGAAGAGACATAATATCCTGACTGGGTGGCAAAAGATTAGTGAATCGAGCTACAAAAACGTATTATTCTTTTCATTTATACAAATGGTGAGAGTTGGAGATAGTGGACCAAAAAGACATATAATGCAGCGTGTACAAAGTCATGTACGTATTGTCGACATCTCAAAAAAACAACAATCAAGAAATATGAATTAAGGGATTATTACATAAAAATAGTATTTAGGGGTAAAATATATGCAGGGGCTAACAATTTAGATATATACACAAGTTAGTTTAATACTTACTAGTAAAACTTAACAAAAGACTCTTTTTTTGCACAATAATCTTGTAAAATACCTAAAATTACAAGCATCTAATTTCTTTCTTCCATAATTAATGCAACTTGTTTTCTACTATCACAATAGGACTGGAAAGTGGCACTAGGATGACATTGTGACCAAGTAGCCATCTCTAACCCTAACTTAATGTGATTCCTATGTGGCATTAGACACATGACAATGTCTATGTAGGTGGCAAGGTTATATTAACACAAGACAATGAAGTAGAAAAATCTTCTTCAATACAAAAATATTGAGAAACAATAAAATCTATTTTTTTCAACTTCCAAGACAACTAATTTCTTCCTCCCCTTTTTTTTCTTTTTAAATATTTTTATTCATAATTGATGATGTGAAGGTAAAGTTATTGTCAAATGCATTGTCTAGAACTAGACAACCAACCTCACAATGTCTTTGTCAAGTCATGCCATGTCAACTTCATAACTTATTTGACATTTGCATTGAAAAATATATTTTTTCAATGAAAACTTGTTATTCCTATGTGGCAACAACTTTTTTTCAAACTCACAATTGCATTGGAGATGCTCTTATATTGATATACATTTTGCATAGGAATGACATTTGTGAATATCATTATTATATTTTGAGTAGTAGATTCAAATGAACTAAAGTAGGAAGATTATGTTTTATATATCATCCATATTGTACAAGAATATTCAAAATATTTTAAGTCCCCATAACATTGTTACATTTTATGGTTGATTGAGCTAAACTATGACCGATTGATACATATAGTCGATCAACATAAACGTTAGGTTAATAAGGATATTTGGGTCGAATTTGATTGTATAATTTGAAAGAGCTTTGTTATGCGTACAACCAATGCTTACAATCTTCTTACAATCCGCCACGTGTCGGACTTCGATTGGAGGAAGGGAGTAAGTGGTAGGATCGGATGGAGCCCATATAGCAGGAGGGGGTGTGAGGGGTGGTGGGATCCGGTGGGACCCATGTGTAAGGGATGGGTGAGTGAGGTTGTAAGAATTTGATAGTAAACTTAGCATTTTTCAATTTAAAAAGTTATTAAATTGGTTTTGTTGCCAAATCTACCAATTTTCTCTATTGTTTGTTCCACCACCCAATAATCAACGACAATCCCTAATATGTGCACACACGCATATGCTAAGTTGAGATATACTCGAAGTCAATCCTAAAAAGCGTGAATAGGCTTTAATATAAAAACTTTAAAATAATAAGCAAGATAATAACGCAACTATAAATAACTGCTAGAGAATAGATCTAGATTGTGACACCTCAAAAAAATTATTGCAGATAGGAGTGTTCAATCATGATAAACCAAAAATATACCGACCGAACTGACCATTGATTAAGTCAGTCCCCTTTCAAAGATTACTCAGTTCCGTTATGAACATTTAAATTTTTTTATAAATTGGTTCGATTACTATTTCTAACTTGCATTAACCGACCAACCCAATACTTAATATGTTTTTTATAATTATTTCTGTTTTGTTTGTTATGCAAGTATATGTATATATTAAGGAAAATACAAGTTTCACTAGCTTGGATAATTGCATTTGGACTAAAAAAAAGTTATTTATAAGGTCATATTATTTTTTGATCAGGACTAACTCGGATTGGGAGAAATTACTCATGACAGACCATTTTTTTACTCATAGGACTATACCAAACCACCCCCCCCCCCCCCCCCAAAAAAAAAAAAAAAAAAATTCCAAGTTTTAGTTTCATTTCCATATTTCACTCTCTCTTTTCCAAAATCATATTTCCTCTCATCTTCTTCTTCCTCTTCTCCTCCACCATTTCCTCCCTCCCCAAACGATCCTCACAAACAAGATAGAATCTCTAATACTCTCTCTTTCTTTCCAAAACTATATTTCTTTCCAAAACTATAACAATTTATGTCGAAAATCCAAGTATACATTACAATGTTTATTTCAATTATTTGTAGTACATTTGAATTAAACCCCAAGTACATTCAGAGTGAAAAATTATCCATTTAAATTAAACCCAAGTAAACAAGATTGAAAAAATTCCGCGTCGACTAGGACTGCCTAATTTTATGGCAGTCCTACAAACTGATAGGACTGACAGAAATAGTGGCAATCCTACTTCACAGCAAGTGAAATCAAGGACTGCCAGAAATTATGGTAGTCATACATACAGTCAGGACTGCCAAAAATTCTGGTAGTCCTACATACAGTCAGGACTGCCACAAATTATGAAGTAGGACTGCCACTATTTCTGGCAATCCTATCAATTTGTAGGACTGCCAGAAAATTAGGCAGTCTTAGTTTGCACTTGTTGAACAGGAAGTCCATTATTGTTCTTCTTGTTTGCACTTGTTGAACACCAATATTATAGTTTCCACCAATATTAGGGTTTATACATTATGAGAAGCCTTTGGGTGCCATCAAAATTGGAAATGAGAAGCAAATTAGGGTTTTGATGGAGATAGTGAGGATGAAAATGGTGGAGAAGAAGAAAATGAGAAGAAAACGCATCCCACATTTTTGTTCTTGTTTTTGTTCTTCTCTTTTTCTTCTTCTTCTTCTTTTTCCTGTTCTTCTAGTTCATGTTCTTATTCTTCTTGGATGTGTTGAGGAAGAAGTCAAGAGGAAAAAAAAAAAGTGACTTTTATACCTAGAAATGGAATAGCCCTGAATAATTTTTTCAATGACAAACTTATAAATAAATCAAACTTAGAAATAAAATAGTCCTAATCAAAATATGATGTCACCTTATAAATAACCTACAAAAATTAAGTAACTTGAGTATTGTAAAAATGACACTTATGCATAGAAAGATTTATAACTAATTTTTTTATATCTTAAAACGACATACTAAATGGATTTGGTTCTAGTAAAATATAAGTTATTTCATTGGATTTTAGTCTATGGTTGGTTATTAGCTGATATACCTATGAGTCTAGTTGGTTAACCAAAGCGATCATTATAGGGTGGACTGGGATGGGTCTTTAAGTCGGTTTCGTTTCCAACAGTTTTCCCATTCAATATACTCTCGCAGGACTTTCTGGTTTGGGGGAACGGTTTCCGCGCTTCGTTCCCAACAGAGTGGTATCAGAGCTTTGGGTTCAAAGAAGTGTCAGGAGTTGACAGTCAAACCAGGAAGCAGAGATGGACGCGAAGCCGGTGCGCATGGTGAACCTGAACGGTACCAACTACCATTATTGGCGGAGCAAGATGAAGGATTTGTTGTTCGTCAAGAAGCTGCATCTTCCAGTATTTGCATCCGAGAAGCCCAGTGACAAATCCGATGAGGACTGGAACTTCGAGCATATACAGGTGTGTGGGTACATGCGGCAGTTCGTTGACGAGAACGTGTACAACCACGTTGCCAATATTGAGCATGCGAAGACGTTGTGGGAGAAGCTGGAATCTTTGTACGCAAAAAAGACCGAGGTAAATAAATTGTTCTTGATCCGGACGATGATGGGTCTGCGGTACAAAGATGGTGCATCCATTACGGATCACTTGAGTGAGTTCCAGGGCGTGGTGGACCAGCTATCCTCGATGGGAGTCAAGTTCGACGATGAGGTTCAAGGACTTTGATTGCTATGTACATTACCATACTCGTGGGAGACCGTACGAGTATCTATGATCGCTTCTGCTCCGGAAGGCGTGGTCAATCTGGAGTTTGCCAAGAGCGAGGTACTGAATGAAGAGATGCGGAGACGTTCTCAGGGTACTTTATCCACATCCCATCACTCAGAGGCACGAGTTCCGGAGAGCCGCGGAAGGGGCAAAAGCAGGGGTTCAGGTGGTGGCAGAGACAAGAGCAGGAGGAAGTCCAAGGGTCGGTACGAGGACTCGGAGTGTTACCATTGTGGCAAGAAGGGCCACATCAAGCGGAACTGTTTCGCTTGGAAGAGAGAGAAGAAGGACGACAAGGGGAAGCAAGATGAGAACACTACAGCGGCAGCTTCGATACATGGAGGCGATGTGATCGTCATAGGTGATGAGGTTATCACAAACCTCGCCTGCGATGACAATTCTTGGCAGGTGGACTCAGGGGCTTCAGCGCATGTATCTCACAACAGGACACTATTTGCCACTTACACGACAGGCGACTGTGGAGTGTTGAAGATGGGCAATGGAGATGTGTCAAAGGCGGTTGCCGTTGGAGATGTGCATTTGAGGACGAAGACGGGTGCAGCTCTTGTTCTCAAAGATGTTCGTCATGTCCCTGATATCCGTTTCAACCTGGTGTCGGTTGGAAGGTTGGATGATGAGGGATTCTTCAGTCTCTTCAGAAATAGTCAGTGGAAGCTTTCCAGAGGTTCGATGGTGATTGCCAAAGGAAGCAAGAAGTCCGGTCTCTACTATATGGAGGAGAGCGCACAGGAGGCACAGAAGGCGAACGCAGTCAGTGATGCGTCTACCGAGTTGTGGCACAGGCGGCTCGGCCATATCAGCGAGAAGGGGATGAGCTACTTGGTGAACAGGAAGGTGATTCCAGGGCTCAAGTCTACAAAGTTGGAGAAGTGCACGCACTGCTTAGCTGGGAAGCAAAATAGGGTGTCTTTCCAAAGTCACCCAAGTTCAAGGAAGCCGGCGTTGCTCGAGTTGATTCACTCGGATGTCTGCGGTCCTATGAAGGTAAAATCTATTGGTGGTGCTTCTTACTTTTTAACTTTTATTGATGACTGTTCCAGGAAGGTTTGGGTCTATGCCTTAAAGACCAAGGATCAGGTGCTGCCTACTTTCAAAGAGTTTCAGGCCTCTGTTGAAAGAGAGACGGGTAAGAAGTGATTGTGTGTTCGGTCCGACAATGGCGACGAATACATCGGTCCCTTTGATGCTTATTGCAAAGAGCAGGGGATACGACACCAAAAGACTCCGCCAAAGACACCTCAGCTCAATGGTGTAGCGGAGCGCATGAACAGGACACTGATGGAGAGGGTGCGGTATTTGCTGTCAGAAACAAACTTGTCGTGCAGTTATTGGGGTGAGACTTTTCTCACAGCCGCTTATGTTATTAATTTGTCTCCTAGTGCTCCTTTGCAGGGTGATGTGCCTGACAAAGTATGGTACGGCAAAGAGCCGTCATACAATCACCTGCGAGTGTTTGGCTGTAAGGCCTTCGTGCATGTATCGAAGGACGAAAGGACCAAACTTGAGCCGAAGACGAGGCGATACGTCTTTGTCGGCTACGGTCGGGATGATTTTGGCTATAGACTCTACGACCCGGTGGAAAAAAAGCTCTACAGAAGCAGGGACGTGGTGTTCGTCGAGGATCAGACCATGACCAACACTCAAGATTTCGAGACGCCTTCTGAGGCTGAGGAATTGCCTGAGTTAGAGTCATTTCGCTTCGAGCAGTTTCCAGAGGATATCGCAGAGGATCCCATTATGAGGGAGCCAGTATATGGAGTTGCTCCCAACCTTGATCATCAGCCTGCTGATGGTGGTCAGGGTGTCCCTCAGGAGGATGAGCATGCCGGGAAGGCAGTTCCTGAAGGGGAGGAGGCTGTTGGTATACAGCCAGCACCAGTGGCTCCACTGAGAAGGAGCGACAGAGATCGTCGACCATCTACGAGATACTCACCGGATGAGTATGTGCTATTGACTGACGGAAGAGAGCCCGAAAGCTTTGTAGAGGCTATGGAAGACGAACACAGGCAGGAGTGGATGGAGGCCATGCAGGAGGAGATGAGTTCCTTGCACACTAATTCCACTTATGAGCTGGTGCGGTTGCCAAAGGGCAAGAAGACTTTGAAGAATCGATGGGTGTATAGAGTGAAGCAGACGGATGATGCTACTCGCCCTCGATACAAAGCGAGGCTGGTAGTCAAAGGCTACGGTCAGCGGAAAGGCGTAGATTATGATGAGATCTTTTCGCCTGTCGTCAAGCATTCGTCTATTCGGGTGGTGCTAGCAGTAGCAGCCAGTCTCGACTTGGAGGTCGAGCAGATGGACGTGAAGACGGCATTCCTCTACGGTGATCTTGAGGAGGAGTTGTACATAGAGCAGCCAGAGGGATTCTGTGAGAAGGGTAAGTCACATTTGGTCTGCCGGTTGAGAAAGAGCTTGTATGGTCTGAAGCAGGCTCCGAGGCAGTGGTACAGAAAGTTCGAGTCGTTTATGGGGGAGCATGGTTGTCACATCCCGCTTCTCGAGTGGAATGGTGAAGTCATAAACACATCCCCAGGCTACGCGCCGAAATCGCGATTGTCGCCCGTAATCATCAGCAAGAATGGAAAATACAAGGAGTTTTCATAGTATTAAATACAGTGTAGCTATTATACAGGGAACTTTTCCAATAATACTTCTACAAGCTTATTACAAAAGTAATTTACAAGATAACTACGATAGTGCTGGTCATAACAGTAGGTAGTCCGGACAATTTACTCCTCGTTGTAGTGTGGCAATACTTCGGCGGAGGCGTCTTCTTCTTCTTCACCTAGTGAACAAATACTAGGTCGTTTAGAAAACGACAAGCAAGTCCTCGGCCAATAACGGTGAAAGTTAAACAAAATAAAGAAATATGTAGTTTTCTTTTGAGAAAAGACAGGGATATGCCAACTTGCACTACTATATATATATATATATATATATATATATATATATATATATATATATATATATATATATATATATATTTGCTTAGTAAATCAAAGAATGTAACCATCGTCCTACTCCGTGAATAGTAAGATTTTCGAGCTTCCCTTGAGCTTTTAGTAGGATTTGCTTCCCTTGAGCAAACAGGAAAGCTGCCTACCTATAATAGACAGAGTTGGTTCTGGAGTAAAAATGGAATTTAATGCAATACAGTTTTAAGAACAATACTCTGAATAATCCTCTAAATATTTCCCGTAACAATCCCGTTGACCTGGGATCAGCTGTGATTTCCAAGCTTTCCTTGGGCTAAAACCATCTATTTGATGTTATTGTCAAAATAGATGCATTGATTTCCGAGATTTCCGAGATTTCTGAGCCTCTCTTGGGCTAGTACCCTCTATTTGAAAATAGATGTACTGATTCACGAGATTTTCGAAATACTGATCAGCTTTTGTTATTATGTTACGGGATATCTAGGGATATTCAGTTGTTCTCCCCGCCCAATGCTTCCTAGATAAGAAATTTATCTATCTTCTAAATTTTCCAAAAATTTTGGCAGAGTCTCCTTTGTATTTAGGAACCCCGAAAATTCACAAGAACATATATATAATAAAAATAAATTCCGGGTTCGCCGACCCCTTCGGTGGAGCAACTCTCAACACCGGACCACGCAGTAAATAAAATGGACTCGCCGACCCCTTCGGTGGAGCAACTCTCAACACCGGACCACGCAGTTATATAAAAGAACCAAAAAGGAAATTTGAGATTCTTACCCGAGCAAGCAAATTTTTTTTTATTTAAATCGGGTCGCGGCTTTCGAAGTGTTTCCCAGTTATCAAAATAAAGTAATACTTAATGTTTATCCAACGTATACTAGTTAATATGCAAAGGCTTAAAATGATAATATATATATATATATATATATATATATATATATATATATATATATATATATATATATATATATATATATATCATGTAGACAGTATGCAAAATCAAATCAAAACAAAAACCCTTCCATATCAATCCTTGAGAGTGCATGAAGCAGGAAAAATGTAGAAACGAGATTTATTTCTAATTATGAACACACAAAATTGAGCACTTATCTGTAAGTGGAGAAATACAGGGTCCTTGTACTTTTTACCTTCCCGGTGTGCGGTCCAGTTGTTCAGTTCCTATGTGTATGTCAGACTTACCCTTGGAGAGTCCCATATGTCCACATGTGTTCATTTTGTTCATGAAAATTTCAAGTCCAGACAATTCATGTCCACAATCGGTTCCTTTATTTGTGTTCAAATACATATAAACTTATCCGTATTGCGTCACATATAATAATTCCAGTGTCTAAGTATAACAAATTTAATTCCTTTATCTATGTTAATCACAATCAGAATTTCAAAATTTTAGAGATCTCAAATTGGTTTAAACGATATCAAAATTTCAGAATTTGAAGTTAAACAATAATTAGAGGAATTATTATAACTTATATTCCAAATTATGTTCTTATGAAATGAAGAAATTGACATCTAATATAAAATTTCAGATTTAAAATTTAACCTATACATGCTCAAATTAATCAAAAAAAATCAAAATGGAGTATTAAAAAAAAAGGGAAAGAGGGAATGAGGACTTGCCTTGGATTGGGAATTGACCTAGCTTTTCCACAAACCCTAATTTGAATCCAATAACAAATATTTATGTTAGCAATTCTAACCTAAGATTAAATTAGGAATAATATAGAGGTTGGGGGGAAGAAGGGGAAATTAGAATTTACCTAGGATTTTGCTTGGAATTGGAAGTGGAAGAGGAAGAGGAAATGGTGGAAGAAGATGGAGAAGGGGGGAAGGTGGCCGGGGAGGGGCGGCCGGCGGCGGGCGGCAGCGGCGGTGGGGTGGGGTCGGGTGTGTGTGTGTGTTTTGTTTTTTTTTTTTTGTAGTGTGGGTGTGTGTGTGGGTTTATATAGAAAGGGAAAATGGGTGAGGTGTCCCCCCTTCCATAAATTTTATAGGACACATGGGGGACACTTGGCCATGGTTAGGGTTAGGTCTTAGGTTAGGGATGAAGAATTGGGTTTTAAAAACAAACCCCAATTATGCACCACTTAATGATCCTATCTAATAAATAAATTAAATTTTTTTTTGAGCATGACAAGTCTACCCTCCTTAGAAAAATTTCGTCCTCAGAATTTAAAATAACTAAAGTAGCAGTATGATTACTGACCTGACTTAGGAAATAGATACGGATATTGTTTTCGCATATCTTCTTCCTTCTCCCAAGTTGAATTTCCAGGCGAATCCTTGCTCCAAGCGACTCGTACTAATGGGATGATCCGATTGCGGAGTTGTCACTCCCCGTTCCAAGAATACGTATTTTTATACAAGAATACGTATTTTTATACATGTGCAACTCATGTATATTTATTTAGTATTTATCATGTGTTATCCTGTATTTAAATTCCTTTAATTTTATGTTAATTAATTTTCTGCATTTTATTATCTGCATTTTATTTTCTGTAATTTTATTTCTGCATTTTTATTTTCTGCTTTTAACCTCTCTGCTTGCTTTCGGGTTGGCCTTGGTTGGATCCGTATGAACCCGACCCAATAACCCACCTACCACCACCCTCCCTATTTAAAGCCCCCATCTCCTTCTCTCTCCTCATAACTCTTTCCTTCACCATTACTTCTTCTTCTTCCTCTCATCACTTCTCCACCTACCAGCAGCAGCAGCAGGCAAGTGCAATCTTGCTTCTTGCTTGGAGAACCATTTTTATGGTTCATTTCTCTTTCTCTCACGATCCTGAGAGAGTTTAGTACTTAGTATTTTTGATTTCGTTGGCTTGTTTCTCCCAGATCTAAGTGTTTGTGTTCTCGGTTGTTCATGGGTTTGATCTCCCAACTCGACGTGTATTCTCGGCTGTCCATGGGTTCTGAACCATGGGAACTCATTTCTGGCTTGGGACGAAGGTTCCTGAGTCACGCACACGTTATTACGTGTCTGCGTGTATTTTCAGTCACGCACACGTTATTACGTGTCTGCGTGTATTTTCAGTCACGCACACATCTCTACGTGTTTGCGTGTATTTTTAGTCACGCATACGTTATTACGTGTCTGCGTGTATTTTCAGACACGCACACGTCTCTACGTGTTTGCGTGTATTTTTAGTCACGCACACGTTCTTACGTGTCTGCGTGTATTTTCAGTCACGCACACGTCTTTGCATGCGTACGTGGATTTTTAGTCACGCTCACGCCCTTACATGCCAGCGTGAATTTTGAGTTACGCTCACGTCTTGCGTGCGTGCGTGAATTTCTTGTCACCTTTTCACGCTCACTTGAGCGTGCGTAAATTTCTTATCATTCTTCACGCTCACTTATGAGTGCGTGAATTTCCCTTCTCGCTCACACTGTGCATGCCAGCATGAATTACTTTTTCACGCTCACGCTGTTACACGCTCACTCCAACCTGCTAGACTTGGCGTGACTTGTTGGCCTTAGCCTAGACTTGTTGGCGTGACTTTCTAACCTGGGTGTTACTATTTGCTCTATAACTTATTCATTTAATGATGGCATGATAATTCTTCTATTATATCCTTACGCCTTTTGGCCTGAACTTGATAAATCATGATATGTTAATATCATTAATACAGATTGTTATGTGGAATGTGTCATGTGTCTTGATTGATCCATGGATACCCAGTATGACTAGAACTTAACTCTGAGGAGTTATAGGCTCGACCCCATGTAATACTAATTGACTTTCATGCCTTGTCACCATTGATAATGATTGTGACATTGACTAATAATTGATAATACGTTCCTAGTTGGAACTAAGAGACTGGCTAGTCGTCTTATTGAATTGAATGAATGAGACACGTTCATGTAATGAACTATTGTACTCGATTAGCCGATCCCGAATATTGGCATACAGGCACATGCAGGCTTCAAATTATTTATTTATTTATTTAGTATTTATTTATCTTACAAAACAACATGTGTACTTTATGGTCAAGGCATGATTACTCCGTGGTTAGACTTGATTGTTGTATTACGCTATGTAAGACCTACAACCTAGCCGCACGGGTATCGTTGTAGAGTTGCGCATATCGTACCCCGTACAAAAGTACTCATTTGAATGACCATGATCCACGGCATGGGACTTCACTCAACGTAGAGACTATTAAGTTAAATAAAATAATGATGGCATGGAGAGAATGGATTCCCGAGTTCTTACATGGCAGCCCCCTTGGGATTAGTAGTGCCCGACGGGCCGGCTGGTTCCCACAGATACTGTAAATCTGTCACACGGGCAGGGAACGGTATCTGCTTATATTATTAATTGTACATGCTATATTAACGGCGGGCGTCCCGCTGGGACTCGTCTAATTACATGATTGGCGCAATTGATTGACTGGATAGACTAGCCTTGCTCGCACATAGTAAGAACTGAGGAATCCATATTTGCATAATTCTAGGATAACTTGGGACTCACAATAGCAAGCCGTAGTAGTTGATTGGCCGCTCAAGATGATTTGTTTGTGTACTGTACCTACTCTGTTGCCTAACTGAGATGATCAGAATGTCAGGACATGACGGGCCAACTTCTGTCCTTGTTTGGTTGGGAGATTGGTTAGAAGTGTCGTGATGTTATGTGAATCCTAGTAGATAGCAGAGATCTATTATCATATTCTCTTATTACTGGTTTAATCCTTCATATCGTGCTCCCTTGTGGTACTTGCTATTAGAGGTCTAACCTCTCTGGTTTTGCATGGCCAGATTTAGAGCCAGTCCCCGAGGATCCAGCTTACTTCTACCTCCAAGATGGTCAATACTAGAGGAATGATCGCAGGAGGACTCGAGTGGGTTCCTTACTCCACCGCTCGTTTTATTATTTACTTTATACTTAGCCGTTTGGCACCGACATGTTAGTCGGATTGTCTTGCACTTACTTTTACATGATTGTAACTAAAGTCAGACTGCAGCTGATAACAATTGTGTATATGTTACTATACCATCTGGCTATGTTTTGTAAAGCCCGATCTCAAGAACATTTTGACTAAGTGTTTGGGACGTCTTACTGCTTTATCTTACATGTTCTCTATTTTTGCTTCTTGTTTGAATGATTGAGACAATAGATGTGAAGTGACCATAGTAAGACTTTCATGTAGTATGCACCCCCTCGTCTGGTTAGACAGCATTGATCGTATTATACGGTATTCATCTACCCGTAATACGTAGCTGGCTGAGTCATTCCCCCGCTCTCCAGTATTCTGGTTCTGGGGCGTGACAAGGTTTTAGTGGTGGCCCATGCAGGTCTCATTTCAGACTTGTGGGGTGTTTTGATTTATAGGATGTCTCAATCACACGTGTTCCCCCTTGATCTCATGATTCGTTATTCTCAACCCTTGCTTGACATTTCGGTATCCTTTGACTTCATTGATCCTTCATGTCCGGTTGTTTGATTGTTCTCTTGTCCCTTTTCTTAGGGGCCCTTCGTCCGCATCGGTCAGAGCTGGATAACAGCAGGGGCAACATGGGCAACCTGACCATGCTGGCCAGCAACAAGGACCAGTCTCACCTCAGAAGGCTACCCAGGAAGAAGTGATAGTGGAAGCAGCAGCTGGATCGCAGTATCCGGATGTTCCACCACCACCAACAGTTCTACCTACCCAAGTGGACACTGTCACGCCCCAGAACCAGAATACTGGAGAGCGGGGGGCAGACATAGCCAGCTACGTATAACGGAATGGAATCCACACCGCTATACGGTCACGGCTGTCTAGATATGTGAGGGTTTCACTACAATCCATCAGTCTCTTAAGGTCATAAAATAGCCTATTGTCTCAATCTCAACCAACTAATAATAATCACAAGATATCAGATCTCCAAATATACAATTGTAAGGCGTCCCAAACATTACATATCTAGATGATCATGAAGCTAGTCGTTACAAAATGTGAGGACTAGCAAGAGTTCAGTCATACATGATCAACCCCCGGGGCTTGTCAATCATGTTACGGCCCGTAGGCAGACAGTAAGTAAGTACAGTCGAGCTAACACTTGCTCGTCGGCTAAACGCCTCAAAAGAATAATTTACAATATTACAGTGGAAGAACAAAAGAAACCCACTCGATGCCATGGTTACGCCTGGTGACCACCATCGGGCTGGAAGACAGGTAGATCCTTTGCTGCTGCTCCGGTATCTGGCCATACAAAACCAGCTGGGTCAGATCCCAGAAAGAGCAAGTACCACAAAGGAGGCCACAAAATAAGAACCAAAGCCAGCAAATTAGCACAATAATATAATTACATAATAAGAGACAGTAATTTAAGAAAAAGCATGATGGGTAATTATAAAAGACAATCTTGCATAGAATCACTAAAAGACAGGACATGTGGAAAAGCATGTCAGGATGATATACGATAAGATAACCATGGGACTATTCAGATAGCTAGGTTACAACCCGTAAACCAAACAAGGACCGGGGTTGTAACCCTTCGTCTGAACGGAACTTGGTTTCTCTCACCATTTATCGGCAAGATAAATATAAGAAATTAGGTCAAGTAACAATCTGGAGTGACAATTATTATAGTGACAATCTGGAGTGACAATCATTATAGTGACAATCTGGAGTGACAATCATTATAGTGACAATCTGGAGTGACAATCATTCAATCATTCTGGTACAATCTTACAATCAATCAATTCTAGACAATACTATACTGGACCAGACTCCATCCAAGCAATCACGGCCAATCATTGCCTACGGCTTTCTACATTAACTAACTAGGGTTATCACAATCCTAGTTACTAGCAAGATGCAATGAGATGCTCCAAGTAGTCACAGGCCCTGCAGCTATCCAGGTTATCCAGGCAATCATTATAGTGACAATCTAGAGAGTACAATGCATTATAGTGACAATAGAGTTCAATCATTAAGTGACAATCGAGGGTGCCCCACATAACAGTGGGCTGGAAATGCGCCCTACTCGTCGGTATGCTACAAGTCCAATCATTTGCGGCCGGGATAACGGGATCGCCTGTAACTGGGGAACATCTCTTCATGACTAGTGAATTATACTAATTATTAACCTTAGTCCAATTCAGTAGGTACTCCTGACCGTGGTACCCAGGAGTCCCCTCCTAGACATGATGCAAGACATGACTGGATTATTTGTATAAGCACAATCGCCCACGGTGTCAGGATTAATTATACATGTCATGTCATGTCAGGTAGCCGTCGCAACAGCTTTTCAAGATATATCAGGTCAGGTTATCATATCAAGTGTACTAGTCAGGAGTGCGCCACGACGGGCCACTTATCAGGTCATGCTCAATTATCAATTCCAAACATATTCAGTGAATTCGTGATTATCAAGTTCAGGACAAAAGGCGTAAGGATATAAAATGGACGTAAAATATCTAATAAAATATCAATATACAGGGCTATAGAGAGCCAAGCTTAAAGAATTAAGACCAAAACTCCAAGAGCCAATGGGTTAAGCGAGGGGTCAGGGGGCAGCGTACACAAAAGTCACACACGCTGGGGGAGCTGCGTACGCGAAAAGTCACGCACGCTCAAGGGGAGCAGCGTACACGAAAAGTCACGCACGCTGAGAGAGCAGCGTAGGTGAAAAGTCACGCACGCTACAGAGAGCAGCGTACATGAAAAGTCACGCACGCTGAGAGAGCAGCGTAGGTGAAAAGTCATGCACGCTACAGAGAGCAGCGTACATAAAAAGTCATGCACGCTGAGAGAGCAGCGTAGGTGAAAAGTCACGCACGCTTAAGGGAGCAGCATACATGAAAAGTCACGCACGCTCAAGGGAGCAGCGTACATGAAAAGTCACGCACGCTCAAGGGAGCAGCGTACATGAAAAGTCACGCACGCTCAAGGGAGCAGCATACATGAAAAGTCACGCACGCTCAAGGGAGCAGCGTACATGAAAAGTCACGCACGCTCAAGGGAGCAGCGAACATGAAAAGTCACGCACGCTCAAGGGAGCAGCGTACATGAAAAGTCACGCACGCTCAAGGGAGCAGCGTACATGAAAAGTCACGCACGCTCAAGGGGAGCAGCGTACACGAAAAAGTCATGCACGCTCAACTCAGCGTACGCACAAAAGCACGCACGCAGGAGACACGCTTCCAACAGAAAGCGTATCCAAGACTCAGTGGCGTAAGCTAAGAAGCTCTGCACACTGCTCACTGTCTTCTCCAAACAGCAAGAACACCATGATGAACCCAAAGCTTCAAAGCATCACAACTTGGCCATCCGAACTCTAAATCCAGATTTCCAAAGTTCCAACTGGAGTGAAACTGAATGCTCTTCCATATGGAAACATCAAAACCCATAAACATCCAACTAAAAGAGATCAAACCATGCAAAATCCGAAAATAGAAATAACTTAGATCTAGAGCAAAGGAGACTTCAAATCACAAAACACCAAGTTCTAATGTTGATCACCATGTCCTAATCTAGCTAATGGACCAAGAAAATAGGGTTCTCATGTAGTGGCAAGATGCACTTGCCTATGGGTGGAGAGTGGTAGAGGAAGGAGAAGAAGAAGAAAATAAATAGTGGTGGTAATGAAGAGAGAGAGTGGTAGGTGGGGATTATAAAGAGGGGGGTTGTGGTGGAATGAAGGTGGAGCATAGGCTAAGGTGTTCCAACCATAAAGAACCAAACCAAACAAACCCAAACCAATTAAAACCGAGCCAAGTCAAAACCCAAAATACGAGAAATACCAAAAAATGAGGGTGACACCAAGGTATACCAACATATAGAGGAACTGAAGGAGAAGAAGTTCATCCAAGCTAGCATGTCACCATGGGCAGTACCAGTGGTACTTGTGGGGAAGAAGGATGGGTCATCCAGATTGTGCGTTGACTACAGGAAGCTTAACGCGGCAACAGTGAAGAACAAGTACCCATTACCCAGGATCGACGACTTATTTGATCAGTTGAGCAAAGCTAGAGTTTTCTCCAAGATAGATCTTCGTTCAGGGTACCATCAGGTGAGGGTTCGGAAGGAAGATATTCCCAAGACAGCATTCAGGTCGAAGTATGGGCATTATGAGTTCTTAGTAATGCCGTTCGGTTTGACCAATGCTCCAGCGATATTCATGGATTTGATGAATCGTATCTTTATGCCATACTTAGACCAGTTTGTCGTTGTGTTTCTCGATGACATTCTCGTATACTCTGCTAGTGAAGAGGAACATGAAGACCACCTCAGGAAAGTGTTGCAGGTTCTGAGAGAGAACCAGTTGTATGCCAAGCTCAGCAAGTATGAATTTTGATCGAATCACATTTTATTTTTGGGTCATATCATATCAGGAGGTGGAGTAGCAGTAGATCCCAAGAAGATAGAAGCAGTAGAAAGTTGGCCAGTACCCAAGACCGTAGCAGATGTGCGGAGTTTCTTGGGATTGGCAGAATATTACAGAAGGTTTGTGTCAGACTTTGCAAGGCTTTCAGCACCCATGACCCGCTTGACCCGGAAGGATGTACCATTCGTTTGGTCGGCAGAATGTCAGGCATCATTTGAGACCTAGAAGCAGAAGTTGATATCAGCACCTATTCTTACATTGCCAGTTGGACCCGAAGGTTTTACAGTATATTGTGATGCGTCAGGTAAAGGACTTGGATGTGTCCTTATGCAGCATGGAAAGATGATAGCATATGCATCTAGGCAGCTTCGGGACCACGAGAAGAATTACCCAACTCATGATTTGGAGTTAGCGGCAGTAGTGTTTGCTCTGAAGCTATGGAGGCATTACTTATATGGTGACCGAGTGGACATGTACACAGACCATAAAAGTCTGAAGTACATCTTTACTCAGAAGGAGCTGAACATGAGGCAGAGAAGATGGTTGGAGTTGATCAAGGATTATGATGTGGAGCTTCAGTATCATCCAGACAAGGCGAATGTAGTAGCAGACGCTCTCAGCAGGAGAGGCGGCACATTTATTGTCACGCCCCGCTCCCGTAAGAGCGATCGTCCTCGCTAAGGCGTGATGCCGCACGAGGCTAGATTGCGCTCGTGCAAGGCGGGTTCCATAACGGCCGATTACAGCGGCTGCGACGGGGTCGTCGCACAGAAGTCCCGTGCAGAGACATTGAATATATTGCAGCGGAATTTAAAGAACACATGAACACAAGTATTTCAAAGAAAGATCTTTTATTGATATTGAATTCAAGGATTACATTGTGGGCGCAAGGCCAATTACAAGTCTCTCAAGTCTCACTTTTCTCTCATTTTACAAGTCACTCTGCTCTCTCTCATCTCTCGATACAATACTTGATTCCAGCGGAAGCTTCGGAAGGCGATGTCCATACATTACGTCCTGTATAAGTCTTCAGATCACGCGACCGCACGCTTCGACCCGCCAAGGAACTCCGTGCCTCGACGCATCCAAGCGAGCTCCGCGCCACGAGCTTCTACCTGTGCCTGCACATGAAACACTGTGTGGGTGTCAGTACCACTGTACTGGTGGAGTGAGCTTCTCGCCCACCCATACAAAACCTACACGTTTTATTTACTTTGTGTAACATAAACCCTCTTTCGATTGTCTTTCTATTCTTGCCTTAGGATCAGTTTAGGACCGGCGCCTTAGCGCAACTTGTGTATCAGAACCATCCCGTGCTTGCAATGTCAACGTTAACTCATACTTTGTCGCTAGACCACTTCTCGTGCCAACAACGTTAACCTATCAAGTCGTGTTTGGCTTACGGCCATAATCGGAGACGCAGCTACACGAAAGACTCCATTTCCTTGTCTCTAGACCTTTCTCGTGCTTGCATTGTCAATGCACCGACTTATACTTATCTTCCGTGCCAAACTCTGGGACGTAACGACTTGGTCGTGCCATACTCGATTCGTGCTTCAATATCACCGAGGCAGTACCTCCTCGCTTAGTCTCGCATACACTTGTGTTGTGACAACGCGACCGTGCCTCATAACTCAACGTAACTCCACACAACATGCCCTACGGCCCTTTTTGACTTAACTCGCAACTTAAAAGTCGACGCCACATCTCGTGCCGAAGCACGTCGCCTTTGCTGTAGCTAAATCTTAGGCTCCGACATTGTGTCTTTTTAACTCATACATATTCAACTCAATCCAAAGGCACGCACACGGATTGCCGCCCGTGCCGACACAAAACTTACCATATTAGTTGAAAACAACAATTATTATTAAGTGTTTGTTATGGGATTGGCCTAACCAGCCGCCTTGGACGTAGCCTGGTACTCGAGATCCTTGCACCGCAGGTTGCGATCCCCGATGCAAGTTCCCGACATACCGATCGCCTAACCAGCGTTGCCTATTACCCAGCTCGGCTACAACTTGTTTCTTCCTAGGCCGAGACGGTCCCGTGGCCGCGGGTCTCCGCTCGAAGAAACCACCCCTTGTCGACAAGTGTCCAAGTTCATAAGGGTTACATGGAGTGTTTTAGGATACAGTTTGGGCTTGTTATGTGATCAATTCATTTACTTGGTTGTTTTAACTCTTTCCCTTTTTCATACTTCCTTTGCAGAGCCCCTAACCAGGATTGCCTCGGCGACTAACCATCGCTTAGACTTAACGTTCTTTGAACTCAGGAAACGGCTACTGCATAGCCTTCCAACTTAACTTGAACATAACATGTTTTCTTGAGTGTCGACCGACCGTGGATGACTTTCCACTGAACCAACCGTGGCTCGTGCCTCTAAACCGACTCGTGTTCTATGCAACGCTGTCGCCCAAGTCATACTTCATATGACGGGCCCTGTTGGTCGTGGGACTATTTATCTTGACAACCGCAGAATGAGCGGGACAGCACATAGATTAACTTAGGTCGACCGGCATAACTTTGCCTAACTCACTCAAGCCTACAACATAACCCAAGGGACGAGCAAAGGCTATGCCAAGCCTTGCGGGACAGGACCGTGCATGCTTTAACAAGCATTTGTGCGGGCGACGCCTATGACTTAGGCTAACTCTCAGCTTTTGCACCGAAGACCAACTTTCCTTCTCCCAAGCCACGGGATGAAGGACCGAGTGTCATTTTCAAAACACGCCGTGCACCAACTCTAAGCCGACCGTGGGACGTTTTCCATGTTCTAACTCATTTTGACCCGTCGGGATTATTCCCTTAGCTATGTGGATGCGTAGCTTTTATTATCAAGCCTAACTTGTGCAAGTTGAAAACACGATTTATTATGTGAAGGCAAAGATGAGGAGAGTTCACCGAAACTACCCCACCTGAGCGATGTCTCCGAGCAAGCCGTTGCAAGGCTAAGGCCGAACACCGTCGGCGTTTCGATTCCTCCGATTGACTTTGCGGGACGGGGCACTACAACATACACCACTCAGAACAAGTCTCGTCCTCGAGACTTTCCTGAGGGCAAGTCATCCTACCATTTCTATGGCCAAGACTTAATCGTACACATTTTGCCTACGCGTTTCTTCGATTCTGAGCGACGCTCGCACTATTATCAATCACTCCTTTAACACGATTTCAAGATCTCGACACACTCCCATCTTTCAAGCCTTGCTTGAACTCGTCGTATCACTTGGCTGGATCGTATACGTATTCCAAGCGTCCCCAAAATACATGCATTCAGCCAAGCCGCATGATAGAGAATTGTCATTTTCACTCGAGTCGCATCGTGCACATACCCAAGCGTCCCTGAAATATATGCATGTCAGCCGAGTCTCGTGAGCAGGGTTTCCTATATTCGTGATTTCCATGCATTCCAATCCTCAAGATCAATCTTTTCGATTAGCTAACACTTGAAACAGGGCGTCTCGCCTAGCCGCTAGGCTATTTCTTTTCGAGGCTAAGTCAATGTCAGGATTGGAATCATAGTTCCCAAACAATAATGCCAACACTGACCCCAATCCTAGGGTCAAACCAAAGCCGATCATACGGGGTTTTCTACCCAAGCTCGCGTCACTCAAATTTCTAAACATCGAGCACGATCACCTAATTCGTATTACGGCACGCGTTGCGTATATTCGAATCCCTTCAATTCACCAATTCTAACCAATTCATGTATTCGATCACGAGGTCGTCTCGCTCGACAATTCGTTGTGCCCCAATCTCACGCGAGTCCGATTATCCACGGTGGTTCATGAATCACCATGCAACGCACCCGCAGAATAATCATTCTCATCGGGGCGTAACTCTTGTTTGAGTTCAGACTAACTCATTTTCGATACGCGGATTGGACCTACTCAATCCTCAAGTTCGATTCTTCAAGCACACAAATCCATTCTCGAGTCACCTTCGCGTCAAACCACAAATCGAAGCACAAATTGTCGCACCGTACAAGTTCGACCACTCCCGCTGTATGAATCACCATACCAGCGCTCACGCAGAGTGATCGCCCTAATCGGCGTGACGCATGTGCGAGGCTTGAGTAGCACTCGCATAAGACAAGAACATCAACGTTGTGGTTGCCGACGAAGCAATTCCAAATATTCCAGTTTTCATTCAAGCCAAGTTTGATAGATCGATCGTCGTTCGTTCAACTTAGAAAATTCTCGAGCCAAGTCTATCCTTTCCTCGACACATTTTAATATCCTGAATATAGCATCCATCGGAACCAAGACATCTGCACGATCGTTATTCGCCGAGTCAGAGTACCCCCGAGTTATCGCATATCGATCTTTGATACGCCTCAATACCATCGACGATATGCGTAACCTGACAATCTTCCTTTGCAACCAATTTCGAATCGTGCGTTGATGCTGTTGTCCGAGTTGGATATTCCACAATCTACTCAATACTCAATATCAAGTTTAGTCACTTTTCCTCAAGCTCGTTTCAAGATCGTTATTCAAAACTCAAGTCACCTTTCATTTGCATCAATCCGATATCGCACGTACGATCCTCTAAGTTTCCTCGATCAAGACCATTCATTTTCATTCATCGTTCCGAATCGTTTTCTAACTCGCGTTGCTCATTCACAAGTTGTTCGAACGAGATGCTCGTTCGGGACATTCGAAGTCACGACCAACTAAGCGTGACGCGTTCTAAGGCTTTGCGCGATTGCATCGCCTCGCCGACATACTCGTAATCCTCAATATTCACTCGAACAATTTCCAAGACGAACCATACACCACTCGGATTCGAGCCACTCGACTAGTCGTCGACATTCATTCTTATTCTTCTCCGAACCTATCACATACACCACTCGGGTTCAAGCCATCCTATTTAGTCCTCAATCACGTTCGCGTCACTCGCTAAGGCATCCTTCAGATTCGTCCGACGAATCGCTAGCGTAGTCGCTCGCGTCATACCGACGCACTAAGTTGTTCTCACTATATCCTCGAAATCCAAATCAATCTTCCGTGTACGTCTAAGTATTAATCCGATAGCGTTCCTATCGATAGACACTCTAAGTGCATCTCCGTTCCCGACCGAACGATACTTAATATCGCTCGCGACTCGTTTGCACCAAAAGGTCGAGGTGCGCGACGCGAAACACAACTTAGCCAAAAGGCCGTATGCATAGCCATCCTGTGCGGACTATATTCCGAGTTTGCATGCTCAATTGCTAGGGTCGATATTGGACTAATTAGGCATGCACGCGACTTGTTAACAGTAGCACATATTTTCTATCGCGTCAAGTTTGCAACGTTCGGCACAAAGGCCCTATCGACGTATTTGGCAACAGCCTACCGATGCGTTAGATTGAACGCTTGTACGAGCTTTCGAAAATATTTAGACTTATTGTATGGACATGCCGAGGAACATTTGAGAGAGAGCGCACCAATGATAACAACTTGCGGAAGCAACAGAGTTTTGCGGAAACATCAAAGTTAAAGAATTCAATCGACGGTCCAAGGACGTAAAGCCGTGCTCTGATACCATTATGTCACGCCCCGCTCCCGTAAGAGCGATCGTCCTCGCTAAGGCGTGATGCCGCACGAGGCTAGATTGCGCTCGTGCAAGGCGGGTTCCATAACGGCCGATTACAGCGGCTGCGACGGGGTCGTCGCACAGAAGTCCCGTACAGAGACATTGAATATATTGCAGCGGAATTTAAAGAACACATGAACACAAGTATTTCAAAGAAAGCTCTTTTATTGATATTGAATTCAAGGATTACATTGTGGGCGCAAGGCCAATTACAAGTCTCTCAAGTCTCACTTTTCTCTCATTTTACAAGTCACTCTGCTCTCTCTCATCTCTCGATACAATACTTGATTCCAGCGGAAGCTTCGGAAGGCGATGTCCATACATTACGTCCTGTATAAGTCTTCAGATCACGCGACCGCACGCTTCGACCCGCCAAGGAACTCCGTGCCTCGACGCATCCAAGCGAGCTCCGCGCCACGAGCTTCTACCTGTGCCTGCACATGAAACACTGTGTGGGTGTCAGTACCACTGTACTGGTGGAGTGAGCTTCTCGCCCACCCATACAAAACCTACACGTTTCATTTACTTTGTGTAACATAAACCCTCTTTCGATTGTCTTTCTATTCTTGCCTTAGGATCAGTTTAGGACCGGCGCCTTAGCGCAACTTGTGTATCAGAACCATCCCGTGCTTGCAATGTCAACGTTAACTCATACTTTGTCGCTAGACCACTTCTCGTGCCAACAACGTTAACCTATCAAGTCGTGTTTGGCTTACGGCCATAATCGGAGACGCAGCTACACGAAAGACTCCATTTCCTTGTCTCTAGACCTTTCTCGTGCTTGCATTGTCAATGCACCGACTTATACTTATCTTCCGTGCCAAACTCTGGGACGTAACGACTTGGTCGTGCCATACTCGATTCGTGCTTCAATATCACCGAGGCAGTACCTCCTCGCTTAGTCTCGCATACACTTGTGTTGTGACAACGCGACCGTGCCTCATAACTCAACGTAACTCCACACAACATGCCCTACGGCCCTTTTTGACTTAACTCGCAACTTAAAAGTCGACGCCACATCTCGTGCCGAAGCACGTCGCCTTTGCTGTAGCTAAATCTTAGGCTCCGACATTGTGTCTTTTTAACTCATACATATTCAACTCAATCCAAAGGCACGCACACGGATTGCCGCCCGTGCCGACACAAAACTTACCATATTAGTTGAAAACAACAATTATTATTAAGTGTTTGTTATGGGATTGGCCTAACCAGCCGCCTTGGACGTAGCCTGGTACTCGAGATCCTTGCACCGCAGGTTGCGATCCCCGATGCAAGTCCCCGACATACCGATCGCCTAACCAGCGTTGCCTATTACCCAGCTCGGCTACAACTTGTTTCTTCCTAGGCCGAGACGGTCCCGTGGCCGCGGGTCTCCGCTCGAAGAAACCACCCCTTGTCGACAAGTGTCCAAGTTCATAAGGGTTACATGGAGTGTTTTAGGATACAGTTTGGGCTTGTTATGTGATCAATTCATTTACTTGGTTGTTTTAACTCTTTCCCTTTTTCATACTTCCTTTGCAGAGCCCCTAACCAGGGTTGCCTCGGCGACTAACCATCGCTTAGACTTAACGTTCTTTGAACTCAGGGAACGGCTACTGCATAGCCTTCCAACTTAACTTGAACATAACATGTTTTCTTGAGTGTCGACCGACCGTGGATGACTTTCCACTGAACCAACCGTGGCTCGTGCCTCTAAACCGACTCGTGTTCTATGCAACGCTGTCGCCCAAGTCATACTTCATATGACGGGCCCTGTTGGTCGTGGGACTATTTATCTTGACAACCGCAGAATGAGCGGGACAGCACATAGATTAACTTAGGTCGACCGGCATAACTTTGTCTAACTCACTCAAGCCTACAACATAACCCAAGGGACGAGCAAAGGCTATGCCAAGCCTTGCGGGACAGGACCGTGCATGCTTTAACAAGCATTTGTGCGGGCGACGCCTATGACTTAGGCTAACTCTCAGCTTTTGCACCGAAGACCAACTTTCCTTCTCCCAAGCCACGGGACGAAGGACCGAGTGTCATTTTCAAAACACGCCGTGCACCAACTCTAAGCCGACCGTGGGACGTTTTCCATGTTCTAACTCATTTTGACCCGTCGGGATTATTCCCTTAGCTATGTGGATGCGTAGCTTTTATTATCAAGCCTAACTTGTGCAAGTTGAAAACACGATTTATTATGTGAAGGCAAAGATGAGGAGAGTTCACCGAAACTACCCCACCTGAGCGATGTCTCCGAGCAAGCCGTTGCAAGGCTAAGGCCGAACACCGTCGGCGTTTCGATTCCTCCGATTGACTTTGCGGGACGGGGCACTACATTTATGTTGACAACGCAGAGGCATATCTTAGAAGACCTTCAGGAGATGGGCATCGAGGTTATACTTCCTAGTGATATAGGAGTTCTGACAAGTCTGCAAGTTCAATCCGACTTGGTAGGCAGAATCAAGGCAGCTCAGGCACAAGACCCAATGATTCAGAAACTTAGGGCAGAATGTGAGTCAGGACTCAGGAAGGAGATGAGAATTCATGAAGATGGTACACTTAGGTTTGGATCACGTCTATGTGTGCCTAGTAGAGATATCAGACAGAAAGTTATGGCAGAAGCTCACAGTTCTCAGTATTCTATTCATCCTGGAGGGACCAAGATGTACCAAGATATCAAGCAACATTTCTGGTGGAACGGGATGAAGAGGGAGATAGCTAGATTTGTTTCCCGTTGCTTGGTATGTCAGCAAGTGAAGGCAGAACAACAGAGGCCAGCTGGGTTATTGCAACCGCTTCCTATTCCGGAATGAAAATGGGAGCATATTACAATGGACTTTTTGACCGGTTTACCGAGATCACCAAGTGGTAAGGACGCTATTTGGATAATAGTGGACCGACTTACGAAGGTAGCACATTTTCTTCCTTTCAGAGTAGGACAATCTACAGAAAAGTTGGCAGAGTTGTATATGCAACAGATAGTCAGGCAGCATGGAGTCCCTGTCAGTATTGTGTCGGATCGAGATACCCGCTTTACATCACATTTCTGGAAGAGCTTACATCATAGTCTGGGTACCAAGTTAAGATTTAGCACGGCCTACCATCCGCAGACGGATGGGCAATCAGAAAGAACGATTCAGACTTTAGAAGATATGTTACGAGCTTGCACTCTAGATTTTGGAGGGTCTTGGAAGAGTCATCTGCACTTAGTCGAGTTCTCATACAACAATAGTTATCAAGCCAGTATCCAGATGGCGCCATTTGAAGCATTATATGGTAAGAAGTGCAGGTCACCGCTTGCATGGGATGATATCGGAGAGAGAAAGATGTTAGGCCCAGAAATGATTATTCAGACGGTTGAAGTGATTAAGGAAATTAGAGAGCGACTTCGAGTTGCGCAGGACCGGCATCGTCATTGGGCGGACCAGCATCGTAGGCCGTTAGAGTTCTCTGCTGGGGACCACGTATTCTTGCGGATCTCACCTACTCGTGGGGTCATTAGGTTTGGCGTTCGCGGGAAATTGAGTCCGCGGTACGTGGGCCCATTTGTTATCCTTGATCGGATAGGCGATGTTGCTTATCGTTTATCCCTCCCACCTTCGTTACGAGAGGTGCATGACGTGTTTCATATATCTCAATTACGTAGGTATGTATTGGACCCAAGTCATATCCTCGATCATTCGGAGCTGGTTGTTGGTACCAACCTGTCTTACGAGGAACAGCCTGTGTCCATTTTGGACCGAAGAGAGAAGATACTCAAGAACCGAACAATTAGTCTTATCCGTATTGCTTGGGGTCATCACTCCTTGGGAGAGTCAACGTGGGAACGTGAGGATGATATCCGATCACGGTATCCACACCTGTTTGACTCACAAGGTATATCTCTTCCTGTATACCTTGATTGTCCTGATTCTTCATGCTTGTCACCTTAGGGGTAGAGCTACTTGATATCATGGATTGATGAATTTACATATATAGTACTTGCTTTTGATATGGTAAAATGATTGCTTGCTCACTAGAATTGCTTGTATTAGTTTAGCTCCGATATTTCTACCTGCTTGGATTTGAAATTTCGAGGACGAAATTTTTCTAAGGTGGGTAGAGATGTCACTCCCCGTTCCAAGAATGCATATTTTTATACAAGAATGCATATTTTTATACATGTGCAACTCATGTATATTTATTTAGTATTTATCATGTGTTATCCTGTATTTAAATTCCTTTAATTTCATGTTAATTAATTTTCTGCATTTTATTATCTGCATTTTATTTCCTGTAATTTTATTTTTGCATTTTTATTTTCTGCTTTTAACCTCTCTGCTTGCTTTCGGGTTGGCCTTGGTTGGATCCGTATGAACCCGACCCAATAACCCACCTACCACCACCCTCCCTATTTAAAGCCCCCATCTCCTTCTCTCTCCTCATAACTATTTCCTTCACCATTACTTCTTTTTCTTCCTCTCATCACTTCTCCACCTACCAGCAGCAGCAGCAGGCAAGTGCAATCTTGCTTCTTGCTTGGAGAACCATTTTTATGGTTCATTTCTCTTCCTCTCACGATCCTGAGAGAGTTTAGTACTTAGTATTTTTGATTTCGTTGGCTTGTTTCTCCCAGATCTAAGTGTTTGTGTTCTCGGTTGTTCATGGGTTTGATCTCCCAACTTGGCGTGTATTCTCGGCTGTCCATGGGTTCTGAACCATGGAAACTCATTTCTGGCTTGGGACGAAGGTTCCTGAGTCACGCACACGTTATTACGTGTTTGCGTGTATTTTCAGTCACGCACACGTTATTACGTGTCTGCGTGTATTTTCAGTCACGCACACGTCTCTACGTGTTTGCGTGTATTTTTAGTCACGCACACGTTATTACGTGTCTGCGTGTATTTTCAGTCACGCACACGTCTCTACGTGTTTGCGTGTATTTTTAGTCACGCACACGTTCTTACGTGTCTGCGTGTATTTTCAGTCACGCACACGTCTTTGCATGCGTGTGTGGATTTTTAGTCACGCTCACGCCCTTACATGCCAGCGTGAATTTTGAGTTACGCTCACGTCTTGCGTGCGTGCGTGAATTTCTTGTCACCTTATCACGCTCACTTGAGCGTGCGTGAATTTCTTATCATTCTTCACGCTCACTTATGAGTGCGTGAATTTCCCTTCTCGCTCACACTGTGCATGCCAGCGTGAATTACTTTTTCACGCTCACGCTGTTACACGCTCACTCCAACCTGCTAGACTTGGCGTGACTTGTTGGCCTTAGCCTAGACTTGTTGGCGTGACTTTCTAACCTGGGTGTTACTATTTGCTCTATAACTTATTCATTTAATGATGGCATGATAATTCTTCTATTATATCCTTACGCCTTTTGGCCTGAACTTAATAAATCATGATATGTTAATATCATTAATACAGATTGTTATGTGGAATGTGTCATGTGTCTTGATTGATCCATGGATACCCAGTATGACTAGAACTTAACTCTGAGGAGTTATAGGCTCGACCCCATGTAATACTAATTGACTTTTATGCCTTGTCACCATTGATAATGATTGTGACATTGACTAATAATTGATAATGCATTCCTAGTTGGAACTAAGAGACTGGCTAGTCGTCTTATTGAATTGAATGAATGAGACACGTTCATGTAATAAACTATTGTACTCGATTAGCCGATCCCGAATATTGGCATACAGGCACATGCAGGCTTCAAATTATTTATTTATTTATTTAGTATTTATTTATCTTACAAAACAGCATGTGTACTTTATGGTCAAGGCATGATTACTCCGTGGTTAGACTTGATTGTTGCATTACGCTATGTAAGACCTACAACCTAGCCGCACGGGTATCATTGTAGAGTTGCGCATATCGTACCCCGTACAAAAGTACTCATTTGAATGACCATGATCCACGGCATGGGACTTCACTCAACGTAGAGACTATTAAGTTAAATAAAATAATGATGGCATGGAGAGAATGGATTCCCGAGTTCTTACATGGCAGCCCCCTTGGGACTAGTAGTGCCCGACGGGCCGGCTGGTTCCCACAGATACTGTAAATCTGTCACACGGGCAGGAAACGGTATCTGCTTATATTATTAATTGTACATGCTATATTAACGGCGGGCGTCCCGCTAGGACTCGTCTAATTACATGATTGGCGTAATTGATTGACTGGATAGACTAGCCTTGCTCGCACATAGTAAGAACTGAGGAATCCCTATTTGCATAATTCCAGGATAACTTGGGACTCACAATAGCAAGCCGTAGTAGTTGATTGGCCGTTCAAGATAATTTGTTTGTGTACTGTACCTACTCTGTTGCCTAACTGAGATGATCAGAATGTCAGGACATGACGGGCCAACTTCTGTCCTTGTTTGGTTGGGAGGTTGGTTCGAAGTATCGTGATATTATGTGAATCCTAGTAGATAGCAGAGATCTATTATCATATTCTCTTATTACTGGTTTAATCCTTCATATCGTGCTCCCTTGTGGTACTTGCTATTAGAGGTCTAACCTCTCTGGTTTTGCATGGCCAGATTTAGAGCCAGTCCCCGAGGATCCAGCTTACTTCTACCTCCAAGATGGTCAATACTAGAGGAATGATCGCAGGAGGACTCGAGTGGGTTCCTTACTCCACCGCTCGTTTTGTTATTTACTTTATACTTAGCCGTTTGGCACCGACATGTTAGTCGGATTGTCTTGCACTTACTTTTACATGATTGTAACTAAAGTCAGACTGCAGCTGATAACAATTGTGTATATGTTACTATACCATCTGGCTATGTTTTGTAAAGCCAGATCTCAAGAACATTTTGACTAAGCGTTTGGGACGCCTTACTGCTTTATCTTACATGTTCTCTATTTTTGCTTCTTGTTTGAATGATTGAGACAATAGATGTGAAGTGACCATAGTAAGACTTTCATGTAGTATGCACCCCCTCGTCTGGTTAGACAGCATTGATCGTATTATACGTTATTCATCTACCCGTAATACGTAGCTGGCTGAGTCATTCCTCCGCTCTCCAGTATTCTGGTTCTGGGGCGTGACAGGAGTACTTTCTCCCTTCGATCCAAGATCCCAACGGGTTTCTGTTCTATCCGTAGTGTAGGTCCGACGGTGATTTCTGAATGGTCGAGTATATGGCTCGGATCTGACACATATCTTCGTAATTGGGAAACATAGAATACATTGTGAACTCCCTCTAGTGTTGGTGGTAAAGCAAGCCGATATGATACATTCCCTACTTTCTCCAATATGTCGAAGGATCCAATGTATCTCGGACTCACACTACAAGAAAAATGATCATTTACGGCACGCGAAACACGCCGTAAATGATCTTTCACGGCGTACATTTTGGTGCCGTAAAAGACCATGTCGTAAATGATATTATTATTTACGGCGCATTGAAGAACGCCGTAAATGTTAATATACACGTCGTAAATATAAACAAATTAACGCCGTAATTATTTTTTTCACAGAATTCGACAACAATTTACGGCATATTTAGTGTGCCGTAATTTCTCTTTCACGGCATACATTTGTGCGCCGTAATAGATATTCGCGCAGGATCAAATACGGCGCATGTATGCACGCCGCAATAGCTATTCCAGTAGGATCAAATACAGCGAACATTTTTATGCCGTAAAAGATATTTTTGACAAATTATGTTTATCATTTATGACATATGTAGCATGCCGTAAATAATATTTGATAAAAAAATTCATCAAATTATTATTATTATCCCTATTTATTTAAACAAGGATATCAATGGTAAACAAAGTATATAACATAGCAAAAATAAGTTTAAAAGATAGTTGACTAACATATAATCCCAGTCGACCTACACAAGTGAAAAGTAATTCAAATAAACCTAGGCATGTGAGATCATAAAGATAATCAGATTCAGTAGCCAAAATGCATAAATAGCAACAAAAGGCCATGCCAAAGTATATCATGTCTTACTTTTACATGAACTAGAAAAACTAATGTAGTACTGAATAACAACATAACAATATTTCAATACAAATTGAGCTTGTTTCATACATTGCCCTACTTTGGAAAAAAAAATGTAAATTGTCTTCTACGACAAATTTCAGCTCAAATGGTTGCAGAGGAGAAGCTTCAAACACAATACACAGATTTTTCCATTGATAAACTGCACAAACATAAAATGTGTTTTAGTTCATTGTATCCACTTTGATGTATATATAAACACAACAATGAACCAAATGACCAAATACAGAATGCTACATAAACTATTACCTGCACAAACTATACATTTAACCTTACACAACATAAACTATAACCTGCACAAACTATACATTTAACCTTACACAACAAATGAACCAAATGACCAAACACAGAATGCTACATTGTGTTTCCAGGTACATTTCCAGGTATCTAAAACTATACACCTATAAACATGAGGAATTGCAACATGAACTCCGAAAAATATACAACTAGAGTTTGATATGAGAGGTATAAGGGGCTTGTGCAGGAATAGGACATGCTATTCTGCTTAGGACAGTAGCGGGGAAGCCAAGGGGCTTATGCGGGAATAGGAAGTAGTGTAGTGGCAGCAGTTAGTAGGACATGGAGAATGGCGTGTTTTTGTATAGGTAGATATACTTGATATTTCAGATATACTTGGACAAGTGGAGAAGATAATCCAGTCATGAGCAGAATTGACAGATTTCTCATCTCTCCAGAGTTTGAACAGAAATTTCCTTTTGTGGCACAATTAGCTCGGTCTAGGCCAACATCTGATCATGTGCCATTAATTCTTGATATTTCATATCCATCTTGGTGACCCTATCCATTCAGGTTTGAGGTTTCATGGTTTGAAGAAAAGGGATTTATTGAATTGGCAAAGGAATGATGGCTCTCTTTTTCATTTGCAAGTTCTCCATCTTATGTTCTATGGGAATATTGAAAGCTTTGAAAGGAAAACTTATCAGGTGGAACAAGGAAGTTGTTAATAAGACAGATCTCAAACTTACAGAGAATCTTGACATCATTCAGTATTTAGACAGACTGGAGGAAACTACTTCTCTTAATGACGAGCAACAAGCTAGGAGAGGTAAAAGTAAACTTGAATTTGAAAACTCTCAAAGATGGAAGAAATAAAATGGCATCAAATCAAGAGTGAAATGGCTAAATGTTGGCGACAAAAACATACCATTTTTAATTACACTTGTGTGTATAGGTAAGGGTGATAGTGTTGTATGAAGGGAAGAGTTCTTGGTCTGTCCAGGTTGAATGTTTCACCTGTGCACATGATAGTACATGGGACAGCAGGGAATGATGTTGATTCCAATAGTAGGAGGGGTTCTTGCATCGACCTGTATTGGCACAAGTGAAGGAGAGTGCACAGCAGTATTAGGAAAGGGTAGTCGGGGGCTGTTGGCATGTACAGGCAGTGTTGGGAAGGAGATGGACTTGCAATAGGTGTAGGTAATAGAGTAGTGTGTGTGGAATAGGAGAATAGGTGTAGACTGAAACCCATTAGTGTTCAGATGTGGGTGTGGGTACCAAAACCTATAGGTAATTGGCATTTCACAGATGGGTGTGTACAATTTGTGAAACCTGTAGGTAATTTGAATCACAATAAATTCTTAGGTAATGCATAACTGGAAAATGGTATAAACAAAAGTGCATCCCTTCATACGGTTCAGATATATATAAGGTTCATTAGAACACACAAGTATGACCACAAGCATAGATGTGTCACCAAGTCTTACTATGATCGAATCAAAAGAATCAGACAATTGAACCATAATTTTACGGGTTGGCCAATTGAACGATAATTTACAAATTCCATAGTTGTTTTGTTATGGCTTATCCTAACATCTATTCTTTTTGTTGCCGACATCTAGATTTTCAAACCAAAGGATACAAGGGCCTCAGACATACTGTATTGTTAACATAATGTGTTAAGCATGTCCCACTTGATAATCTTCTGCGAAAGAGAATGTACTTCAACGTGAAGGTTCTTTAGAGCTAAGACATTTTACCTTGACGACACAGATCAAAGAACCACAACAAAGTGACTGAGCAAATAGTCATAGTTAACTATATATGGCCCAGACAACCCATAGAAAAATTTCAGTATCATGGTATGAAACTATTTGACAGCGACATATATATGCATTTGTTAATAGGATAGATATAGTTAGTTACATTTGATGCATTAAGTATTTAAGTACATAAAGTACAAAAATAATTCAATACATGATATATCAAAGCTAACAACTTTTAATGCATCATCTATGAATTAACTATATCTTCCGGTGCCCTTTAGGCAATGTTCTCAATTTTACTAATGCATGTAACTAGAGCATCCAATATGTATTGTGTTAATGAGAATATTTTCTGTAGCTAATGCAATAGCAGATAGAGTCCGATATTAGTATATTAATGTGCATTTCTAATTACATGTCCCTATGCCCTTTTTTTGCACCAGAAACATATAAACAGTCAAGTACATTAAATTAGTATGTAAGAATGTGAGCTAAAATGAAGATGGCAAAGGAAGGGGAAATCCTGGAATCGTATATTGCCCATTATTGTAAAGAAAAATAGCAGTGATGATGACGATGATGCTAAGCATGTAATTATATTCAAATAACTTTACATTATCCATGAGCTTGTTTGCTTCTCAGGGAGCTCCGAAGTACTATAGGGAGAACCTGAGCTGAAAATCGACCAATGAAAAAGCACATCATGAAGCATCAAAATTCAGTCCACTGCTAGTTACAAAGTATAACATTAGTAAGGCCTACACCTGCAGCTCGTGGTGTAGCTGTTTTCGGTTCTATTAAGGCGCCAACACCAAGAAGACATCTTATTGATTATGATCTAGATTTTTAAGAACAAATACTTACCATATGTTACTGTGGAGTGTATATACCACAAACCTAATTTTCTTTGTCATTAATCCTTTTATGGCCACTTGATTCATATGACAGGACACTTCAAACACTAATATGCTCTTAAGTATTTTATGTGAAAACACAACCTCTAAGAATTTGAATTTTCTACTAGGATTGCACAGTAGGCACTGTGGCTGATAAGATTTGAGAACCAATTGAAGCAATCATAATGCAAGAAATTGACAGAATCATTTATATCATCAACAATAATTTTAGATGTCAATTAAAAACGCATTCATGGTAATGCGGTAAAATGAATATGCAAAACTTGCCTCCAGTTCAGAATAGGAAGTGGCATCTGCACTTTGACCAACGTCACATTTAACTAAGCGGTAAGTTCCACCAGCAGCTTCAATAATGTCCAAAGCTTCATTAATTAAACACTGGTCAAATCGAGCGTTTGCGTTCAGAACATGTGATTTCAATCATTAAACCACTCTTCAATGACCCATGGGAGGAGGACTACCCTCTCGCTTTCTCTCTCTCAAAAACTTGCCAACAATTAGAGAGAGTACTGAGAAGTAAATGGCACTGCTAATGAAAATTAAGTGACTGCAATCATCTCAACCTTTTTAATATTAATTCATAAATGTTATGTAAATTTGCATCATAATAAACATACTATATCCACAATTTAAGTGTCCAACCATCATTTTGTGTGCGCATCAAACCGATAAAAACAGTGTTACTGAGCTTTGTGTGTCTTTCTGTGTGCTGTCTATATATTTGTTAGGAACAAATACACCATTCACTCGAAACACAAGTATAAGAAGATATATGTGTGCATCTATGTGTGTGTGAGTACAAGACAATATATGAGTAATTGTGGACGAAGACGGGCATACACACGCAAACAGACACATACACTGATAAAAGGAAAGAAATAGTTATACCAGTGTATTACACTTCTTCCTGCCAGATGTACCATTCACATGATATGGCAAAGAGTCACTGCAAAGGATAGAAATTAAAATTACAATTAGATATGTGGCAAGTCCCCTCAGACATGCCTCCCATGTCGGCTGACATCTACAACTCTGGTATCACTATAGATCTTCCTCTCTATATGGTAGATACAGGTGCAAATCTTCTCTCTATATTATTACAGAAAACTTTAAAGTATATAATATAATCCTTCCGAGTACTTCTTTTAACATATTCCATTTTATTATCCTCTACATCCGGGACTTTTATCCGTGTATAACATTTGAATATTATGATAGCACACAATCCCAAACAAAGATAGCAAAGCAACAACAAACATTGCCAAAACATTAAAAAAAAAATTGTACTATGTATAGGCTTCAAAGAAAAGAATGGAAGAACAGTTCAGAAGCCTACACTGAAGAAGAATTTGGTATTCGAGCAATATACTAGTACTTTGGCGTAAGCTCTCCTCCATGAGCTATTCAAGCTAATCTCAAGTGGGAAGGCTAAATCCTGAGTAGAAACCAAGCTACCAATATACCGACATAGGATGTCACCGAAGTGTTGGGAAGCCTTCAAAACATTTGTAAAAAGTTTGAGTATTAAATTTTTACAAATACAAATAGTACTACAACTACTGTTACTGTCGTCTATTCTTCATCTACGAGAAGAAAAAGGCATATTCAAACCATGAAAGCAAAGAATACAAAATTTTACCTCCTTTGAAAATTCTGTTGGAAGAATGTCAACAGCTAAACAAATTACACCATCGCCCTCCATATTATCATGGTAAGAATCAGTGAAGGGATCATACCTAGTAACCGAAACAAACATTAAGCAAAATGAATGGTCGGTGAAAAAATGAGCATCTATACCACATCATTTCAGGCTCATAAACTAGTTATAATAAAATGAGGATAATGTGGACAGCTGGGACATGCAAACAAGCGCTTAATGAGGCCTTGTTTGTTGTACATCAAGTGGAGACTTGAGGAAATTTTGTATAATAAGCCCTGAGAACACATACTGTATTGTTAACATAATGTGTTAATCATAGAGAAGAAATGTAGGAAGTTTAACTTATAATAAGCCCTGAGACATAGTACACTAACTTCAATAACAGATCGAGTAATTCTTGCAACACACTGCTGAGATGCATTCAGATTATGCATTTGTCAATTTTCCCCTCTCAATTTCTTAGCTAAATATAATCTTTTAATTACTATTTAACTCAAACTTCTTGGTAATATGTATTGTACATAGCCAAAGGAGAAATTTCCCCCGTGCATGTTTTTGCAATGCAATAGACCTTACGAGAAATAAGCCATTTGGTATAGATCCAATGGAGAAAGAAAAAGTATGAATAGAATATTAGATTGCATACCGTATTTTTAATTTTGTCAGCTTCCTCCATTATGCTTTGGAAGCTTAAACCCGTCCAATCCTGTTGCCGATAACATTGATGCATAAGTAATAAAACTAAAATGGGTGTAAGAATATATGCTGAGACTAAGGAATGAGGGAGAAGGGATGCGGTGGTATTTTCCAGTAGCTATATCTTCTAAATCAACCCATGTCATTATGTGAGTCCGTTTAATAGAAGAAGATGATGCATATTAAGGGTGTAGCTAATGTCGCATAGATGTAACAAACTCTCCTGTTCAACTTGTTTCAAAAAAAAAAATCTCTAGAGGAAATACAATAACACGGTGAATATCAACACCAATAAAATACAATTCGTCAAACGGAAAACTTGCAATGAATGCAAAAACACAGAAAAGGAAGGAAAGATTTTTTTTTTAAAGAAAAGATTATCTACATCATTAACACAGTACAGTTAAACTGTTTTATATTACAAAAGGTCTAAGAATGTTTAAAATGATTGCATAGCTTGTCACACTCTGTTGCCAAGATCTACTTAGCTGAACTTTCACTTTGGTAAAAGAGAAATATCTAAATACCGACATAAGGAGTTCAGAACATATATACCTTTGGCATCTCAAAACCAAGTAACTCAATTTCCCACTGAACATAAGCACCCTCAGGAACATTGGCAGGCCTGTGCACGAAAGTGTGTGAAAACATATTTGTAAGGGTGTCCTTATGAAGCCCAAGATGAGAGTTTATTACGGAAATAACCTTTTAAATTTATCATATGCATAATCTGGTGGGCAAGTGACTATCGAAATCTCTCCGGGAAGCATTAGACGAACAGACATTTCAAGTCCCTCAGGCACCTAAGGAAAATAAAGATAACAAGCATACTAAAATAAAATAACATCCAAGACCAAACCAATTACAACATCCATCATGAAAACATTCAAAAGAAGTAACCAGTTCCAGTATGTAGCCACAAGTAACATGATAAATTGCTGACCATAAACATTTTAATGTAATTATCAAATTCATTTATCTTGTAAAAAAAATTATATGTCCTTCTTTTACAATCTGCACATGCGTTCATAATGACAGTCAACCAACATAGAAACAGACAACTAGTGAACTACAGTAAGAAATTAATCCATTTCGACCCTCGCCTTCAATGACTTAAGTTGGTCCATGTAGACAATATTATGAAGAATGGATACAAACAATGCCCTAAATGCAAGGATCTCAACTCCCAACTGCCATAGCATGAGATGATCAAGACTTGATTTTAAGAATTGATAGTACAAATAACATGAGCATAAATTTTTTAATTCTGATTGAAAAAAGAAACAAACCTGATAGCAAGTTCTCCTTGTTCAGAAACCATTGTAGCTAGTTGTGTGAAGATGTGGCTAAGCTCATGAATGATTGATTCAACATTTTGAAGAGCCTCTGCTCTGCCCTGTGTGTATGTATCCTGTATTGGAACCATTTATTGCTGTAGCAAAGGCTTGGTGGATGAGGAAGGATCTCCATTCATGTTCTTCCTGGCAACCTAAAAAAATATCACTAGCACATATACTAAATTAAACTACTATATTGCACACAAATAAGAGGTTGTATGATGACATTCTAACTTTATTACAAGACATAATCCCTCTTTAATGAAAATCAGGTGGTTGTCACACATCGTTCTTCTCAAGAAAATAAAAAATAAACTTTTAACAAAAGAATATGGCCAGCTGTAGCAGAATGCAAATTTAAGGTTGAAATTCTCAGTTATATAACCTCTCCTACATATTGATTTATACAAAATAACCTCTCCTGCATGCAAATTTAGGGTTGAAATTCTCCACACCACTTCAGGGCCAGCCATGGGGAGTTTGGGTTGCCCTAACTGTGCTAATTTTGGTTGAACCTAAATTAAAATAAAAATAAAAAATGATACTTGTGTGTATGAACTTAAATTAAAATAATCAATGACATTTGTTTTGATAGGCCACAGAAAAAGATGTCCCATTAAACCACAGAATACCATGTTCGATAACCAAACTCAAACTTTCACATACTAGAGGATACTAAAGTAATTATATGTAGTTTCAAAGGGGTTACCTTGATAGAAATATGGATCAGAAAATCTTGTCTACTAACTGATATGGCCATTAAATCCTAAGTTATAAATTTTCGACAAAAATTGAAAGAAAGCATTGAATTTCAAATATATGCACAATGTCAAGCTCACAACATGTAGAGGAGCATCGTAAAATGCCCAACAATGCCAACTACGATGCTACAACAACTTTTTCTCACCACGGTCTCGATGTGTTTGCACACTAGTGCTGCCATGAGCGTACTGCAATATTCCACAACATACTGCAGCATTGGCAAATTATACTGTTTTCGTTCCCGCAACCACAACAGGATGTCGTAATCACAATACAACTGTTTGCCCCCCACCGATCAAAATTTGGGTGCCTCTGACCAATTTTTTTTTTTTGCAAAATCGAAGATTTACTCATGTGGAACATGTAATTGCAATTGAAAATTCACCGAAACAAAACCCTAAATCAATGATACATGCCTTCGGCATAGAAAGAATCCATGATACTATAGGAATCAAAATTGGAAAATTAAGCATGTTAATGGTATAAATATGACTCGATTTCTTCTCTGTTTCTCTCTGAATCATGAATCTTAAAATCAATTATTTTGGTTATTTGGCTTTAAGCACGAGATATAGGCTTGTAATGTTACGTACCTCTAGGTGTTGTTTGGAGAAATTCACAAGCCTTTCTCAAAATACCCTCCTCAAACTTTTACAGCAGCATTTCATTAAACACACAATGTGCCTCAGTTTCTCCTCTAAATGTCACTAGTCCATTGCTTGGCAGAGCCCAACCAAGAAGGTCGAAGATATAAGCTTTAAGATCTCCACATATTCGATGGTGGCAGGCGGGTGCAGAAGCTGGGAATGGTGCCATAGTGAACGATTACATCGCACGAGGAGGTGATCAGCTTCACGGGAGGCGACGAAGAAGGAGCAGCAGGGATTGGAGTAGGAATCGTTGGCGGAGGGGTCCATTACAGTGGAGGGCATGGAATGACGGCAAAATCGAGTGGTTACAAAGGAGGAGGAGGAGGAGGATGAGGAGGGGTAGGGATTGGAGGAGCGTTTGATGTGGATGAAGAGGAGGAGGCGGCCTCAGCCCACTTGCGACATCGCTCGAGAGATTGGGATAGGGTTTTTTTTTCCCCTTTGAGGGATGGATGTATTTGGGGATTCTGTGCGGGATGGGAAGGTGTAAGTGTAGTAGAGGATTTGCCATAAATAAATTATCATTTACGGCGTGCATAAATGCATGCCGTAAATAAATTATCATTTACGGCGTACACAAATGCATGCCGTAAATAAGTTATCATTTACGGCGTACACAAATGCATGCCGTAAATAAGTTATCATTCACTGCGCGAAAAAATACATGTCGTAAATACGTTTACAATGATGGCTTGCATATCAAATACGCCGTATCAAAGACAAAAAATAACTCTTTTACGGCTTGCAGATTTGTGTGCCGTAAAAGCGTGCCATTTACGGCACGCAGCAACTGCGGGCCGTAAATGATGCGCCGTAAATGCTACATTTTCTTGTAGTGTCAGTTTTCCTCTGGTCCCGAATCTGATAGTTCTCTTGGTTGGTAAAATCTTCAGAAACACGTGATCTCTAGGTTGGAACTCCAGTATTCTTCGATGCTTATCAGCCCACATCTTCTGTCTATCCTGGGCTGCTTGGAGGTGACTTCTTTTTGCTTTGACTATATCCACAGTTTGTGTTACTAGTTCTGGTCCCAGTAATTGTCTCTCTCCTATGTCGGTCCAACATACCGGCGATCTGCACTTTTTACCATATAGTGCTTCAAAAGGAGCCATTTTGATGCTATCATGGTAACTGTTGTTATATAAAAATTCTACCAAATGTAGATGATCATCCCATGCTCCTCCAAAATCTAAAATACAAGCTCTCAGCATGTCTTCTAGGGTCTGAATGGTTCTTTCAGACAGGCCGTCTGTTTGGGGATGGTAGGCGGAGCTAAATTTCAGTTGAGTGCCAAGATTTTCTTGCAAGCTTTTCCAGAAGTGCGAAGTGAATCGGGTATCTCTATCCGATACTATACTCACTGGCACTCCATGCTGACTGACAATCTGTTTCATGTACATTTCTGCCAGTACCTCTGTTGACTGTCCAACTCGAAAGGGTAGGAAACGAGCGGACTTGGTAAGTCTATCTACAATGACCCAAATAGCATTATTATCCCTTTGGGTCCTAGGCAGTCCTGTCACAAAGTCCATTGTGAGATGTTCCCACTTCCATTCGGGTATGGGCAAAGGCTGAAGAAGTCATGCTGTCCTTTGATGCTCTGCTTTCACTTGTTGATGTCACGCCCCAGAACCAGAATACTGGAGAGCGGGGGAATGACTCAGCCAGCTACGTATTACGGGTAGATGAATACCGTATAATACGATCAATGTTGTCTAAAAGACGAGGGGGTGCATACTACATGAAAGTCTCACTATGGTCACTTCACATCTATTGTCTCAATCATTCAAACAAGAAACAGTAATAGAGAACATGTGAGATAAAACAGTAAGGCGTCCCAAACGCTCTGTCAAAATGTTCTTGATATCTGGCATTACAAAACATAGCCAGATTAATGTAGCAAAAGTATACACAATTGTTATCAGCTGCAGTCTGACTTTAATTACAATTATGTAAAAGTAAGTACTAGACAATCCGACTAACATGTCGGTGCCAAACGGCTAAGTATAAGTAAGTGACAAAACGAGCGGTGAAGTAAGAAACCCACTCGAGTCCTCCTGCGATCATCCTTCTAGTGTTGACCATCTTGGAGGTAGAAGTAAGCTGGATCCTCGGGGACCGGCTCTAAATCTGGCCATGCAAAACCAGAGAGGTTAGACCTCTAATAGCAAGCACCACAAGGAAGCACGACATGAGAACTAAAACCAGTAAGTAAGAGAATATAATAATAAATCTTTGCTTTCTACTAGGATTCACATCACATTACGACACTTCGAACCAACCTCCCAACCAAACAAGGACAGAAGTTGGCCCGTCATGTCCTGAGATTCTGATCATCCCAGTTAGGTAACAGAGTAGGTACAGTACAAACAAATCATCTTGAACGGCCAATCAACTCCTATGGCTTGCTATTGTGAGTCCCAAGTTATCTTGGAATTATGCAATTAGGGATTCCTCAGTTCTTACTATGTGCAAGCAAGGCTAGTCTATCCAGTGAATCATGTGCGCCATGCATGAATTAGACGAGTCCTAGCAGGACGCCCGTCAATATACAATATACAATAATAATAAAAGCAGATACTGTTCCCTGCCCGTGTGGCAGTTTTACAGTATCTGTGGGAACCAGCCGGCCCGTCGGGTATTACTTGTCCCAAGGGGGCTGCCATGTAAGAACTCGGGAATCCATTCTCTCCATGCCATCATTATTTTATTTAACTTAATAGTCCCTACGTTGAGTGAAATCCCATGCCGTGGATCATGGTCATTCAAATGAGTACTTTCGTACGGGGTACGATATGCACAACTCTACAACGATACCAGTGCGGTTAGGTTGCAGGTCTTACATAGCGTAATGCAATAATCAAATCTAACCACGGTAATCATGCCTTGACCATAAAGTACACATGCTTCTTTTGTAGAAAATAAATAAGTAAATAAATAAATAAATAGATTGAAGCCTGCATGTGCATGTAAGTCAATATTCGGGATCAGCCAGTCGATTACAATAGTCCATAACATGAACGTGTCTCATTCATTTAATTCAATAAGACGACTAGCCAGTCTCTTAGTTCCGACTAGGAACGCATGATTAATTTAGTCAAGATAACCATTATTATCAATGGTGACAAGGCATGAAAGTCAATTAGCATTAAACGGGGGTCGAGTCTATAACTCTCATGGTCAAGTCCCAGTCATACTGGGTATCCCAAAAATCAATCGGGACACAAGGCACATTCCACATAACAATTGATATTAACAATATTATCATATCATGATTTTATCGAGTTTATGCCAAAAAGGCGTAAGGATATAAAATGGACGTTAAATATCTAATAAAATATCAATATACAGGGCTATAGAAGATCAGGATAAGTAAGGTCAGCGTACGCTCAAGTCAGGCTACGCTCAAGTCAGCGTACGCTCAGGTCAAAGAGGCAGCGTATGGGCTCCATACGACTTCTCACCATCCAAGTGAGCGTATACAAGTCATACGCTCCCCAAAGGCAGCGTATGGACTCCATACGACTCCTGACCATTCAAGTCAGCGTATGCAAGTCATACGCTCCCAAAAGGTAGCGTATGAACTCCATACGACTCCTGACCATTCAAGTCAGCGTATGCAAGTCATACGCTCCCAAAAGGTAGCGTATGAACTCCATAAGACTCCTGACCATTCAAGTCAGCGTATGCAAGTCATACGCTCCCAAAAGGTAGCGTATGAACTCCATACGATATACGCTTCCAAAAGGTAGCGTATGAACTCCATACGATATACGCTTCCAAAAGGTAGCGTATGAACTCCATACGATATACGCTTCCAAAAGGTAGCGTATGCAAGACACACGTTTCCTAAAAAGGTAGCGTATGGACTCCAGACTGCGCTGCGCTAAAGAGCGCGCACAGCTCAGTGACGCAAGCTAAAAAGCTAGCGTACACTGCTCACTGTCTTCTCCAAATAGCAAGAACTTCCATGGTTGTACCCCAAAGCTTCAAAGGTCCATAACTTGATCAAAACAAGTCCAAATCCAACTTTTCAAAGGTCAAAATTGGGTAGAATAAAACTCTCTACAACATAGAACCATCAAATCTTGAAAACAAAGAAGTTTGATAGATCAAAACCACCAAACTCCGAAAATAACTCATTTCTAGATCTACAAAAATTAAGACTTCGAAATGAAAAATGCCAAGTTCTAAACTCTCTTAGGATCACGAGAGGAAGATAAATGAACCATAAAAACATGGGTTCTCATGTGGAGCAAGTTGTACTTGCCTACGGTTTGGTAGGTTGAGAGAGTAATGAAGAAGAAGAAGAGGAGTAATGGTGAGAATGTGAGTTTATGAGGAGAGAGAAAGAGATGTAAGCTTTAAATAGAAAAGGGGGTGGTAGGTGGGAGTTGGGCCGGGTCTAATGGGTCCAATGGGTCGGGTTGTAGGGGATCCAACCAAAGCCAACCCGAACCCAAAGCCTAGCTAATGCAGAGAATAAAAGCAGAAAATAAAGTGCAAAAATAAAATTACAGAAATATAATTGCAGGAAATAAATTAACATGAAAATTTAAAGAGCAGATTAATTGATTAACATGAAATTAAAGGAATTTAAATACAGGATAATACATGATAAATATTAAATAAATACTCATGAGTTGTATATGTATAAAAATATGTATTCTGGGAACGGGGAGTGACAGTTGACATACGAGACATTTGGATACAAATCTGGCGACTTCTCTCTTCATTCCGTGCCACCAAAATATTTGTTTCAAATCTTTATACATTTTAGTGCTGCCCGGATGAATGAAATATTGTGAGTTGTGGGCTTCTAACATAACCTCTGTCCTTAAATCTCCACTGGGCACACATAGTCGATTTCCGAATCTTAGCGATCCGTCCGGATGCTTCCTTATCCCGGTCTGGAGCCCTGCTTCTGTTTGTTTCCAAATTTTTTGAAGTTTTAAATCACCTTGCTGGGCTTCCTTAATTCTATTTATTAAGGAGGATTGCACTTGTAAGTTTTGCCATATCCCTTCGGTTATCGGGCATATTACTTCAATTCCCATCCTCCTCAAATCCTCAAGGATTTCCTTGGGTGTATTCATAAAGAAAGCTTCGGGCTTTCTACTTAAGGCATCAGCCACCATATTAGCCTTGCCTGGGTGATATATTAGCTCCATATCAAAGTCTTTCAGTAACTCCAACCATCTTCTTTGTCTCATATTGATCTTCTTTTGCGTGAAGACATACTTTAAGCTCTTGTGGTCTGTGTATATTTTGATTCTTTCTCCGTATAAATAGTGTCTCCATAACTTGAGCGCGAATACTACCACTGCAAGTTCGAGATCATGAGTTGGATAATTCCTTTCATGTGTCTTTAATTGTCGGGACGCATATGCTATGACTCTTCCGTGCTGCATCAGTACACATCCTAGACCCTTTCTTGATGCATCATTATATATCTCATATCCACCCGAACCAGATGGTAATGCCAGTATTGGGGCTGAAATTAATCTTTTCTTTAATTTGTCAAATGCTACTTGACATTTCTCCGTCCAGTTAAACTTTTCTTCCTTTCGGGTAAGACGGGTTAAAGGTTCTGCAATCCTTGAAAAATTCTCTACGAATCTTCGGTAATAACCGGCCAGTCCTAAGAAACTTCTTATTTCTGCTACGGACTTAGGTGTCGGCCAAGACTTAACTGCTTCCACTTTCTTTGGATCTACCGAGATACCTTCTCCGCTGACAATATGCCCTAGAAATGGTATTTGGTCCAGCCAAAATTTATATTTACTAAGCTTGGCATATAATTGTTCCTCCCGCAGAGTTTGCAGCACTATCCTTAAGTGTTTTTCATGCTCCTCTTCACTTTTGGAGTATATAAGAATGTCATCAATGAATACAATCACAAATTTATCCAGATATTGATAAAATACTCGATTCATCAGGTCCATAAATATAGCTGGTGCATTTGTCAACTTGAATGGCATAATTAAGAATTCGTAATGCCCATACCGAGTTCTAAATGCAGTTTTTAGAATATCTTCCTTCTTTACCTTCACTTGATGATATCCGGATCTCAAATCAATTTTTAAAAATACCCTTGCCTCCCCTAACTGATCAAACAGTTGATCGATCCTAGGTAAGGGATATTTATTCTTGATGGTAACCTCATTCAAGGCCCTATAATCAATCACTAGGCGTAGGGTACCATCCTTCTTTTTCACAAATAACACTGGTGCACCCCATGGCGAAGCGCTAGGTTGAATAAATCCCTTGGATAATAATTCCTTTATCTGTTTATTTAACTCAGCTAGCTCCTCCTTGTTCATTGGGTATATCTTTTTGGCTATGGGTGCAGCTCCAGGTATTAAATCTATAGAGAATTCTACAGCTCTATTTGGGGGTAGCCCTGAGAATTCTTCTGGGAATACGTTCTTAAATTCTTCTACTACCCTTGGAAATGATTGCTTTGCCACTCCTTGCAGCAGTACTGGTAATTCAAATTTCTCTAGTTCTTCTGTATTGAATTCATTCTGGTCTCTTACAAATTCATAAAATTCTCCGTCAGGTAGTTGAAAGAAAACTTTCCCCTGCCCGCAATCTATACTGGCTAATGTTGCAGTTAGCCAATCCATACCCAATATTATATCATAGTTGCTTGTTGGGAAAACGAGCAACCGGGTACGAAAAGCTCCTCCACCCAATTTTATGGGACATCTACTACATACCTGACTGACTTCTACTACTCCATTACCGTGAGGACTTTCAGTAATTTAGGCAGAGGTTGTGACTCTATTTCACGTTGTGATATAAAAAAAGATGCTATAAATGAATGGGTAGCCCCGGAATCAAATAATACTGATGCTAGATACGCAGAAATTAAAATAGTACCTGAAATTACTTCTCTAGGGATATTTGCATCTTCAGTTCCCATTATAAACGCTTGTCCTTGCCTATTCCTCTTCTTGTTATTATTTTGGGCTTGAGCAGCCCATGTGCTTGTTGAAACTGATATGCCTGAGGTGCATATGGCGACCTGTGCTGATTTCCATAAGCCATACCTGCTTGTGATGTTGGTGCCTGTACTATAGGTCGAGGTTGGTTTCCTTGAACTGGAGGTCGGTATCCTTGATTGAAGCTTTGTGTGGTTGCTCCAGTTGCAGGCAACTGAGGGCATTGATTGGTTGGATGATTTTCTGCTCCATATTTCAAACAAAGCCCCAATCTTTTTCTACATACATTTATTTTGTGTCCTAGTTTGTGGCAATAATTACAAATAATGGACCTATCCGGGTTACCATTCTGAGGACGCTTAGGCGGTCCCTGCCAATGATTCTTGTTGGAGGATGCCCCTTCCTCGAAGGTTCTTTTAGGTTGCGATGACCGGAAAGGTTGCTCTTCCTTTAGTATTCTTTTCTGGTCTCGAGCAGCTTCTGTTGCTTCAGAAAAGGTTTGGCACCAATAAGATGCGACCCTACTTTTCAGTTGGGTCCCAAGTCCCTCTACGAACCTGGATGTTTTCGTTTCTTCATCCGCTATCATGTTAGGGACAAATTGACTAAGCCTGGAAAATTCCGCAGTGTACTCATCAACTGTGCGTCTCCCTTGTTTCAGATAGTTGAATTGTCGTTCTAATTCTATCCGTACTGACTTAGGATAGAATCTTTCTTCAAATTTCTTTTTAAATTCAGTCCATGACATGTCCTTGTCAGAATCTTCTGGATACTCGGCACTCCACCAGTATCCAGCAATGTCCTCCAGTTGGATGCAGATTGCTGGTACCATATCCTCGGGTTTAACTTTTGCAGCCTTCATCAGATCTTTAATGGTTCTTAGCCATTGCCCTGCTTCCATTGCATTTTCGGTTCCCTTAAACTTGGGTGGCCTAAGATCCCTAAATTCCCTTAGGGTTTTATCCTTGGTATTGTTAGAATTCTGCATTTGTTCCAATATTGTGGTACTTTTTGCATGGGCAGCATTGGCATGCTGACTATTGGATTCCAATAGTTGCTGGAACAAACGGAACATGTCAGCCACGGTTGGCTCAGTTGATGCTTGAGGTGGTGGATTGTTTGGTTGATCATGGTTGTCCATATCCTGAAATAAAAAGACACAATTCCTCAGGGAATATTTGACTCACAATGTTCATTCATAACAAGGTGTACAGCAAAACCATATATTTGTATATCATTATAATGAGAGTAATACAAAGTGTTGTTTCTACTCCCAACTTTACATTTGTTTACATTCTTTTAACCTACTCATGTCACTCAACTTCCCCAAAATGTGACATAGTAATCTATTCTATCCTTACCTATCCCTACTCATATACATATCTGCTGATTTCCAAAATACCATACAACAGACAAAAAGAGAAGGACTCCTTCTTCACTATATACATGGTTAGGTTTCTCTTATGCTATAGCCTCGATGAGGATCCTTTCCTCAGTGAGGATGTCGACCTCTGGATGGAGTCTTTCAAAGTCGTCTAGTGTACCCTCATAGCCATGTAGTCCGATGTAAATGCGATTTGGATCTCGGACATGCAGGCAGTAGGTTGTATTTTCATAATATACTTCAGCTCCGTCCTCGATGTCACGCCCCGACTCGTCGAATCGGTCGCCATCGCCTTGACTCGATATAAATCGATTCCCACGGGTCGGAACGTGATGCCGTGCAAGTCTGAATGGACTTGCACAAGGCAAGGATGTGTAATTGGAAATTCCTTTTTGACTCGACGCGTTGAAATTAAACAGTGCAGAGAGTTGAAAACATAGCATAGGAAGAAACTTAGCTTTTCATTCATAAACTTGTAAAATATGTGCAAGGTCATTTTTACATTACATATGCCGTTGCGGTTACATCTTTGAAACACAAAAGAAAACTATCGACAAGCTCGCCTTGAAATAATCTTCGGCGTTCCATACATTCATGCCCCTTTATACATTTGAACAAAAGCCTTCGGTCTGAATTGGGCATCAAAATACTTCAAAATAGGAGAGCTTCGTGCCGTCTCCCGTTCTTCAGCTCCAGCTTAGTCTCGAGCTCCCGCAGCACGCTCGTTACCTAGGGAGTTGTGTAGCACCCAGTTTCCCAAATGAGGATAATTTTGAAATTTCGTGTTTATAATTATTTTAATAATAATATTTAATTCATGATATGATTTTTGGTGATTTTAAATTATTTTAAAATTATTTAAATCAATGACTTGTGATTTTGACGTTTTGCTAGTGAAACCCTAAAGACTGTTTGACCTAGAGCCTAACCATGTGATTATGATATTTTAATATCATTTTTGGCCTAAGAATATTTTTGCATTTGACCTCTTTGAATTATTTTGATATTGTTTTATTATTTATGATATTATTTTGGGGTTATTTGAGTCGGGTTCGAATTTCAACTCAATCCGACTTGAAACGGGGACCCGGGGTAGTTTGACTCTAGTGGGACCCACACACTAGTTAGGCATGGCCCACATGATATTAATTTTAGTCCGCATGATAGAAATATTTTTGTTAGAGGTTAGACTAATTATTATGGATAAGGTTAGTGTGATTAGAGACTTTAGAATGACTAATTTAGCCCCAACCAATTAGCCCTTTCTTAATACTCATAGAATAGGTTAGTAGGAGCTTTTGGACTTTTCCTAATAGGACAAAACCACCTTTATGGCCAGCCACAATAAGGATAGGGTTGAGCCTCCCATTTGTCATTATCCATCTATTTTTCTCTCTCTTGTTCTTTCCCAAATTCCTAGAGAGCAATCCCTAGCAATTTCTCCACCAAATCCTTCCATTTCACCACCAAATCTTCTTCTTTCCTTCTCCATTCTAGCCAAGGAGGAAGCTACCCAAGTTTGGGAGGATTCGGAGCTCGTTCGTGTTCTTTTGGAATCTCTACGTGTCGGTGTCGCTACGGGAAGGCTTTTCTTCGATTCGATCTACCGGGAGGTATAAATCCCTTCTCCTTTTCATTTTCTCATGCATATAGGTCTATTTTGAACCCATAGGAATGACTCCATGGTTGTATCTCCATTTGTGTCCATTTTGTGTCTATTTGGAGGTCATAGGAGTGTCCTTTGTGTTGTGGATGTGTTCATGTTACATATATAGATTTATATATATATATTGTAATGAGATATATTTATATATGTAATAAATGGTTTATGATGATTATATAATCAAGTTTGTGAGTGTGGTTCCTCATATTATTATTGCTATTATTGTTGTGGATAATTAGGATATATATTGTGTATTCTTTTGGCTCAAACTATCTAAATCCGTCATAATTTTTATCCACGTTTTTAATTTCAGCCCTAACTTCGAAATGTCATAACTTTTAGCTTAAAGCTCGGTTTAATCTCCCGTTTTTTTTAAAAGAAGCGTATTGAAGTTAACTTTCTAAAAACATATATTAATAGGCCTAATTCTTTCTGTAACTTTCTGGAGAATTATTTGAGTGTCAGCTGTACGAAAGACAAATGCGTTCTCGGTGTTTTCGCGATTCCGGGAGTTTTCGGAAACGAAAACGCGATCCGTTTGAAGTTTCGGAAAGCTAACACATAGATCTATAACATAATTTAATCATAGAGTTTAGTTCATGCTGAGATGGTACAGTATTCATTATTAGTAGGAGTTACTATTCGGCATATGCATTTTGTGCACCCTTGTGTGCAATATAATGTTCTATTTTATTTTAACCCATGTTAATGTATATACATTATGTAATTAAATAGAGAATACAAGCATGAGTAAATAGTTAAATAAATGATGTATGAGGTGTAAGTATCCTATCTAATATAAGCATGTATAAGTATGGCTTGTAATGAATATGTAGGTTCCATAGTATGTAATGTATGGTGCATATAGTAGTGCAAGAGAATAAATGAATGATGAATAAATGCAAGCATGAATGTAATGTAATAATAGATGTAATGTATGTAATATACAAGTTAATGAGATGTAATATTCTATGTTAACACAAATCCTATATTACCTCATGTACCCCCTTACACTATGTTGACACTATCACACTTGACACATTGTTCACTTATACTTTGACACTCTTTGATATGTATACACTATGTATGCCCATTTAACCCTCACTTGCCCCTTTGCCATGTTCACATACACACACATAGCCTCTTAAATAAGTATTTATGAATATAGTTAACTTAGCTATGTATGTATATTATATATATGTTAGCATATTGTGTTGTAATATATAAGTTTATATAACCATTTGAAATGCCATGATTATAGACCTAATGTTGAATACCAATATATGCATATGTATATATGTGTAGACATATATAGCTTAAAGTAATAGATTACCTAGTGTATATCCAATGTGAATTCTTGCCTATTTTAGTATTGAATAATTGCATGCTATATAGAGTTGGGTGTATGTTGGCTTGTATAGCCTTGTATTGATGTGTGCTTGCTAGGATAGTCTTGGTTAGGCCTAGTAAGACTTACTGGATTAGGACATGACCTAGTTTGACTAGTGCAGTTGACCAGAGTTGACCAAGGGTTGACTTTGGCCTAGTTTGACCTAGATTCATGTAGAATGCATTGTAGTGCTTTATATTACCCTTCTGGACATGTTGTGACTTGTGCTGTTCTAATTAGGAGCCAGACACCTTGTAACCTGTGTTGCTTTAAATAGAACTCTATGGCTTCAGTTGGACCCCCTATACTTATCAGCTGTTCAGGTTATCAGGCGAGTACATTCTCTGATAGTTCTCTCATTTATTTGTCAATTACTGTATTTCAGTTCTAGTTAGTTATATGTGATTCTCTGTTACAACACGTGTGGATATTACTGGATTCATGTATACGACACACATTTATTTTTTGGCCTCTATTACTGGTATCATCATTTCCGGCTTCTATTACTGGAATCACCTGCTGGAATCATTTACTGGAATCATTTACTGGAATCATTTACTGGTATCATTATATTTTGGCTGGACTCATCTTGATTCATTGTGTCGGAATTCTGGATTCACTTGCTGGGAGGGAAAATACTAGAGTAAGACATGTAGACATACCCCATTACTGGAATCACCCCTACTGGAATCTACTGGAATGATAGCCATCTCTCGCCTGATCAGTGAGAGGTGTGCCGGATTACCCACAGCCGTTTATATGTCGATCTCGGTATTTTAAAACACACTATTAGAGTATAGGCTGGACTCTCCCTGGAATCATTGATCACTATAACTGGAATCGTCCCTTACTGGATTCATCTTGTATTAGATTCATCTTGTACTGGACTTACATTGGAGTTACACTGGTCTACATTGTTGTCTGGACTTCATATCATATTACCCTGGTTCAGCTAGTTCTATTTTTACAGACTTCATTGCTATGATTCTTCTCTTGTTTAGTTATTTACTTTCCTTGCACCTTATCTGTCTTTCTTACCATCACCTGAATATAAACTGCCATTTTCATCAATACAACTGCCTATAACTGCTTTATAGTTCTCTGTCATTTACTTGGGTTTTCTAGATGAGATGTACTCGTTCCTGTCCTGACTGGACCTGTTGATAAATTTTACAGATAGCTTGGAGGTTGCCTGCTACCTAGAGGAGACACATTAGAGGTTGTTTAGATAGTTATTTCATTTGTCTGGAGTTGTATTTACTTTGTGGATTACTGTATTTGAGTTTCGAGATGTATTTTTGGGTTTATTTATCTTAGACACTTAGACTTCTATCTCCTGTATCTCTTTGGATTTTATTTTTTATCTATCCTTATCATGCTCTACCTTAGATGTGATTGAGTCTGTATCTGCTATGTCAGAGTATAACTGCTTAGCATAATATTGTTAAATGATGTGACCTAGGACAGCGTTCTACCGCCGACACTGCGGCGTAGGCTGGGCGTTGTTACGTTCTCGTACCCTAACAGTGGGTGCGGGTCGTGACACGTTTTTAGTGGTGGCCCATGCAGGTCGAGTTTATGTAGTGGTATTCGAACTTGAGTACCACTACAGCCTGCAGTAGGAATATGATATATCTTGATGGTACTCAATCACAGTTAGGAACCCTTGAGAGATTTCCGGAACGACCCTTGAGAATCTTATTTTAACTTCGATTTGAGAACTCTTTTTTCCCTTGATTTGATTTATTTTTACTTACTGTTGTTAAATTTGATTTTGATGGATTATGGTTGAATTTGAGTTGTATTCATTAATTTTGATGAATGATTGTCGAATTTTGAATCTTGATGATAGCTGTTGCATCCGAGTTGTATTTTGATAGATTTTTGTTCATTTTGAATTTTGAAGTTCGTTGATAAATTTGATTTGATTTATGGGTATTCATTGTTGATTTAATTTAATTTTTTTGACAAGATGAAATTATATGGGCTAGGTCATCTATGTTATGGAATCTAGTCTTCTATAGTCACATTAGCCAGCATGGTGAGGACATATAGTCTGACTCTGGATATATTTCTCGGGTGTAGAAATTTAAGGTTTTCGCAGCTAAGCTAGCGGCACCGCGAAAATGTTAAATACCACGATTCTAGAAGTATGTGCATAAGTCAAGGACTCTGTGATTATCGTAGCCTTGCTCACTAGTATGACGAGGATTTAGAGTACTATGATTTTGGATGGACGCATATGATTATCAGATTGTACCTTAAATATTTTCGAACATGTTTTTGCTACTTTTGTTTCAGTCATTCAAAAAAAAGAGAAGGAATTATTGTTGTTTTGTTTTGTTTTGTTTCTCATTGTTTACTTAGGATGTAGCTTTAGCTATTTTTATAAACCTTGTGTAACTTCTTACAAAAATTTATTTCTTCTTAATACAATAAACCAATGATTTTGCTAGGCCTTATTTTTGATTTGGTATTATAATTCTTGTTTCAAAAAAATGGGTTCCTCTTTTAAATAGATAAGCAGAACAGATTCTATTATCATTATTTTTCTGCCAATATTTTTACTACCATCATTCCTTGTCTTATATACATGTCCTGATTATATCAATTCCCTGTCTCATATATAATTCTGTCAGCTATACCTTGAAAACTCTTGAATCTTTATATCATTTTTATCTGAGAAATGTTGAGGAAGTGATATAAATCATCTAGTTCGGAAATGATGTAATTGGTTATCATATGATGATTTTGTAGGAATCAGAGTGTTGGATGTCAAATATGAAAAATTTGAAATGGAGATGTGGTAATGGTTTAAAATGAAATCGAGGGATAAATGTTATCAATTTAGAAACAATCACAGAAAGTAGGTTATGAATAATTCATGGATGTATTTCAAAACTAATGAGGATGTTTAAGGTCAACCTAGTTTTGAGAACTTAAAAATCTTTGTTATTGATTCTTGGGAACTATTACAAGGCTATGTAGAAATTTAAAGATGGAAAGAAGAATTTAATCGAATAAAATGATTATGCGAAATTGAACTAGATATTGTAAGATGGTGACTAGAGACAGAGAGAACACAAGGATTTTACGTTATAGAAATTATTTTAGATGATTGGAAGAAAATTGTAGAATTCAAAAAAAAATATATTTGAAGGTGAACGTTGAAGAAAATATGAAGGTTGATTTATAAAAAAAGAATAAATTTTGTGTGACATAGTGGTATTGGAGTTTAGTGAATACGAGACTCGATTTAAACAAGTCCAAGGATTCCATAAACTGGATTTAGAGGTTTTGGATCTAATTTAAAACGAGGTGAAGGAATTTGAAATTTTGATTAAATGAATAAGTGTTGACTCCTAAAAAGAGGGGTATGTTTCGTGGAAAATATTTTGGAAGTTAAAGATTTTGTCTATGGTGATTGTGGTAAAGGTTTAGATGACTGAAGGTTATAAAATTTCGATGATAGTTATATAGAGGTTGATTTTCATATTGGGACTTGTGAGAAAAAAGAATATGGTTTAGCAAATGATAAACTGATAGTATTAGAGAGGGATGATTTGCTGACTTCGTATGAAATCTTTTCCTGTTTTCTCTAAAAGGAGTTTTTCAATATCATTGAATCCTAGTTTCCTTAATCCGACCAAATCGACTTCGATTATCTTTTCTTATCATATTTATATCTTGGGTTGTACTTAATTGAATTAAATTTGATTGTGACCTGAATCTCTATCCTTGTATGCTCGATCTCAGACTTTGTTGAACCTGTCCTCCATATTGCCTAAATCTTGATTTTCCCCAATTTGATCAACTTAGATCGTATGGAGACTAAATATTCTTAATACGTATTGTGATTGGAAATTTTCCATGGAATTGGCTTTCATTCCTTAACTTTGATTTTGATTTTCTTTTATTTTTTTTCTGAACCCTTTAAAGATAATGGGTAGTTACTTTTCTTTATTTTTATGATAAGTATCAGTTTTTATATAGGATGGTAGACTGCCTTACAGTTTTGATGGTTTGTTGTTTTTGTAACTTTTGTTTAGCACCCTAGATTGCTTGTGTGTTTTGATACCCTATGACCGTTTTGGTTTAGCATGACTAGTATACCTAGATGAGACTTTCACTACCACCGTATGCCATGACCCTGTATGTCATCCTTTTGATCACATGATTTGTTTTAATCTGGGACTTTGATTGTGGGGGTTTGACCTAGAGGGAGTATGGACATTTTAATTTCGAGGACAAAATTTTTCTAAGGTGGGTGAGTTGTAGCACCCAGTTTCCCAAATAAGGGTAATTTTGAAATTTCGTGTTTATAATTATTTTAATAATAATATTTAATTCATGATATGATTTTTGGTGATTTTAAATCATTTTAAAATTATTTAAATCAATGACTTGTGGTTTTGACGTTTTGCTAGTGAAACCCTAGAGACTGTTTGACCTAGAGCCTAACCATGTGATTATGATATTTTAATATCATTTTTGGCCTAAGGATATTTTTGCATTTGACCTCTTTGAATTATTTTGATATTATTTTATTATTTATGATATTATTTTGGGGTTATTTGAGTCGGGTTCGAATTTCAACTCAATCCGACTTGAAACGGGGACCCGGGGTAGTTTGACTCTAGTGGGACCCACACACTAGTTAGGCATGGCCCACATGATATTAATTTTAGTCCACATGATAGAAATATTTTTGTTAGAGGTTAGACTAATTATTATGGATAAGGTTAGTGTGATTAGAGACTTTAGAATGACTAATTTAGCCCCAACCAATTAGCCCTTTCCTAATACTCATAGAATAGGTTAGTAGGGGCTTTTGGACTTTTCCTAATAGGACAAAACCACCTTTATGGCCAGCCACAATAAGGATAGGGTTGAGCCTCCCATTTGTCATTATCCATCTATTTTTCTCTCTCTTGTTCTTCCCCAAATTCCTAGAGAGCAATCCCTAGCAATTTCTCCACCAAATCCTTCCATTTCACCACCAAATCTTCTTCTTTCCTTCTCCATTCTAGCCAAGGAGGAAGCTACCCAAGTTTGGGAGGATTCGGAGCTCGTTCGTGTCCTTTTGGAATCTCTACGTGTCGGTGTCGCTACGGGAAGGCTTTTCTTCGATTCGATCTACCGGGAGGTATAAATCCCTTCTTTTTTTTATTTCCTCATGCATATAGGTCTATTTTGAACCCATAGGAATGATCCCATGGTTGTATCTCCATTTGTGTCCATTTTGTGTCCATTTGGAGGTCATAGGAGTGTCATTTGTGTTGTGGATGTGTTCATGTTACATATATAGATTAATATATATATATATATTGTAATGAGATATATTTATATATGTAATAAATGGTTCATGATGATTATATAATCAAGTTTGTGAGTGTGGTTCCTCATATTATTATTGCTATTATTGTTGTGGATAATTAGGATATATATTGTGTATTCTTTTGGCTCAAACTATCTAAATCCGTCATGATTTTTATCCACGTTTTTAATTTCAGCCCTAACTTCGAAATGTCATAACTTCTAGCTTAAAGCTCGGTTTAATCTCCCATTTTTTTTAAAAGAAGCATATTGAAGTTATCTTTCCAAAAACATATATTAATAGGCCTAATTCTTTCTGTAACTTTCTGGAGAATTATTTGAGTGTCAGCTGTACGAAAGACAAATGCGTTCTCGGTGTTTTCGCGATTCCGGGAGTTTTCGGAAACGAAAACGCGATCCGTTTGAAGTTTCGGAAAGCTAACACATAGATCTATAACATACTTTAATCATAGAGTTTAGTTCATGCTGAGATGGTACAATATTCATTATTAGTAGGAGTTACTATTCGGCATATGCATTTTGTGCACCCTTGTGTGCAATATAATGTTCTATTTTATTTTAACCCATGTTAATGTATATATATTATGTAATTAAATAGAGAATGCAAGCATGAGTAAATAGTTAAATAAATGATGTATGAGGTGTAAGTATTCTATCTAATATAAGCATGTATAAGTATGGCTTGTAATGAATATGTAGGTTCCATAGTATGTAATGTATGGTGCATATAGTAGTGCAAGAGAATAAATGAATGATGAATAAATGCAAGCATGAATGTAATGTAATAATAGATATAATGTATGCAATATACAAGTTAATGAGATATAATATTCTATGTTAACACAAATCCTATATTACCTCATGTACCCCCTTACACTATGTTGACACTATCACACTTGACACATTGTTCACTTATACTTTGACACTCTTTGATATGTATACACTATGTATGCCCATTTAACCCTCACTTGCCCCTTTGCCATGTTCACATACACACACATAGCCTCTTAAATAAGTATTTATGAATATAGTTAACTTAGCTATGTATGTATATTATATATATGTTAGCATATTGTGTTGTAATATATAAGTTTATATAACCATTTGAAATGCCATGATTATAGACCTAATGTTGAATACCAATATATGCATGTGTATATATGTGTAGACATATATAGCTTAAAGTAATAGATTACCTAGTGTATATCCAATGTGAATTCTTGCCTATTTGAGTATTGAATAATTGCATGCTATATAGAGTTGGGTGTATGTTGGCTTGTATAGCCTTGTATTGATGTGTGCTTGCTAGGATAGTCTTGGTTAGGCCTAGTAAGACTTACTGGGTTAGGACATGACCTAGTTTGACTAGTGCAGTTGACCAGAGTTGACCAAGGGTTGACTTTGGCCTAGTTTGACCTAGATTCATGTAGAATACATTGTAGTACTTTATATTATCCTTCTGGACATGTTGTGACTTGTGCTGTTCTAATTAGGAGCAAGACACCTTGTAACCTGTGTTGCTTTAAATAGGACTCTATGGCTTCAGTTGGACCCCCTATACTTATCAGCTGTTCAGATTATCAGGCGAGTACATTCTCTGATAGTTCTCTCATTTATTTGTCAATTACTGTATTTCAGTTCTAGTTAGTTATATGCGATTCTCTGTTACAACACGTGTGGATATTACTGGATTCATGTATACGACACACATTTATTTTCTGGCCTATATTACTGACATCATCATTTTCGGCTTCTATTACTGGAATCACCTGCTGGAATCATTTACTGGAATCATTTACTGGAATTATTTACTGGTATCATTATATTTTGGCTGGACTCATCTTGATTCATTGTGTCGGAATTCTGGATTCACTTGCTGGAAGGGGAAATACTAGAGTAAGACATGTAGACATACCCCATTACTGGAATCACCCCTACTGAAATCTACTGGAATGATAGCCATCTCTCGCCTGATCAGTAAGAGGTGTGCCGGATTACCCACAGCCGTTTACATGTCGATCTCGGTATTTTAAAACACACTATTAGAGTATAGGCTGGACTCACCCTGGAATCATTGATCACTATAACTGGAATCGTCCCTTACTGGATTCATCTTGTATTAGATTCATCTTGTACTGGACTTACATTGGAGTTACACTGGTCTACCTTGTTGTCTGGACTTCATATCATATTACCCTGGTTCAGCTAGTTCTAATTTTACAGACTTCATTGCTATGATTCTTCTCTTGTTTAGTTATTTACTTTCCTTGCACCTTATCTGTCTTTTTTACCATCACCTAAATATAAACTGCCATTTTCATCAATACAACTGCCTATAACTGCTTTATAGTTCTCTGTCATTTACTTGGGTTTTCTAGATGAGATGTGCTCGTTCCTGTCCTGACTGGACCTGTTGATAAATTTTACAGATAGCTTGGAGGTTGCCTGCTAGCCTAGAGGAGACACATTAGAGGTTGTTTAGATAGTTATTTCATTTGTCTGGAGTTATATTTACTTTGTGGATTACTGTATTTGAGTTTCGAGATGTATTTCTGGGTTTATTTATCTTAGACACTTAGACTTCTATCTCCTGTATCTCTTTGGATTTTATTTTTTATCTATCCTTATCATGCTCTACCTTAGATGTGATTGAGTCTGTATCTGTTATGTCAGAGTATAACTGCTTAGCATAATATTGTTAGATGATGTGACCTAGGACAGCGTTCTACCGCCGACACTGCGGCGTAGGCTGGGCGTTGTTACGTTCTCGTACCCTAACAGTGGGTGCGGGTCGTGACAAGTTGGGGGTTAGCACACTTGCTAGTGGATGGGACGAACCCACTCGTCTAAACTGACACTGCTTATTAAGGATTCAGGCATACGAAGTGATCTTTCTATTTAGAACAATATGAGTTGCAGTTCATATCGAAGGCACATTTTAAACGATAACAACATAACCAATTTTAACCATTCTTACCACGACCGTGCTCCTTTCCTGTACAAGATACACATAATACTTACCACCTGCACAAGACAATAGGTGAGCATGCAGTCTATCCTATATGCGGTCATTGGTGATATCGACACCATGAAGGACGATTACGTAGCCTTGCGACGCGCCCTCCAGTCCAGGTAGCGAGCCTAACTGGAGGTCTCGCAATGCCTCGCGCCGAAGCACGATTTCCATAATTTTCTCCTAGGCCGATTCGGTCCCAGGGCCCCGGGTACCGTCTCGAGGAAAGCTCATCTTGTGCACAAGTCATCCTTGACCATACGAATGTATGAACAGCTTAATATGTATGAAGTAAATTGCATAGCGTAACCATTATCAAATCATATAATCATTCCTACTGGCGCAAGGGTCCTTTCCCCCGAAACCATACGTTCTGATTTAGTATCCCGTAGGCACCAAATTCTCCGAGGCATGATGTACCGCCACCAAGGTTTTCATAGTTGTGTTTTGCATGGCATGAAATATATTCTATCTCTTTCTTTGAACTTTATCTTTTCTATACTTAGTGTGAACTTATCGATTCAGAGTTAACTTTTCTAGATTGATATATTATCCCGAGCTCTTGATCTTAGTGGCAAGCATACATCCCGTTAGCATCATCGATTTGAACGTTGAACTTTAAGAATTTAGTTGGCGGGAAGGAGTAGAAAAGAAGGGGCCGAAGAACCACCCACCTAAGGAGATTGCACCGAGAGTAGGAGAACGCTTCGCGACGGTCAAGCGTCAGTTACACGAACTCCTGCAATGGCACGAGCATCGAATTAGAACCCTTCCTTCAATCCTTCCTTCGAAATTCTCAAGGACGCATTCAGAAATCGACGCGAAAGCACACTATCAAATCCACGCAACAATTCGTTCAGAAAACCAAGAAAACCAATAAAACCAACGGCAGACGGGTTGCGTCGCTCTCTTTAGAGTTCCTTTGTAGTGTCCCGCTCCTAGCGGTTCACTATGTAAGGCTTGTGGCTTGGCTAACTCGGTCGGAACCGAGTATTGGGGAAACTTACCGTCGGCACCGAATCGATCACGGACAAGTGCATAAGAACCTTTCCAACTAATGGATTGGTTTCTCTTGAAATGCGTCCAAGAGTTTTCTCTGGATGTTTTGCTGCTGGTTTTGCTGCTTGGTTTTGATGGATGCTTTTCTGAATGATTTTCGATGATTTGATTCTTGCCCGTTTTCATCGATTTGCATAGCATTCATTCTTGAGAATTCTGAGAGAAGAGAACACAACGAGATGGATTATTAACCAAACTTTTGGTGCTAATGCAGACTGACGCGTGACGAAAGGCTAAGCGTACAAGTGTTCCTCTCTCTCTCGGCGATTCTCTAATTTGGTGAGTGTGGATCTCTGTGGTGGTATTGTCCCTCTCGCTATTCCTTCATGCCAACTAAATAATTGTCTTGCAACATCCGTTGATCGATATCAAGTTGCTAAATGCCACAAGTCAATACCACTAAGAAGCTAGAGATTGAATATAGAACATTGAAATGAATGCTAGTCCATAGAATATTGAAAAGAATTGATTACACTGTGAACAACATCGAGATTGTGCTTGACGCTTGAACATTGAATTGAGATAATTGATGCCTATGATGATGAGATATGAAATGTTGGGAATAAACATGTTGTGTAGTACTTAATATTCTATGCACACAATGTTTATCGAGTCGGACACACATTCGCATGACCATAGACGTACTTGTATACAAGGATTTCCTCGAACGGTACCTGCGGCGGTGGGATCGAGTCGACCTAGGAGGAATTAGTGCTTTGGTAGCACGGTATCAGAACCTTCATTCGGGCTCGCAACCTGGTGAATGGTCAACCGCATACCAATATGAAGTCCTATATGGCACGTCGACATGGTGCACAACCACCAGTGGTCATGTTGTAAGGATGTATGCTAATCAATGTCTTATGCAGGGGCGGTAAGTATATTATTATTATCCTGTATCTTATGCAGGAAAGCTGGATTCGGCAAATGGTAAAGTCAACATGGTTTATTCCATGTTACATTTATTGTGATTTACTCTGAATGTTTCCTGTCCCTTATAAGTTCATATCTTTAAAATGCTTGTCATTAATAAAATGTTGGTTTAGCTGAGTGGGCCAACGGGGCTCACCAGCGCATTGTTATAATGTGCTGACCCCTCCTCCACAGGTACTGGAGAAGGCTCGGGCGCACATCGCAATTAAAGCTTTCTGAACTGCTGTTTCCTTTCAAGTTGTTTTTCCCTAAAGACGCACAAAGTATTGCGGAGATTTCAAAGATAGCTGCTTACATTTCAAAGTACTAAAGGGGCATGATGTATGGAACGGGAAATTATTTCATGGCAGCCTATCAGTTGTACTTCTTTTCATGAATCAATGTAGCCGAAATGGCATTTCAAATATTATCGAGAAAAGTTGTATTCTGACTACAATTATGAATAAAATGAGTATTTCTTCTTCCTATATTGTGTATCAATGTTTCTGCAACTGTGGCTTATATTTTCAAATGTTTCAAAGTGATATAAATGTGCATGTTCTAGCCTTGTACAAGTGCAACTCCAGACTTGTACGGCATCACGCCTTAGCGAGGACGATCGATTCGGCGTGAATCGTAGCAAAGCGAGCGATTCCCCGAATCGGGGCGTGACAAGTTGGTATCAGAGCCAGGTTTAGAATCCTCGGATTCAAACATATTTTCAAAAAGGAAGTCTTGATATAAATTTTCTCGATTGATGGTGTCGATAGCGCTGGCATGAAATAATGTTCCATACAATAAGCCCATAAATATTTTATGAGTGCTAATGGAATTATTTCTTTGTTGTAGAATGACTAAGGGTGATAGCTCAAAGGCGAATTCATCGTCGGACCCGATTGAGAAACTGATTAAGCAAATGGAGGCTCAAAGGAAGCAGAGCGAAGCTCAACATCGCGCGCTTCAGGAGCAGCTTCAGTATCAGTTTCAGGAGCAGCTGGATGCTCAACAAAAGCAAGTTGATAGTCTGACTCAGATTGTCACCAAGTTGACGGCCGATTCTAATGTTTCTGTAAAGGCCGCAACAACCGAGACCGTGGAAGTGCCAGCAGAGAAAGCTGAGACGCCGACACAGAAGAGGACGAGCTTCAAGTTCTCTGAATTTAAAAGTTGCGACCCGCCTGATTTTAATGGAAAAGAGGAGCCAGATGAGGTGATGGGCTTCTTGAACACACTGGAGGGCTATTTCCGAATGTTAGAGATTCAGGGCAGTAAGAGAGTGGAGTGTGCCGCTGTACAACTTCGCCTCAAGGCCCAGGAATGGTGGATTTCGCAGAGACAGGCACTTTGCGGAAATAATCAGGATATAAAGATGTCTTGGGAGGCCTTCAAACAGGCTTTCATTACTCAATTCATTCCACCCGCTGTCCGACAACAAAAAGAGAATGAGTTTATTGCACTTCGACAAGGCAGTATGTCAGTGCATGACTACGAGACAGAGTTTTTGAAGAGAGTCGCATTCGCTGGGTACATGGTACCGAATGACGATGCCAAGCGAAAAAGATTTGTGTAAGGCCTGAATGAGGGCCTAGAGCGGGATGTTCTAACTCGAAAGTGTACGTCATACAGAGAGGCGTACGAAACAGCTCTCGAGATGGAAAGATTTCATCGATCAGCTAGTCGTGGGACGACACAGAACTACCAAGGCAATAACCAGAAGCGACCTTGGTCGGCGGGAAGGAATGACGCACCTAAGCGTCACAATACTGGTGACAACAAGGGACCTCAGCAGCAGTTACCACGTTGCAATAAATGCAACAGATGGGGGCACAAGACTGAGGACTATCGTTCTGGGTGTTTCAAATGTGGCGGAATTGGTCACAAGGCAGTTGACTGTAGAGGCAGAGGAGACAATCAGTATCCTCGTGGAAATAACAACAATCAGTATCGAGGGCAAAACAATAATCAGAACCGGGGCCAATATAACAACCAGCATCGTGGCCAGGCGCCACCAGCCTTGCCAGCTCCAACTGGAAATGCACCGAATCAACAAGGTGGCCAAGCAAGGGTTTATGCCTTGACCCAGGCAGAGGCCCAGACCGCAGAGAATGTTATAACAGGTATGTTGCTGTACAAAGGCATACCTGCAAGAGTACTTTTTGATTCTGGTGCTACTCATTGCTTTATCTCTTCTGATTTTGTAACGGAAAATAAAATTTGTATGACTCAATTAAAGACAGCTTTGTGTGTTAGTACTCCTTCGGGAGTAGATATGCCTGCAACTTTGATTTGCAGGGACGGCTACATCAAGATTGGAGGCAAAACTTTATCTTTGGACGCAATTGTACTCGACATCAAAGAGTACGATATCATATTGGGAATGGACTGGCTCAGCGCCTGTCATGCAACGATCGACTGTACGGATAAGAGAGTTGTGTTTCGCCTACCTGGAGAAACAGAGTTTTCTTACTCGTGCGGCTCGGCGTTCCAAGGACCTATGGTAATATCGACAGTTACAGCAAGGCACATGCTGTACTCGGGGTGTGAAGGCTTTCTCGCTTCTGTCCAAGACACTCGAATGAAGAGTGTAGGCTCAAATCAGACCGAAATTGTGGCAGAGTTTCCTGATGTATTTCCGGACGAGATACCTGGGATGCCGCCGGATAGAGAAATTGAGTTCACAATTGACACCTTTCCGGATACTCGTCCGATATCTAAGGCGCCGTACAGGATGGCTCCGGCAGAATTGAAGGAACTAAAGGTGCAGCTACAAGAATTATTAGACCGGGGATACATTCGCCCAAGTGTATCTCCATGGGGAGCTCCAGTGCTGTTTGTAAAGAAGAAGGATGGAACGATGCGGCTATGCATCGATTACAGAGAACTGAATAAGGCAACCATCCGTAACAAGTATCCTTTGCCAAGGATAGATGATCTATTCGATCAGCTACAAGGGGCGACCGTGTTTTCAAAAATTGATCTTCGTTCAGGATACCATCAGTTGAAGATCAGACCCGAAGATGTTCCTAAGTCAGCATTCCGTACAAGATACGGACATTATGAGTTTTTGGTCATGCCATTCGGCTTGACCAATGCTCCAGCAGCCTTTATGGATTTAATGAATAGAGTGTTTCGACCATTCTTAGACAAGTTTGTTGTTGTGTTCATAGATGACATCTTGATCTACTCAAAAGACAGGGAGACTCATGTCGAGCACTTGAGAGAAGTACTTCAGACGCTGCGGGACAACCAGCTCTATGCAAAGCTAAGTAAGTGCGAGTTTTGGATGAACAGCGTGTCGTTCCTAGGATATGTTGTTTCGACAGAAGGTGTTGCCGTCGACCCAAAGAAGATTGAGGCAGTTGTGGACTGGAAGTAGCCTGCATCAGCTAGTGAAATACGGAGTTTCCTTGGTTTAGCCGGGTACTACCGTAGATTTGTGAAAGACTTTTCGAGAATCGCGTCGCCTTTGACTCGCCTGACTCAGAAGGGAGTCGTATTTAAGTGGACGGACGACTGTGAGAGTAGCTTTCAAGAACTCAAGCAGCGGCTCGTCACGGCCCCAATTTTAGCACTTCCGGAAGGCTCTGAGGGATTTCAGATCTACAGTGACGCGTCGGGACTTGGATTGGGATTTGTTCTCATGCAACGTGGGAAGACAATATCTTATGCTTCGAGACAACTCAAACAGCATGAGAAGAATTACCCGACACATGATTTGGAACTGGCGGCGATTGTGTTCGCGTTGAAATTGTGGCGACACTATCTCTATGGTGTGTCCTGCGAGATCTTCACGGATCACAAGAGCCTGAAGTATATATTCACACAAAAAGAATTGAATTTGAGGCAGCGACGTTGGTTAGAATTGATCAAGGATTATGACTTGACAATCTCCTACATGCCGGGTAAAGGAAATGTGGTAGCTGATGCCTTGAGTCGGAAATTTGTTGGGTCCCTAACAATAGCAAAAGAGGTACTACGAGATCTTGAAGAGATGGGCATCGAGTTCAGGATTCGTCCACAGAATGTGCAGTTGGCTCAGTTACAACTTGAGCCGAGTCTCCAGGGAAGGATTAAGATTGCTCAGAAGGATGATCCATTTCTGCAGAAGATACGCGAGTTGATTCTAGCAGGAAAGGCATCAGACTTTACCGTTGAAGATGACACTATTCGTGTCAAGGGAAGATTGTGCGTCCCTAAGGACGAGGATATCAGGAAGGAAATACTGACCGAAGCTCATTTCGCAAAGTATTCCTTGCATCCGGGAGGCACGAAAATGTATAAAGATCTACGCTCAACCTTTTGGTGGCATGGTATGAAGAAGGATGTGGCGCTATTTGTGTCACAATGCATGGATTGTCAGCGTGTGAAGGCCGAACACCAACGGCCAGGCGGAGAATTACAAAATTTGGCTATTCCACTGTGGAAGTGGGATAATATCTGTATGGATTTTATAGTCGGCTTGCCAAGAACTCAGAAGGGAAATAATGCGATTTGGGTTATCGTGGATAGATTAACCAAGTCGGCACATTTCATTCCAATAAAAGTTACATGGGGTAGAACGGTTGGCTCAGATTTACATAAATGAAATTGTTCGATTACATGGGGTGCCAGCTTCTATAGTATCGGATAGAGACGGAAGATTCTTGTCGCGATTTTGGATAAGTCTGCACTCGGCTATGGGCACAAAGTTAAACTTCGGTACGGCTTACCATCCACAGACTGATGGTCAGACAGAGAGAGTAAACCAGATTCTTGAAGATATGTTGAGATTGTGCGTGCTCGATTCGAAGACAAATTGGGACACACATCTCGCATTAGCAGAATTTGCCTATAACAACAGTTATCAGGCAAGTATTCAAATGGCCCCGTACGAAGCCTTATATGGACGGAAATGTCGATCACCAGTATGCTGGGATGAAGTAGGTGAACGGCAAGTGCTTGGACCGGAACTTGTGGAGCAGGCCGTCGAGAGAGTTCGCTTAATTCGAGAAAGACTTAGAGTTGCTCAAAGTCGACAGAAGAGTTATGCGGACGTACATCGACGACCTTTGGAATTCACAGCAGGCGATCATGTCTTCTTGAAGGTCACACCCATGCGAGGTGTGATACGGTTTGGAATGAAAGGAAAGCTAAGCCCGAGATTCGTTGGACCCTTCGAGATTTTGGAGAAGGTAGCCTCAGTGGCTTATCGACTTGTACTACCTCCGGCTCTGGCTGATGTGCACGATGTCTTCCATGTATCCCAACTGCGGAAGTACGTGCATGATCCAAGCCATGTAGTGAATTTCGATCAGCTACAGTTGAGCGCTGACCTATCCTACACTGAAGAGCCTGTCCAAATTTTGGACAGGAAAGTGAAAGTTTTGCGGAATCGGACAGTATCCCTGGTCAACGTGCTGTGGCGGAACCATGCTGTGGAGGAGTCGACATGGGAATTAGAGGAAGAGATGCGGGTGAAATATCCCTCGCTGTTTGATAATTTTGAGGTAGGACTTTTGCTTTAAGTTTCGAGGACGAAACTTTTTCTTAGTGGTATATTATGTAGTATCCCGCTCCTAGCGGTTCACTATGTAAGGCTTGTGGCTTGGCTAACTCGGTCGGAACCGAGTATTGGGGAAACTTACCGTCGGCACCGAATCGATCACGGACAAGTGCATAAGAACCTTTCCAACTAATGGATTGGTTTCTCTTGAAATGCGTCCAAGAGTTTTCTCTGGATGTTTTGCTGCTGGTTTTGCTGCTTGGTTTTGATGGATGCTTTTCTGAATGATTTTCGATGATTTGATTCTTGCCCGTTTTCATCGATTTGCATAGCATTCATTCTTGAGAATTCTGAGAGAAGAGAACACAACGAGATGGATTATTAACCAAACTTTTGGTGCTAATGCAGACTGACGCGTGACGAAAGGCTAAGCGTACAAGTGTTCCTCTCTTTCTAGGCGATTCTCTAATTTGGTGAGTGTGGATCTCTGTGGTGGTATTGTCCCTCTCGCTATTCCTTCATGCCAACTAAATAATTGTCTTGCAACATCCGTTGATCGATATCAAGTTGCTAAATGCCACAAGTCAATACCACTAAGAAGCTAGAGATTGAATATAGAACATTGAAATGAATGCTAGTCCATAGAACATTGAAAAGAATTGATTACACTGTGAACAACATCGAGATTGTGCTTGACGCTTGAACATTGAATTGAGATAATTGATGCCTATGATGATGAGATATGAAATGTTGGGAATAAACATGTTGTGTAGTACTTAATATTCTATGCACACAATGTTTATCGAGTCGGACACACATTCGCATGACCATAGACGTACTTGTATACAAGGATTTCCTCGAACGGTACCTGCGGCGGTGGGATCGAGTCGGCCTAGAAGGAATTAGTGCTTTGGTAGCACGGTGTCGGAACCTTCATTCGGGCTCGCAACCTGGTGAATGGTCAACCGCATACCAATATGAAGTCCTATATGGCACGTCGACATGGTGCACAACCACTAGTGGTCATGTTGTAAGGATGTATGCTAATCAATGTCTTATGCAGGGGCGGTAAGTATATTATTATTATCCTGTATCTTATGCAGGAAAGCTGGATTCGACAAATGGTAAAGTCAACATGGTTTATTCCATGTTACATTTATTGTGATTTACTCTGAATGTTTCCTGTCCCTTATAAGTTCATATCTTTAAAATGCTTGTCATTAATAAAATGTTGGTTTAGCTGAGTGGGCCAACGGGGCTCACCAGCGCATTGTTATAATGTGCTGACCCCTCCTCCACAGGTACTGGAGAAGGCTCGGGCGCACATCGCAATTAAAGCTTTCTGAACTGCTGTTTCCTTTCAAGTTGTTTTTTCCTAAAGACGCACAAAGTATTGCGGAGATTTCAAAGATAGCTGCTTACATTTCAAAGTACTAAAGGGGCATGATGTATGGAACGGGAAATTATTTCATGGCAGCCTATCAGTTGTACTTCTTTTCATGAATCAATGTAGCCGAAATGGCATTTCAAATATTATCGAGAAAAGTTGTATTCTGACTACAATTATGAATAAAATGAGTATTTCTTCTTCCTATATTGTGTCTCAATATTTCTGCAACTGTGGCTTATATTTTCAAATGTTTCAAAGTGATATAAATGTGCATGTTCTAGCCTTGTACAAGTGCAACTCCAGACTTGTACGGCATCACGCCTTAGCGAGGACGATCGATTCGGCGTGAATCGTAGCAAAGTGAGCGATTCCCCGAATCGGGGCGTGACATCCTTCTCCAAGATGCCGCATACCGCATCTAGGACTTATTCCAACAGTAATCGATCCATTAGTTGGAACGGTACTCATATCACTCGTCCAAATCGATTTTATTGATGCCATGGTTTTTGTATATCAAACTCGTCGCCGAGTCAGACTAGCCATCTATGTTCCCGACCATGTCTGACTTGGCACGAGCCTATTACATATTGCTTCGCCCCAACGGGAGCGGGGCACTACACTCGATGTCCCTGATAATGGGACGCATGATTACATAAAACACTTGGTAGACATGAACGTCGTACCAATCGGGTGCGTTCCACATTATTCTTGCATAGCGTTGGTATAAGTACAGAGTGTAATCACTTACATCCCATTCCAAACTCGGCATAAACAGGTCCATACCTACATTCATAATGTCCTTATGTAAAAAGTACTTACAAGGAATATAGGAATATAGGAAAAGCATATTTATTTATCGGCAGCACAATATGCTCCTACTACATACATTCATATTTTACCTACATATTGGGGATATAATACTTATTTTACATCCTTACTACATACATTCACACACATCCTTTACATAACTAGGGATCTAATACTTATTTACACATCTATATTTACACATCATCCACATTCTGGGGGTCTAAATCCACATTCGCCTAATGTTAAGGATTTTTGCCTCTGGGTACATCTGTTTCCATTCTTCCAGAGTACCATTGCGTTCGTTTTCTGGACCTTCAGAGGGTTCTGCCTTGATCAGGACATAGTAATGCACCGTATTATAATATACTTTTCTTTCATCCACTATATCTGTCACCACCGGATATTTCAGCTCGTAATGTACCCCATAGGCTTCTATCATTCCTTTTGGTGCTACTCGCCACATCTTCTTCACAAATGCATAATATTCGTCCAGGCTGTGACTGTCATTACCTAGTCTTGCAAAAGGTGCGAATCAGGGCATGATCTACACCAAGAATTTCTTGAGTCATTATCCCTTTACTAAGATTAAAATAATTGGTTGGAAAAGAGGTAATCATCTACTAACTATTGACACTTCCTTTTCGAGGATTCCTAGGGTGTAATTGGACTTGAGGTGCTCCTTATAATTCTAGAATCTACGTCCTATCCGAACCTATGTTTTATCCCAGATTTCCCATTCTTGCTGACCTGCATGGGCCACCACTTAAAAGACGTGTCACGTCCCGCTTCTCGAGTGGAATGGTGACGTCATAAACACATCCCCAGACTACGCGCCGAAATCGCGATTGTCGCCCGTAATCATCAGCAAGAATGGAAAATACAAGGAGTTTTCATAGTATTAAATACAGTGTAGCTATTTGTCACGCCCCAGAACCAGCATACTGGAGAGCGGGGGCAGACACAGCCAGCTACGTATATTGAAATAGAATACATCTCAACTATACGGTCACGGCTGTCTAGATATGAGGGTTTACTACAAGCCAGCAGTCTCTTAAGGTCAAGCCTATTGTCTCAATCTCAAGCAATTAACAGAGTTACAAGATGTTAGAGCATCAAATATATATATATAAGGCGTCCCAAATATTACATATTGGATGATCATGAAGCTAGTCGTACAAAATGATAGGACTAGCAAGAGTTCAGTCATACATGATCAACCATAGGATTTGTTAATCATGTTTACAGCCCGTAGACAGACAGTAAGTAAATGTGCATCGAGCTAACAGGTGCTCGTCGGCTAAACGCCTCAAAAGAATAAATTTACATATAAGTGGATGAAACAAAAAAGGAAAACCCACTCTTGGCCCGGGTTCCGTCTAGTTGTCACCATTGGGCTGGAAGCTTGGTAGATCCTCGAAAGCTGCTCCGAAATCTGGCCACACAAAACCAGCTGGGTCAAACCCCAGAAAGAGCAAGTGCCACAAAGGAGGCCACAAATAAGAACAAAAGCCAGCATATCAGAACATAAAGAATAAAGGAAAGTACAAGTAATAAAAGTACACAGGGCGATAAACGACTAGGGACGTGGAACCATTCCGGGAGCCAGGTTACAATCCTTAAACCAAACAAGGACCGGGATTGTAACCCTTCGCCTGAATAGCTCACTGCCTCTACCCATTTATCGTTAGAGATAAGTAAAACAATCATGATCAAGAGTTCCAGGTACAAGGCTAGACAAGACTTAGACAGGGCTGGACACCATTCATTCACAATCGGCCAAGCAAGTACTACGGCTTACTACTTTAACTAACTAGGGTTATCACAAGCCTAATTACTAACAAGATGCAAGTAAGAAACTCCCAGTCCCAAGCCCTGCAGACCATCCAGTTATCCTTCCGCGGGTTGAGAGTATGGTTGGGTATATCGTCCAGGAAACGATATACCCTTAGGTGACTTAGAGGGTGCAACACATGACAGTGTGCTGGAAATGTGCTCTACTCGTCGGCAAGCTACAAGTCCATTAAAGCGCCCAGATAACGAGATTGCCTGTGACTGGGAATTCTCCATGTTCTAGTTTGATCTAATAATTAGCCTAATCCAATTTAGCGCGAGTCCCTGGCCGTGATACCCAGGAAGTCACGTCCTAGACATGATGCAAGACAAGACAAGTGGATTGTGCAAACAAGCAAGCAGGAACACCCACGGTGTCAAGGCAAGTCAAGTCAAGTTATCAAGTCAAGTCAAGTCAAGAGTGCGCCGCCACGGGCCACTATCAAGTTATCAAGGTAAATCATGTCAGGGTACTTGTCAGGGGTGCGCCACGACGGGCCACTATCAAGTCAGGTTGGTCGTGTCAGGAGTGCACCACTACGGGTCACTGTCATGTTATACCAGTTCCTTGTCATACCATGCTGTGTACAATAGTTATTCCAAACATATTAAGCAAAATCAAGTTCATGCCAAAAGGCGTAAGGATATAAAATGGGCGTAAAATACCTAATAAAATACCAATATAAAATAGGACTATAGAAGTGCCAAGATCAAGAAATAACAAATTCATCATAGACAAGTAGGTTGTGCAAGGGGGTCAGGGGTAGGTCTGCGCAGGGTGTGTACTGCGCATGGAAGAGCTGCGCAAGAGTTATCTTGCGCAAGGGTTACCTTGCGCAAGGGTAGACTGCGCAGGGGTTACCTTGCGCAAGGGTGGTTTGCGCAAGGGTGGGTTGCGCAGAAGTGAATTGCGCAGGAGCGGTTTGCGCAGAAGTGAATTGCGCAGGGGTTACTTTGCGCATGGCTGGATTGCGCATGGCTAGCTTGCGCCAGCGCAGTCCAGCGCAGCGCAAAGCGCTGGCCAAGTGACTGCGCAAACGGCCATGCGCTAAAGAGCACAGGCCAGGGGTGCGCAATCGGCCATGCGGTAAAAAGCGCAAGGCAGGGGGCTGTTCTTCCTGGCCGAGAGCAAGTCCAAAAACACCAAGAACTTCAATTCTTCATATTTTTGTCAAATCAAAACCAAATCTAGATTTTCAAAGTTCTAACTTGAGTAAAATTGAATTCTTTTCCACATGGAAGCATCAAAACAAGCAAAAATCAAAGTTTAATAGATCAAAACCAAGGATTTCCGAAAATGGTTAAAACCTAGATCTAGAAGAATGAAAGCTCCAAATCACAAAATTCCAAGTTCTAATGTTGATCTACATGTCCTAATCTATCAAATGGACAAATAAAATTGGGTGCTTATTTGTTGGCAAGGTGCACTTGCCTATTGGTTGGGGAGTTGTGTGGAAGAAGGAAGAAGAAGAAGTTTGTAAGAAATAAATGAGAGAATAAAGAGGAGAGAGAAAAGTAGGTGGTGTTATAAAGTGGGGGAGTTGTGGTGTGTTGAGGGAGGAGTGTAGGTTAAGGTGTTCCATTCATGATGAACCAAACTAAACCAACTTTCACAAAATAAAACCAAGCCATGGTCCAAAATCCATTTACGAGAAACCAAAATCCGCAAGTCGAGAAAATAAAATACGTGCCAAAAATCAAATACGAGCATAAATACGAAATACAGGAAATGGGGGTGACAACTCTACCCACCTTCAAAGAATTCCGTCCTCGGAATTTAATCAAGGAGCTAGAGATTGCCACGACAAGCTATACTAAGCACAGACAAGCTACACTAAGCAGTTCAATCATACAATCATACAATACAAGCAAGGAAGGGAAAGCGTAAGGCACAAGGAAGACATTATACCTTACGAGTCAAACAGGTAGGGATATCGCGATCGGATGTCGTCCTCACGCTCCCACGTTGACTCACCTAGAGAGTGATGACCCCAAGCAATACGGACTAAGTTAATAGTCTTGTTCTTGAGCGTCTTTTCTCTCCGGTCCAATATAGACACGGGCCTCTCCTCATACGAAAGGTTGGTACCAACAACCAATTCCGAATGATCTAGAATATGGCTCGGGTCCGGGATGTACCATCTTAATTGGGATACATGAAATACATCATGTACCTCACTTAGCGATGGTGGAAGAGCGAGACGATAGGACACATCGCCTACTCGCTCCAGAATATCGAACGGCCCTATATACCTAGGACTAAGCTTTCCCCGTACGCCAAAACGAATGACGCCGCGGGTAGACGAGATCCTAAGGAATACATGGTCGCCGACGGCAAATTCTAAGGGATGCCGATGAGCATCGGCCCAATGGCGCTGGCGATCCTGAGCAACTCGGAGGTGATCTCTGACTCTCCTAACCACTTCAACCGTCTGAGAAATCATTTCTGGACCGAGCATCTGCCTCTCTCCGACATCGTCCCATGCTAACGGAGATCTGCACTTCCTACCATACAGAGCCTCGAAGGGTGCCATCTGGATACTGGCCTGGAAACTATTATTGTACGAGAATTCCACTAGGTGCAGGTGATCCTCCCACGAACCACCGAAGTCAAGGGTACATGACCGCAACATATCTTCGAGAGTTTGTATAGTACGCTCTGACTGCCCATCTGTCTGCGGATGATACGCTGAGCTGAACTTGAGACGAGTTCCCAAACTTTGATGAAGACTGCGCCAGAAGTGCGATGTGGATCTCGTATCCCTGTCCGATACTATGCTGACTGGCACTCCGTGAAGTCTGACAATCTGCCTGAGATACATCTCTGCTAGCTGTGCCGTCGACTGCCCAACTCTAAACGGAAGAAAGTGTGCCACCTTGGTAAGCCTGTCCACAATGACCCAAATAGCATCTCTGCCTGCCGGAGATCTGGGTAACCCAGTCACAAAATCCATGGTAATGTGTTCCCACTTCCATTCTGGGATCGGCAAAGGTTGAAGAAGTCCAGCTGGCCTCTGATGTTCAGCCTTGACCTGTTGGCAAACCAAACATCGAGAGACATACCGGGCTATCTCCCTCTTCATACCATTCCACCAAAAGTGTTGACGAATATCTCTGTACATCTTCGTGCTGCCTGGGTGAATGGAGTACTGCGAACTGTGAGCCTCTGCCATGACTTCCTGTCTGATATCTCCACTGGGTACACAAAGACGCGTGCCGTGTCGAAGTGTACCATCCTCATGAATACATAACTCTGGCCTTCTCCCTGCCTCGCACTCTGCTCTGAGCCGCTGAATCTTGGAATCTGTTAACTGTGCTGTCCGGATCCTCTCAACTATGGTGGACTGAATCTGTAGGTTGGCCATCAAGGCCACATTGGAAGGAAGAATCACTTCAATTCCCATCTTCTGAAGATCTGCCAATAACTCTAGTTGTGTCGTCAGGAAATAAACTCCGGCTCTCCGGCTCAACGCATCTGCTACGACGTTGGCCTTCCCTGGATGATACTGCAAGTCCACATCATAGTCCACAAGTAGCTCGAGCCATCTTCTCTGTCGTATATTAAGATCCTTCTGGGTGAAAACATACTTCAGGCTCTTATGATCAGTAAATATCTCCACTCTGTCTCCGTACAAGTAGTGCCTCCACAACTTAAGTACAAACACTACTGCTGCTAGCTCCAAGTCGTGGGTCGGGTAATTCTTCTCATGATTACGGAGTTGACGTGACGCATAAGCAATTACCTTCCCATGCTGCATCAAAACACATCCCAATCCTCTGCCTGAAGCGTCGTAATAAACTGTGAATCCTCCGGTCCCATCTGGAAGGGTAAGAATGGGAGCCGTTATCAAACCTCGCTTCAACTTCTCAAATGATTCCTGACATTCTGCTGTCCAAACGAACGGCACATCCTTGCGGGTCAACTGGGTCATCGGTACTGAAATCCGTACAAAATCAGAGACGAACCGCCGGTAGTAGCCGGCCAATCCAAGAAAGCTGCGAACTTCTGCTACTGAGCTGGGTACTGGCCATGCCTCGATAGCTACAATCTTCTGGGGATCCACTTCCACTCCTCCTCTGGTAATGATGTGACCCAAGTAAGAAATGCGATCGAGCCAGAACTCGCATTTACTGAACTTGGCGTACAACTGGTGCTCTCTGAGAATCTGGAGGACAACTCTGAGATGCTGCTCATGCTCTGCTTCACTCTTACTGTAGACCAGGATGTCATCAAGGAACACTATCACAAACTGATCCAAGTAAGGCATAAAAATACGGTTCATGAGGTCCATGAACACTGCCGGCGCATTGGTCGCTCCAAAGGGCATAACTAGAAACTCCCAATGCCCGTACCTAGATCTGAACGCCGTTTTCGGGATGTCCTGCTCTCTGACTCTGATCTGGTGGTATCCTGACCGTAAGTCTATCTTCGAGAAAACTGAAGCCCCCTTGAGTTGATCAAACAAGTCATCTATCCTTGGAAGAGGGTATCTGTTCTTGATTGTCACTGAGTTCAAGGTACGGTAATCAACACATAGCCTGGACGTACCATCCTTCTTTTTCACAAGAAGCATCGGGACTCCCCAAGGCGATCTACTTGCACGAATGAATCCTTTGGTTCTAAGTTCTTCAATCATCTTGTACAAAATCTCCAATTCTGAAGGCGCCATCCTGTAGACTCGCTCTGATACTGGTGCTGTCCCGGGAATCAAGTCAATGGTGAACTCGATCTCTCGCTCTGGTGGCATCCCTGGAAGTTCCTCTGGGAAGACATCTGGAAACTCTTCAACTATCCGGGGCAACTGCACTGCTGCTACTGCCATCCGCAATACTGGAGGAGATGGCTCTACGGCGCCTCTGGAAAATGAAAACTCTGGCTCTCCGGGAATACTAAAGACAAGTCTGCCAGCATGGCAGTCTATCCTAGCATAATAGTTTCTCAACCAATCCATGCCTAGAACTACATCATAGTCTGCCATAGGGAACTCTATGAGCCTAGCGGGAAACTCTCTACCGCTAACTACGATCCGACACGAGGAAAACACTCGATCTACTCCCACAAGACCATTACCAGTACGTATATTGAGCCTCACTGATAATGACTCGGGCTTCAACCCTATCCGTGTCGCGAATCGTACAGACATGAATGAATACGATGCACCAGAATCAAATAATACAGATGCTGGAAAGGTGTTGACGAGAATAGTACCTGCCACTACCTCACCTGGTGCAACTTCTTCTTCCATGGTCATCATCATAGCCTGACCTCTAGCTGCGGGTCCTCTCTGCTGGAAACCCCTCTGTCGGTTCTGTGCTGGAGCCTGGGTGAACTGCTGCTGGTTCTGCTGCTGAAAGGCCTGGGCCTGAGGCAACAATAGCCTCGGGTACTACTGCTGCTGCTGCTGGACTGGAACTGGGGCTGGTCCTCTCACCGAAGAACTAGAAAGGTTGGATGATGATGGACCTCCCCTATTCGGGCAGGTCCCTATCTTGTGATCTGCTTCTCCGCAAGCCAGGCACAATCCCTGTGCCCTGCGACACTCTGCCACTACATGGCCCGGCTTCCCGCAATGAGAACATCCTACCGCGGAAGACTGCTTCTGCTTCTGCTGCTGCGGGTACGTCGGGGTCGAATGCTGAACCGACGTCACTGAGGCCGCCCGCCTCGAAGTTCCAATAGTTATACCCCTAGCTGCCGGGGCTGGAGCTGAAGATTGGTGCATCTGGTTGTGGGACCGCTTCCTGCCTCCGGTCCTGTCCACAATTCTCCGGGAGGTATACTCATGCCTCCTCGCTGCCTTCAATACTGCATCGAACGTCTGGTGCTCGAACTGCTCGACAGCCAATAATATCTCTAAATGCAGCCCCTGCTGGAACCGCTGGGCCCTATCGAATTCGGTTGCCACCAAGGTGGGGGCGAACCTACTCAGCCTGGAAAACTCGGTCGCATAGCCATCGACCGTCCTGCCTCCTTGCTTCAAGTTGGTGAACCGGGTCTGCAGGTCGTACCGTGCCACCGCATCGAAGTACTTTGTCTGGAACCTCTCTATGAACGTCGCCCAAGTGACTGGTACTGCTAATCCCATGGCCTGAGCTGCCCACCAATCGCGAGCCAAGTCTAACAACTATAGGCGTACCACCGCTACCTTCTCATTCTCAGGTGTCCTAGCTGCTTCTAGAACCACCTCGGTATCCTGAAGCCAAGCGTCCGCGGCAATCGCATCTTCACTGCCGTCAAAGAAGGGAGGGTTCAAGCGCTTGAAACTGTTGGCCGCCTGATTCCCTTGGGGACCTCCTCGGTTTAGTGCATCATGAACTTCCTGGTGCAGGGCGTCGCCTCGACGATCTTGGGATGCAAGCAGTTCTCTGATAAGCCCTACCAAAGGTCCCTCATCCTGTCTAGCTGGTTGAACGGGCGGAGCTGCCTGAACTGGAGGTTCTGAGCCTCCGGGAAGCATAACTCGGGAGGCTACTCCAGAGTGCTGAGCTTGATCTTCCTGGCGCTGGGGTGCTTGTCGAGCTTCCTCTGGCTGGTTGGCAGGTCCGGGAGTAATGCCGCTGAAGAAGACGACATAGGAAACAATAAGGAAAGGACCAGGACAGATCAATGATACAAGCATGTGATCAGGTCAAGAATCTCAGGGATTTGAAGATACGAGCAGAGATCAAAGGCGAATATTGATTGAGACATCTATTCGGTAAACCCTCATATTTCTTGATTGACAAGACCTGCATGGGCCACCACTTAAACCGTGTCACGCCCCAGAACCAGAATACTGGAGAGCGGGGGCAGACACAGCCAGCTACGTATATTGAAATAGAATACATCTCAACTATACGGTCACGGCTGTCTAGATATGAGGGTTTACTACAAGCCAGCAGTCTCTTAAGGTCAAGCCTATTGTCTCAATCTCAAGCAATTAACAGAGTTACAAGATGTTAGAGCATCAAATATATATATATAAGGCGTCCCAAATATTACATATTGGATGATCATGAAGCTAGTCGTACAAAATGATAGGACTAGCAAGAGTTCAGTCATACATGATCAACCCTAGGATTTGTTAATCATGTTTACAGCCCGTAGGCAGACAGTAAGTAAATGTGCATCGAGCTAACAGGTGCTCGTCGGCTAAACGCCTCAAAAGAATAAATTTACATATAAGTGGGTGAAACAAAAAAGGAAAACCCACTCTTGGCCCGGGTTCCGTCTAGTTGTCACCATTGGGCTGGAAGCTTGGTAGATCCTCGGGAGCTGCTCCGAAATCTGGCCACACAAAACCAGCTGGGTCAAACCCCAGAAAGAGCAAGTGCCACAAAGGAGGCCACAAATAAGAACAAAAGCCAGCATATCAGAACATAAAGAATAAAGAAAAGTACAAGTAATAAAAGTACACAGGGCGATAAACGACTAGGGACGTGGAACCATTCCGGGAGCCAGGTTACAATCCTTAAACCAAACAAGGACCGGGATTGTAACCCTTCGCCTGAATAGCTCACTGCCTCTACCCATTTATCGTTAGAGATAAGTAAAACAATCATGATCAAGAGTTCCAGGTACAAGGCTAGACAAGACTTAGACAGGGCTGGACACCATTCATTCACAATCGGCCAAGCAAGTACTACGGCTTACTACTTTAACTAACTAGGGTTATCACAAGCCTAATTACTAACAAGATGCAAGTGAGAAACTCCCAGTCCCAAGCCCTGCAGACCATCCAGTTATCCTTCCGCGGGTTGAGAGTATGGTTGGGTACATCGTCCAGGAAACGATATACCCTTAGGTGACTTAGAGGGTGCAACACATGACAGTGTGCTGGAAATGTGCTCTACTCGTCGGCAAGCTACAAGTCCATTAAAGCGTCCAGATAACGAGATTGCCTGTGACTGGGAATTCTTCATGTTCTAGTTTGATCTAATAATTAGCCTAATCCAATTTAGCGCGAGTCCCTGGCCGTGGTACCCAGGAAGTCACGTCCTAGACATGATGTAAGACAAGACAAGTGGATTGTGCAAACAAGCAAGCAGGAACATCCACGGTGTCAAGGCAAGTCAAGTCAAGTTATCAAGTCAAGTCAAGTCAAGAGTGCGCCGCCACGGGCCACTATCAAGTTATCAAGGTAAATCATGTCAGGCTACTTGTCAGGGGTGCGCCACGACGGGCCACTATCAAGTCAGGTTGGTCGTGTCAAGAGTGCACCACTACGGGTCACTGTCATGTTATACTAGTTCCTTGTCATACCATGCTGTATACAATAGTTATTCCAAACATATTAAGCAAAATCAAGTTCATGCCAAAAGGCGTAAGGATATAAAATGGGCGTAAAATACCTAATAAAATACTAATATAAAATAGGACTATAGAAGAGCCAAGATCAAGAAATAACAAATTCATCATAGACAAGTAGGTTGTGCAAGGGGGTCAAGGGTAGGTCTGCGCAGGGTGTGTACTGCGCATGGAAGAGCTGCGCAAGAGTTATCTTGCGCAAGGGTTACCTTGCGCAAGGGTAGACTGCGCAGGGGTTACCTTGCGCAAGGGTGGTTTGCGCAAGGGTGGGTTGCGCAGAAGTGAATTGCGCAGGAGCGGTTTGCGCAGAAGTGAATTGCGCAGGGGTTACTTTGCGCATGGCTGGATTGCGCATGGCTAGCTTGCGCCAGCGCAGTCCAGCGCAGCGCAAAGCGCTGGCCAAGTGACTGCGCAAACGGCCATGCACTAAAGAGCACAGGCCAGGGGTGCGCAATCGGCCATGCGCTAAAAAGTGCAAGGCAGGGGGCTGTTCTTCCTGGCCGAGAGCAAGTCCAAAAACACCAAGAACTTCAATTCTTCATATTTTTGTCAAATCAAAACCAAATCTAGATTTTCAAAGTTCTAACTTGAGTAAAATTGAATTCTCTTCCACATGGAAGCATCAAAACAAGCAAAAATCAAAGTTTAATAGATCAAAACCAAAGATTTCCGAAAATGGTTAAAACTTAGATCTAGAAGAATGAAAGCTCCAAATCACAAAATTCCAAGTTCTAATGTTGATCTACATGTCCTAATCTATCAAATGGACAAATAAAATTGGGTGCTTATTTGTTGGCAAGGTGCACTTGCCTATTGGTTGGGGAGTTGTGTGGAAGAAGGAAGAAGAAGAAGTTTGTAAGAAATAAATGAGAGAATAAAGAGGAGAGAGAAAAGTAGGTGGTGTTATAAAGTGGGGGAGTTGTGGTGTGTTGAGGGAGGAGTGTAGGTTAAGGTGTTCCATTCATGATGAACCAAACTAAACCAACTTTCACAAAATAAAACCAAGCCATGGTCCAAAATCCATTTACGAGAAACCAAAATCCGCAAGTCGAGAAAATAAAATACGTGCCAAAAATCAAATACGAGCATAAATACGAAATACAGGAAATGGGGGTGACACTATTATACAGGGAACTTTTCCAACAATGCTTCTACAAGCTTATTACAAAAGTAATTTACAAGATAACTACGATAGTGCTGGTCATAACAGTAGGTAGTCCGGACAATTTACTCCTCATTATAGTGCGGCGATACTTCGGCGGAGGCGTCTTCTTCTTCACCTAGTGAACAAATACTAGGTCGTTTAGAAAACGACAAGCAAGTCCTCGACCAATAACGGTGAAAGTTAAACAAAATAAAGAAATATGTAGTTTTCTTTTGAGAAAAGACAGGGATATGCCAACTTGTACTACTATATATATATATATATATATATATATATATATATATATATATATTTGCTTAGTAAATCAAAGAATGTAACCATCGTCCTACTCCATGAATAGTAAGATTTTCGAGCTTCCCTTGAGCTTTTAGTAGGATTTGCTTCCCTTGAGCAAACAGGAAAGCTGCCTACCTATAATAGACAGAGTTGGTTCTGGAGTAAAAATGGAATTTAATGCAATGCAGTTTTAAGAACAATACTCTAAATAATCCTCTAAATATTTTCCGTAACAATTTCGTTGACCTGGGATCAGGCTGTGATTTCTGAGCCTCCCTTGGGCTAAAACCATCTATTTGATGTTACTGTTAAAATAGATGCATTGATTTCCGAGATTTTCAAGCCTCTCTTGGGCTAGTACCCTCTATTTGAAAATAGATGTACTGATTCACGAGATTTCCGAAATACTGATCAGCTTTTGTTATTATGTTACGGGATATCTAGGGATATTCAGTTGTTCTTTCCGTCCAATGCTTCCTAGATAAGAAATTTATCTATCTTCTAAATTTTCCAAAAATTTCGGCAAAGTCTCCTTTGTATTTAGGAACCCCGAAAATTCACAAGAGACATATATATAATAAAAATAAATTCCGGGTTCGCCGACCCCTTCGGTGGAGCAACTCTCAACACCAGACCACGCAGTTATATAAAAAGAACCAAAAAGGAAATTTGAGATTCTTACCCGAGCAAGCAATTTTATTTTTTTATTTAAATCAGGTCGCGACTTTCGAAGTGTTTCCCAGTTATCAAAATAAAGTAATACTTAATGTTTATCCAACGTATACTAGTTAATATGCAAAGGCTTAAAATGATAATATATATATATATATATATATATATATATATATATATATATATATATATATATATATATATATATATATATATATATATATATATATATCATGTAGACAGTATGCAAAATCAAATCAAAACAAAAATCCTTCAATCCTTGAGAGTGCATGAAGCAGAAAAAATGTAAAAACGAGATTTATTTCTAATTATGAACACACAAAATTGAGCACTTATCTGTAAGTGGAGAAATACAGGGTCCTTGTACTTTTTACCTTTCCGGTGTGCGGTCCAGTTGTTCAGTTCCTATGTGTATGTCAGACTTACCCTTGGAGAGTCCCATATGTCCACATGTGTTCATTTTGTTCATGGAAATTTCAAGTCCAGACAATTCATGTCCACAATCGGTTCCTTTATTTGTGTTCAAATACATATAAACTTATCCGTATTGCGTCACATATAATAATTCCAGTGTCTAAGTATAACAAATTTAATTCCTTTATCTATGTTAATCACAATCAGAATTTCAAAATTTTAGAGATCTCAAATTGGTTTAAACGATATCAAAATTTCAGAATTTGAAGTTAAACAATAATTAGAGGAATTATTATAACTTATATTCCAAATTATGTTCTTATGAAATGAAGAAATTGACATCTAATATGAAATTTCAGATTTAAAATTTAACCTATACATGTTCAAATTAATCAAAAAAAAATCAAAATGGAGTATTAAAAAAAAAGGGAAAGAGGGAAGGAGGACTTGCCTTGGATTGGGAATTGACCTAGCTTTTCCACAAACCCTAATTTGAATCCAATAACAAATATTTATGTTAGCAATTCTAACCTAAGATTAAATTAGGAATAATATAGAGGTTGGGGGGAAGAAGGGGAAATTAGAATTTACCTAGGGTTTTGCTTGGAATTGGAAGTGGAAGAGGAAGAGGAAATGTGAAACCCATTGTTTGTAAATATATTTATATAATAATGTTTCCTCAATATTTCAAAATTATTATTATTAAAATCAATATTCCAGTCAATCTAATTCAAGGCAAGTATAGTTTGTGTTAGTTTACAGTTATTTACTTAATCGTTTTACTGCATGTCTAAACCACGACTCAAACACGAAACTCACACTGAGTACTGTACTGTAACTATCGGGGACTGGGGAATAGCGTATTGATTATGACCATACTGTAACAAAACCCTCTATCCATTACTGTAACAAACCCAAGCCGGTCATATGTGTCACGCCCCGATTCCGTCGAATCGATAGTCGTCCCCCGGGCGTGATGCCGTGCGAACCTAAGTTGCGTTCGCACAAGGCATAGTCATAAAGTTATCCGAAACACAACATCAAATTAGAGTACGCAGAGAAATTGACTAACACATTTGAAATGGAAATAGACTTTTCATTGATAATATGAACTTTACATAGACTTCTTTTTACAATCATTGCCGCGCGGGCTACAACATGACTTCGACTTACAAAAATGAACGCCGATGAGATAGTCGTTCCATACATTACACCCTTTTATACAAGTAAAAACCAATACATATTTCCACCTGCTATGGCGGGAAGTCGAGTCGTCATTTTTCTTTGGACTGATGTGCGGGTCTTCTTCAAAAGGAAATCCAGAAAACAAGCCTTCACACGGACGAGGCTTCAAAAGAGTTCACGCCGCCTTGAGCTCTAGTTGGCACGCCCTTCGTGGTTCGGGGTACCTGCGTGGAGAGCGAGGATCAGTACATTACACTTTGTACTGGTGCGTGGCTATTTAAATTCCAAGCTCTCATTTGGTTGAAGAGTTTACATGACATTAGAGTATGAATGTTTCTAGCCATCCTAATGCATTTCCAAACAAGTAATGACAAGCATAGTGAACTTAACGTTGAAACTTACCCCGGCGGACCGCGTCGCGCCTTATGAAACTTACCATGTTCTTCCCTTTCAATTGTTATCATTTTTCATACCAAGTGCATTATTTCGTGTGTTGGTCACTGACTCCCAGAGCCATTGTGGACTCCTCTTTACTTTTGTTAGACGGGGTCCTTTCAGCGTGGGTAGCTAGCCCCGCTGCAAGTCCTCGCCTAATTCTTTTGTTTCCCAATGCCCGCAACGGTCCCGTGGCCTCGGGCTTGCCGTGCGGGGAAACGTTCACCTTGTCGACAAGTTGTCCATGACCGTGCAAAGACATGATTTTTGTTATTAAGACATAGCCTACATTTTCTTTGAAACTTGTTCATTCATTCGTGTCCGTGCCCTTGCATTTATCTTTTCTCTCGCAACAACACTATCGATTTTGCCTAAGAAGGGGGTCGAGAAGAGAAGGGTCAGCCACTCACCTTGAGTTTACCTTGGCGAGCGAACTTGTTGGTCGCGCTAGACGTCGCCTACGCGATTACCTGAAATCGCACAAGCAACCGATTAGAACACTGCATTATTCAAAGAGTTCGATAGGAAATGCGAGTTCGAAATGCAAGCCATGAAAACCATCGAAAACATCCACGAAACGCATTCAGAAAACAAAGCCAAAACCAACGCAAGCGGCGTGAAAAGCAGAGCAACGGGAGGTCTCTCCCGACTCAGCCGCAGAGTCAATCCTCGAGGCGCAACCCGCTGAATATGGGACTTGGTTCCGAAGAAGACATTCCATAACGAGGAATGGATCTTAATTCAACCGTTCCCGTTCGATCGACTCGGTCGATCCCGACCTATCGGTCCCGGCCGAATCGATAGCGACAGTGTTCCTTTCTCGCGCACCCCGTGGACAGAGTACGGGGCACGATGTAGGGACGGGGCACTACACCATAACCAACTAAGAAAAAGTTTCGTCCTCGAAACTTAAGAATAGAACCTACCTCTATGAAATAATGAAGGGAACTTTTCCTTCATCTCTGACTCGAGTTCCCATGTCGACTCCTCTGCCGCATGGTTCCTCCAGAGTACGCGGACGAGAGGGATCGCCCGATTTCGAAGTAACTTATCCTTGCGTTCTAAAATTTGAACTGGCGCTTCGACGTAGGATAAGTCAGACTTCAGCTCTAGCTGGCCAAAATCCACCACGTGGCTAGGGTCGTGCACGTACTTCCGCAGTTGGGAGACGTGGAAGACATTGTGTACACCTTCAAGCGCCGGTGGTAGGGCAATCTTATAGGCTACGGGGGCGACCCGCTCGAGTATTTCGAACGGCCCAACGAATCTCGGACTCAGCTTCCCCTTCACGCCGAACCGAGTAACTCCACGCATGGGTGACACCTTCAGGAACACGTGATCGCCTACACAGAACTCAAGCGGTCTTCGATGGGTGTCGGCATAGCTCTTCTGCCGACTCTGTGCAATCTTTAGTCTTTCCCGAATTAGCTTGACCTTCTGCACCGTCTGTTCAACCAGCTCCGGGCCGAGTATCTGCCGTTCCCCGACTTCATCCCAGCAAATGGGCGATCTGCACTTCCGACCGTACAAGGCTTTATACGGCGCCATTTGGATGCTGGACTGGTAGCTATTGTTATATGCAAATTCCGCCAACGGTAAGTGGACGTCCCAGCTTGATTTGAAGTCGATTGCGCAGAGCCGTAGCATGTCTTCGAGAATCTGATTAACGCGCTCCGTTTGGCCGTCGGTCTGTGGATGGTAAGCTGAACTGAACTGCAACTTGGTACCCAGCGCCGACTGAAGGCTACTCCAGAATCGCGACATGAACCGTGAATCCCGATCAGAGACGATGGATACTGGAACTCCGTGCAGCCGTACGATCTCGTCAAGATAAATCTGCGCCAGCCGATCAACGCTCCAAGTAACTTTAATGGCAATGAAGTGCACCGACTTGGTTAATCGATCGACGATGACCCAGATGGCGTCGCTCCCCCGTGGTATCTTTGGCAGGCCAACAATAAAGTCCATCGTGACATGATCCCATTTCCACTCTGGAATGGCAAGGTTCTGCATCTCCCCGCCCGGTCGCTGATGCTCAGCTTTCACCTGCTGACAGGCCATGCATTGTGACACGAAGAGCGCCACATCTCTCTTCATCCCGTGCCACCAGAAAGTCGTACGGAGGTCCTTGTACATCTTGGTACTGCCTGGATGCAAGGTATATTTCGCGTGATGCGCCTCCGACATAATCTCCTTTCGTAGTTCAGAATCATCCGGAACACATAGTCGGCCATTCAATCGCAGCGCGCCGGTCTTGTCTTCCGCAAAGTCGGTCACACTACCTGTTGAAATTTGCTCGCGCATTTTCTTCAGGTACGGATCATCCTTCTGAGCGGCCATGATCTTTTCCAGCAAACTCGGCTCTAACTGCAGCTGCGCCAACCGTATATCTCTGAATCGAACCCGGAGATCGATGCCCATTTCTTCGAGATCTTGTAGTAGTCTGCGGTCGATGGATAGCGAGGCAAGGTATTTCCGACTCAGAGCGTCCGCCACCACATTTCCCTTACCCGGAGTGTAGTCGATCGTCAAGTCATAGTCCTTGATTAGTTCGAGCCAGCGCCGCTGTCGTAAGTTCAGTTCCTTCTGGGTGAAGAGATACTTGAGGCTCTTGTGGTCGGTATAGATCGCGCACGCCACGCCATATAGATAGTGACGCCACAATTTCAACGCGAACACAATCGCCGCTAACTCCAAGTCGTGCGTAGGATAGTTCTTCTCGTGCGGCTTCAACTGTCTGGAGGCGAATGATATCACCTTGTTCCGCTGCATGAGCACACATCCCAAGCCCTGGCCTGAAGCATCGCTGAATATCTGGAAACCCTCTGGCCCATCCGGAAGTGCGAGTATGGGTGCCGAAATCAGCCGCTGTTTTAGCTCCTGGAATGAAGCTTCACAGTCATCCGACCACTCATACGCGACTCCCTTTTGAGTGAGGCGAGTCAGTGGCGATGCAATCTTCGCGAAGTCTTTCACGAAGCGTCGATAGTATCCCGCCAAACCAAGAAAGCTTCTAATCTCGCTAGCAGACGCAGGCCTCTTCCAATCAGCAACGGCTTCCACTTTCTTCGGGTCGACTGCAATGCCTTCGGACGAAATGATGTGACCAAGAAAGGATACGCTGCTGAGCCAAAATTCACACTTACTCCGCTTCGCAAATAGCTGGTTCTCTCAAAGTGTCTGGAGCACGGTCCGCAGATGTTCTGCATGCTGCGCCCTGTCTTTCGAGTAGACGAGAATGTCGTCAATAAAGACTACCACAAATTTATCAAGGAAGGGTCGAAACACCCGATTCATTAGGTCCATGAAGGCGGCAGGGGCGTTCGTCAGGCCGAATGGCATCACCAGGAACTCGTAGTGGCCGTACCGAGTGCGAAAGGCTGACTTTTGCACGTCGTCCGACTTGATCTTGAGTTGATGATAGCCCGAGCGGAGATCAATCTTCGAAAATACCGAGGCGCCTTGCAGTTGATCGAATAAGTCGTCTATGCGGGGCAAAGGATACTTGTTCCGGATGGTGGCCTTGTTCAGCTCTCGGTAATCGACGCACAGACGCATGGACCCATCCTTTTTCTTCACGAACAACACGGGCGCTCCCCACGGTGAAACACTGGGCCGAATAAATCCCCTGTCGAGTAATTCTTGTAACTGGGTCTTGAGCTCCTTCAGCTCGGCGGGGGCCATTCTGTACGGGGCCTTTAAAATCGGTCGAGTATCGGGGAATGTATCGATGCTGAACTCGATCTCTCGGTCGGGAGGCATGCCGGGTAGCTCGTCCGGGAACACATCGGGGAATTCTGCCACAACGTCGGTCTGACCTACGTTTGCACCCTCCTGTCGCATGTCTCGGACGGACGCCAAGTAGCCTTCGCACCCAGAATGCAGCATCCTCCGAGCAGAGATTGCCGAGATCAACATGCAGGTCGACGACGCCTCACCACACGAAAAGCAGAATTCAGGCACTCCTGGTATGCGGAAAGTGACCGTCTTCCTGGCACAGTCGATGGTTGCGTTGCACGGCCCGAGCCAATCCATCCCCAGGATGATATCGAAGTCATTCATGTCTAGGACCATCACGTCCAGACCGATCTTTTGACCGCCGATACAGATAATCCCGTCGATGCAGGCTGAATTAGTGAGTATTGGTGTGCCCGAAGGTGTGCTCACGCTAAGGTCGAGGTCTAATGATACTAACGGAAATTTGTGCTCGGCGACAAAGTCCGCCGCTATAAAACTATGCGAAGCACCTGAATCAAATAGTACGCGAGCAGGCACATTATTAAAACTAAGTATACCTGTCACGACCGTGTCTGAGGTAAGCGCTTCATCTCGAGTCAAGGCGTAGACGCGTCCTTGTGCATTCGGACGCCTGTCTTGATGGTTTGGTGGGGCAGGCAGAGCAGGTCGAGGCGCCTGCACTCGATTCTCCTGTCGGTTCTGTTGGGGAGGGGCGTTGCGAGTCTGACGAAGGCTTGGACAATTTTGAGCCCGGTGACCAATCTGTCCGCAAGTGTAACATTCAAGATTGCGGAAGAAACAATGGTCCTCACGGTGTCCCACTCGCCCACATCTGGTGCATCGAGGCATCGTTTTCTGACCCTGGTAGCCGCCGTTGTTTGGACGCTTTGACGCGTCGTTGTTGCCTCCCGTATGGCTAGGACGTTTGTGATTGGAGTGGCGCACAACGTCGTCAGCACTGGAAGGATGCAGGCTCTCAAGACGGAGAGCGTGATTCAGAGCCTCGCCCGTGGTCTTGTACTCCGGGACGCCGACATGCGCACCAATAGATTGTCGCAGTCCCACTTCGAACCGTCGCACGCGGCACTCTTCAGTAGGCAGAAACGCACCAGCGAACTTGGACAATTTGTTGAACTCTGCGGCGTACTATTGTACCGTCCTGCTTCCCTGCTTCAATGACATGAATTCATTTTTTTTTGCTTGGCGAACGGCGGACGGAAGGTACTCGAGTTCGAAAGCCTTGCGGAACGTGGCCCAAGAGATCGGCGCAGTAGTGTTGTTCGGTCGAATCGCTCGCTTGCGCACGGCCCACCAGTCGTGCGCGTTCAACCGTAGTTGAAGTTGTGCGCAGGCAACTTGCTTTGATTCTTCGATGCCGAGGAGCTCGAAGTGGTCTTCTAGTTCTTCTAGCCAGTCGATCGCAATGGAAGGACCCTCGGTGCCGCTGAAAGAGGTGCGACACGCCTTCTTGAATTCTGACACTTCGAAGTTGTACTTCTTTGGTGCCGCTGGTTGAAGCTCGGGCTCCGCCGTGTCGACTTCAATGGGTGGAATCGTCGGCACGGTGGTAGTAGGTACGGTGACGGTAGGTGCCGTCGCAGAATTTCCGTTGGCCGCAAACGTCTGAACGATCTGCTGCAGTGTATCCATCTGCTTTTGTTGAAGTTTGATGTGCGCATCGAAGCGAGCTTCGAACTGGGCCTGTCGTTCCTCTACTCGTTGATGTCGGCTCTCGGACTGGTTCCGCTGCGCCTCCATCATGCGCAGCATCCTTTCGATTGTATCGTTAGAAGGTCCGGCCTGCCGACGATGCGAGCTACTAGAGCCACTGGAAGCGCTCTGTTCTTGCTCGGCCGTGGGTTCCGCCACTTCTGCGATACGAAGGCAACGCATCAGTCTCAAATTATTACGGACTCATTGTATGGAACAACTTATCTCATCGTTGCGTGGTCAATGGTTTAAAACTCTAGACGCGAGGCCAAAGGATGTAAAGCCGTGCTCTGATACCATTATGTCACGCTCCGATTCCGTCGAATCGATAGTCGTCCCCCGGGCGTGATGCCGTGCGAACCTAAGTTGCGTTCGCACAAGGCATAGTCATAAAGTTATCCGAAACACAACATCAAATTAGAGTACGCAGAGAAATTGACTAACACATTTGAAATGGAAATAGACTTTTCATTGATAATATGAACTTTACATAGACTTCTTTTTACAATCATTGCCGCGCGGGCTACAACATGACTTCGACTTACAAAAATGAACGCCGATGAGATAGTCGTTCCATACATTACACCCTTTTATACAAGTAAAAACCAATACATATTTCCACCTGCTATGGCGGGAAGTCGAGTCGTCATTTTTCTTTGGACTGATGTGCGGGTCTTCTTCAAAAGGAAATCCAGAAAACAAGCCTTCACACGGACGAGGCTTCAAAAGAGTTCACGCCGCCTTGAGCTCTAGTTGGCACGCCCTTCGTGGTTCGGGGTACCTGCGTGGAGAGCGAGGATCAGTACATTACACTTTGTACTGGTGCGTGGCTATTTAAATTCCAAGCTCTCATTTGGTTGAAGAGTTTACATGACATTAGAGTATGAATGTTTCTAGCCATCCTAATGCATTTCCAAACAAGTAATGACAAGCATAGTGAACTTAACGTTGAAACTTACCCCGGCGGACCGCGTCGCGCCTTATGAAACTTACCATGTTCTTCCCTTTCAATTGTTATCATTTTTCATACCAAGTGCATTATTTCGTGTGTTGGTCACTGACTCCCAGAGCCATTGTGGACTCCTCTTTACTTTTGTTAGACGGGGTCCTTTCAGCGTGGGTAGCTAGCCCCGCTGCAAGTCCTCGCCTAATTCTTTTGTTTCCCAATGCCCGCAACGGTCCCGTGGCCTCGGGCTTGCCGTGCGGGGAAACGTTCACCTTGTCGACAAGTTGTCCATGACCGTGCAAAGACATGATTTTTGTTATTAAGACATAGCCTACATTTTCTTTGAAACTTGTTCATTCATTCGTGTCCGTGCCCTTGCATTTATCTTTTCTCTCGCAACAACACTATCGATTTTGCCTAAGAAGGGGGTCGAGAAGAGAAGGGTCAGCCACTCACCTTGAGTTTACCTTGGCGAGCGAACTTGTTGGTCGCGCTAGACGTCGCCTACGCGATTACCTGAAATCGCACAAGCAACCGATTAGAACACTGCATTATTCAAAGAGTTCGATAGGAAATGCGAGTTCGAAATGCAAGCCATGAAAACCATCGAAAACATCCACGAAACGCATTCAGAAAACAAAGCCAAAACCAACGCAAGCGGCGTGAAAAGCAGAGCAACGGGAGGTCTCTCCCGACTCAGCCGCAGAGTCAATCCTCGAGGCGCAACCCGCTGAATATGGGACTTGGTTCCGAAGAAGACATTCCATAACGAGGAATGGATCTTAATTCAACCGTTCCCGTTCGATCGACTCGGTCGATCCCGACCTATCGGTCCCGGCCGAATCGATAGCGACAGTGTTCCTTTCTCGCGCACCCCGTGGACAGAGTACGGGGCACGATGTAGGGACGGGGCACTACAATATGTCATTACCTATTCAAATCACTGTTTTCCTACTGTAACAAACATGTTTTCAATTTGTTTAGAACTGCATGATTCTATTTCTTATTTAACTGTTTAATTAGCATGAATTGTACTTTGCTCCCTCCTGACTGGAGACAACATTTTAGGTAACACTGAGGATGACGAGCTATACTATAATAGCTACTATGACCCGGTTCTCTACCCTGTGACCGTACCGGAGCCGTCTCTGGAGGACGCTGATCCTGGGACCACTGAACCTGATGTTTAGATAGTTTCCCTTTCCTGCATCTTTCTTTTATTTGGAGTTTGTAGTTTTTATTTCAGCATTTCCTTTCCAGTTGTATTCCTGAATATTTTATTCAATAAAGTTTTTAATTTCCGAATATAACAGCTGTTCCATTGCAGGTATTCACAACAACACAAGTACATTTGCCACAACTGTTCTATTCGGAATTGAAACTTTATTTGATAAAAATATTCAGAGATACAACTGGAAGGGAAATGCTGAAAATAAAACTACAAACTCCAAATAAAAGAAAGATGCAGGAAAGGGAAACTATCTAAGCATCAGGTTCAGCAGTCCCAGGATCAGCGTCCTCCAGAGACGGCTCCGGTACCGTCGCAGGGTAGAGGACCGGATCATAGTAGCTATTATAGTATAGCTCGTCATCCTCAGTGTTACCTAAAATGTTGTCTCCAGTCAGGAGGGAGCAAAGTACAATTCATGCTAATTAAACAGTTAAATAAGAAATAGAATCATGCAGTTCTAAACAGTTTTAAAACAGGTTTGTTACAGTAGAAATCAGTGATTTGAATAGGTAATGACATATGACCGGCTTGGGTTTGTTACAGTAATGAATAAGGGGTTTTGTTACAGTATGGTCATAATCATTACGCTATTCCCCAATCCTCCGCTATTCCCCAGTCCCCAGTAGTTACAGTAGTTACAGTACAGTACTCTCGGTGAGAGTTTCGTGTTTGAGTCGTGGTTTAGACATGCAGTAAAACGATTAAGTAAATAACTGTAAACTAACACAAACTATACTTGCCTCAGGAAAATGACTGGAGAGATGAGTTGGTACCGAGGAGGAACGTCAGGTGTATCTTCGAGTTCCTACAGTTGAGAACTCGACTTAGAACCTTGAATAACCAGGCTAAGTGTGCTAGTTGCAATCTCTAGTAGTCATGTCCTAGTCGGGTTTTAAGTTGTATTAAACTACAGCTAACGATTACGTCGCAACTACGTGCGTTGATTAAGCCGGTTAATTGGATTATTTGGAAATAACACAAGAATCAATTTAACTTTTGGAAAACTTTGCATTTTCGTAATATATATATAAAAATACAGTTTTCTTTTAGTGATAAACCGTGAACTAGTTATTTAATAATATTTTATCCATTTTAAATAATTTCTTGATTAATCATAAAATTACGCTCTAAACCCGAAAATAAAATTACGTCAAAAACAGAAACCACCCAAGTTCACATCCACCCAGAAAATAAAATGAAAATCTACGCTACACAATACAAGGGCACAGCTAAACATCCTAGAGTGGGCTTATGCCCTGTACAATTATTTTTTTACATCAAATAAGAGAAAAATGATTTAATTAAATAATTAAAGTGCAGGAATTTAAATATCTAATAATAAATAACCTAATATTAATTAAAATAATTAAAAGAAAGCTAAGAGTCTCAGACTCGGTCCATTCCTCAAAATTTGGCTAATACCACAACGTCCGGTCGGACCGGTGCGTTTGCATTTCGCCGGGGCCCACAGACCGGTACGATCGTCGTCCGAAAATCAGTTTAAAAATTCATTTTCGAAAGCCAGTTTTGAAATCAATATTACGAAATATTTTTGACTGGAATAAAACTTTGGATTTTAGGGTTGTTCTCATATTCCTTATCTTTTCTTTTCCCGTCCTAAGTTTGACTAATGCTGCTAAGCTAGCCTAGTTTTGCAAGCTATCTCTTTAAATCTAGCTTGTTCATGACGATATTTTATTGGGTGCACCCACTAATATATTGTCTAATCAGGACCGGTGCATGATGGTCTGATCAACCTCGTGTACTTTGGTTCGCTTTTGTATTTTTCTGCGTGGATAATATCATAAATAAAAACTTGTCCCTAAACCGTCTCATCCACGACTACCTTGAAAATTCTTATTGTTGGACCTGAGTTACGGGCGTAGTACCCGTAGCTGTTTGATTCTCCTACCCTCCCTTTAAATTTCGAGGACGAAATTTTCTAAGGAGGGAAGATTGTGAAACCCATTGTTTGTAAATATATTTATATAATAATGTTTCCTCAATATTTCAAAATTATTATTATTAATACTATTATTATAATTATTAATTATTTTTGGGTGAAAAGTAATTTCAAAATTATTATAACTTGGCTTTTTGATTTTTAGACCCAGACCCGAGTACGAGCCCAGACCCAGGCCTGAGCCTGAACACAATCTCTTTTTCTTTCCTTTCTAATTTCTGATTGGTTTAATAATCAAAGAATTATATAAAAAAAATATAAATATATATAAAAATGTAGCTGGTTCCGTAGGACCAGCAACCTTTCCACACAGAATTGGTAAACCAGTCTATCCTTTCCCCCCTCATTTTATTCTTTACCACACGTTCACATCACCACTTTCTATTAATAACCACCCACCCTCTCACGATCACTACTCACTGAAGAAAGCAATTAACCTCTCTTTTCTCACAAAGCCAACCACCCTCCCTCACGTATTTTGTTCACCCCACTCCCAGACTTTTTCTTCTCCCCAACTTACTCTCTGGACCACACATTTGTCCAACGTTCACCACTCCTTCCCTTTTATTTTTCCCACTCCTCCACTCTTTTCTCACGAATTCACTCACACCTCACCATTTACTTCACAGCATCAGAGAAGAGAAAGCACAACTCTCTCTCTCTTACTCTCATCTCTCCATCCCATATTTTCATCAACTCTCCACCTACCCGACCCCCACCCGATCTCCCCGAGGCCGCGCCCCCGCGCCAGCCCTTCGGCCGTGCCGCCTCCTCCGCGCTGTTCCGGCCAAGCGCCGCCCTAGCGCCCTCCGGCGCCCCTCGACGCAGCCGCCGGCGCCCCTTTCGGCGCTGCCCCTCCGCGGCCACCCCGACGAGCGCCGCCTCCCGCGCGCGACGCCACCGCCACCGCCCCGTGGCCGAGTTCCCCCGCGCCACCCTCTCCGTTCAGCCGAGCCCCGCGCCCTCCGGCGCACGCTGCCCTCCGGCGACCCTGGTCGCGCTTTCTGCGGCGCCGGCCCGTCGGTTCTCCGCCGACCAGCACCCTGTCCGTCCATTTCCCGCGAAGCGTCCGCCCCGACCAGCGTGCCCTAGCTGCTGTCCCCTGTCGACGGCGTTCCCGAGTTCGCTGCCCGAATTCGCTGTCATTTGGCGAGCCTTCCTGGTTTGTCCTGCCGTGCCCTATCTTTGGATTTTCGGCATTTCTTCGGCGTCGCTGATTTTCAGCGCTATTTTGGGAACGTCGCTGTGCTGGATTACTCTATTTCTCTCTATTTATTCATCTGAGAGCTCTAACCGAGCACCGAGGTATAATTTCGCTGCCGTTGCTTTCATTTTCAGTAGTCGATGATGATAGATCGGTCCCCCGGTTCCCTCTCGGGAATCCGGTTAGCTGTGTTATAATTTTCGTTAGCTGCGTTAGTTTGTTTTCCTGTGTTTTACTTGCTGGGTTGGCGTGAATTGGTTGATTTTGGATTCCCGGACTTTTCGGGAATTATTCGGTGGAATTGGAAATTATTTCTGTGGTGTTGGAAATCATTTTGGTGGTTATTCTGTGGACTATTTTGGGTTGGAAAATATTTGCAGGAATTTGTTGGCGCACTTCCCAGTTTTGGGTTTGTCCCGAAATAGAGGAAGTGCTGCCCAAATTTTTACAAAAAACTATATTTTATTAATTTCAAAACTGGCTTTTGAAAATGAATTTCTAAAATCGATTTTCGGGCGACGACCGTACCGGTCTGTGGGCCCCGGCGAAATGCAAGCGCACCGGTCCGACCGGGCGTTGTGGTATTAGCTGGATTTTGATGATGGACCGAGTCTGAGACTCTTAGCATTTATTTTAAATTATTTTATTTAATATTTGGGCTATTTAATATAGTTATTTATTTACTGCACTTTATTTAGTAATTAAATCATTTTCCTCTTATTTGATGTAAAAAAAAGATTGTACAGGGCATAAGCCCACTCTAGGATGTTTAGCTGTGCCCTTGTATTGTGTAGCGTAGATTTTACTTTCTTTTCTGGGTGGATGTGATCTTGGGTGGTTTTGATTAGACGTATAATCGTAGTTATTATAATTAATTAAGAATTTATTAAATGGATAAAATATTAGTAAATAACTAGTTCATGATTTATCACTAAAAGAAACTGTATTTTTATAAATATATTACAAAACACAAAGTTTTTCAAAGTTAATTGATTATCGTGTTATTTCCAAATAATCCAGTTAACCGGCTTAATCAACGTACGTAGTTGCGACGTAAACGTTAGCTGTAGATTAATACAACTTAAAACCTAACTAGGACATGACTACTAGAGATTGCAACTAGCACATTTAGTCTGGTTATTCAGGTTCTAAGTCGAGTTCTCAACTGTAGGAACTCGAAGATACACCTGACGTTCCTCCTCGGTACCAACTCATCTCTCCAGTCATTTTCCTGAGGCAAGTATAGTTTGTGTTAGTTTACAGTTATTTACTTAATCGTTTTACTGCATGTCTAAACCACGACTCAAACACGAAACTCTCACCGAGAGTACTGTACTGTAACTACTGTAACTATTGGGGACTGGGGAATAGCGGGGAATTGGGGAATAGCGTAATGATTATGACCATACTGTAACAAAACCCCTTATCCATTACTGTAACAAACCCAAGTCGGTCATATGTCATTACCTATTCAAATCACTGATTTCTACTGTAACAAACCTGTTTTAAAACTGTTTAGAACTGCATGATTCTATTTCTTATTTAACTGTTTAATTAGCATGAATTGTACTTTGCTCCCTCCTGACTGGAGACAACATTTTAGGTAACACTGAGGATGACGAGCTATACTATAATAGCTACTATGATCCGGTCCTCTACCCTGCGACGGTACCGGAGCCGTCTCTGGAGGACGCTGATCCTGGGACTGCTGAACCTGATGCTTAGATAGTTTTCCCCTTTCCTGCATCTTTCTTTTATTTGGAGTTTGTAGTTTTATTTTCAGCATTTTCCTTCCAGTTGTATCTCTGAATATTTTTATCAAATAAAGTTTCAATTCCGAATAGAACAGTTGTGGCAAATGTACTTGTGTTGTTGTGAATACCTGCAATGGAACAGCTTACTGCCGCCGTCTCACCACGGTGCAGGCTGGGCATGGTCCGGTTCGACCCATTAAATTGGGATCGGGTCGTGACAGGAAATGGTGGAAGAAGATGGAGAAGGGGGGGAGGTGGCCGAGGAGGGGCGGCGGGCGGCGGGTGGCTGGCGGCAGCGGCGGGCGGCTGGCTGCGGGCAGCAGCGGCGGTGGGGTGGGGTCGGGTGTGTGTGTGTGTGTGTTTTTTTTTGGTGTAGTGTGGGTGTGTGTGTGGGTTTATATAGAGAGGGAAAAGGGGTGAGGTGTCCCCCCTTCCATAAATTTTATGGGACACATGGGGGACACTTGGCCATGGTTAGGGTTAGGTCTTAGGTTAGGGATGAAGAATTGGGTTTTAAAAACAAACCCCAATTATGCACCACTTAATGATCCTATCTAATAAATAAATTAAAATTTTTTTTGAGCATGACAATGGTTATGCACGGACGACATCGGACCATTGTACTTTTGTGAGGTATTTTGCCGAGGATGATTTCATTATTTTATTGCTCTATGTAGATGATATGCTATTAGTGGGTCGGAATGCCACTAGGATAGCGGATTTGAAGCGTCAACTGGGCGCGGCCTTCTCTATGAAGGATTTGGGCGCAGCGAAGACTATTCTTGGGATGGAGATCAGCCGAGAGAGAGAGAGTCCAAGCTGCTACATTTGTCCCACAAGAAGTACATTCACCGGGTACTTCAGCGTTTCGATATGGACGGGTCGAAGAAAGTGAGTTGCCCCCTTGCGGCTCACTTTAAGCTTACTGAGGAGCAGTGTCCATCTACCGAGGACGAAAAGAAGATATGGAGCGGGTTCCATATGCCTCAGCTGTGGGAAGTCTTATGTATGCTATGGTGTGTACGAGGCCAGACATCGCTCATGCAGTTGGCACAGTTAGCAGGTACCTTTCAAATCCTGGAAGGGTACATTGGAGTGCGGTCAAGTGGATTCTACGATACCTTCAGGGCACTGTCGATTGGAGACTTTCTTTTGGTGGTGACGAGCCGAAACTGGTTGGGTATATTGACGCTGATATGGCTGGAGATGTAGACACGAGGCGATCGACTTCGGGCTATGTGATGATGTTTGCTGGATGAGCGGTATCGTGGTAGTCGCGGTTGCAGAAGTGTGTTATCTTGTCGACGACAGAGGCAGAGTACATTGCGGCGACGGAGGCTTGCAAGGAGTTGCTGTGGATGAAGAAGCTACTGCAGGAAATAAGACTGAAGCAAGAGCAGTATACTTTGCTTTGCGACAGTCAAAGTGCTATTCACCTTGTGAAGAACCAGACATTTCATAGTCGGTCCAAGCACATCGAGACTCGGTATCATTGGATACGGGATGTGGCTGAGAAGAAGGATGCGGCGCTTGAGAAGGTTCATACTGATGACAATGGAACGGACATGCTCACGAAGGTTCTTCCGAGGGAGTAGTTTGAGTACTGCAGGCAGATCGTCGGGATGACGACCTCCTTCACATAGTTGTGAAGGGGGAGATTTGTTGGAGTGGGTGGGGTTCCCACCTATGTGGAGAATACCCCGGAGAGCGACGAACGCCATCCGTGTGTCGGAGAAGCTTGGGGAGTGCATGGATTTTATTTTGGTACATATATGGTAAGGAAATATATGATTGGATTTCCATATTTACTTTGATTATATATTTATGATTGAACCCTTCATATAGTAGCTTTCCATATTATTGGGTTTCCAATTATGGTAAGCTAATTATTATTGGATTTCCATTAAATATATGATTGATTTATATTGGAAGTTTCCATATATATTGGCCTTCCATGTATAGGTTACCAAGGGCTTATAAAAGGGTGATGCATGCTAGTTGTAAAATCATCTCAAAACAAAGAGTGCTTTACAATCTTTGAGAGAGAGAGAGAGGATTAAGGACTATTGTGAAGGAGAGATTGCTTCGAATAATTTTTCGGCATCTCTTGTTCTTCGGAGTCCGCAATCAAAAAATTTCTTCTTTCAAGTGAGTTGTGGTGATCCGTGTTGGATCGGGAGGAGCTTGTAGAGGGTGTATTCTCTTTATTCCATTAGTGGAGGTTCTTCAGGGTTGGACTCCGATCATCCCGTGGTTTTTCCCGCAATGGTTTTCCACGTCAAAAATCTTTGTGTCTGCGATTGTGTTTGGCGTTTTTGGTTTGTGTGCTTTTGCTCGGTTCTCTCGCAGGACTTTCTGGTTTGGGGGAACGATTTCCGCGCTTCGTTCCCAACAACTTATGCATAGAAAGATTTATAACTAATTTTTTTATATCTTAAAACGACATACTAAATGGATTTGATTCTAGTAAAATATAAGTTATTTCATTGGATTTTAGTCTATGGTTGGTTATTAGCTGATATACCTATGAGTCTAGTTGGTTAACCAAAGCGATCATTATAGGGTGGACTGGGATGGGTCTTTAAGTCGGTTTCGATTGTATAAATCGTATAAGGGACTATGACCCAGACTGTAATGGTAATCGTAAGATCGCGTACCGGTCGTACGTGATGTTGTTGTTTTTTTTTTTTTTTTTTTTCCGTGCGAACTCAGTTAAATCGCATGTCTTTTCGCATACGATTTTTAGCCGATCGTCGTGTTACTTCGGACTCTTCGTGCGGATCTTGTCCGTACTTACTTTTTTCATCATCGTCACACACGTACGCCTCGCGCACTCCGCACGCTCCCGAGCCTCACGTGACGGCCGACGTCTTTCGACGGTGGCAACTCAACGTCTCGCTTTACCCACGATGCCGAAGGCGTCCCCGACGTCTTCAAGACGCCTACGACAGCCGATGCCGTCCAGCCACCCGTTCTATGCGCACGACGGGCCGCGTGGTTGGCCGTTATTTATATTCGTGGTAGAATGGTGCCGGTCCTCGATCGTCCGTGCGGTGCCCCTAGCCGTTGAGTTTTCATGCACGGGACACCCCATTCTGTCCCATGCCAGCTCAGATCGTGACCATTTTTCGTCAGTCCTCCGACGTCGTAGATGTCCCGTATCACACAGGCCAGGCTCATCATCACCCTACGTGATGTTGTTTAGATTGTATATATTTCGATCTAAGAGGATTGCATACCAGTCGTATATGACGTTGTACAAGTCTAAGTTATTTTTGTATATAATGTTATACAAGTTAAGTTATTTTTGTACAAGACAAGAACTTCTACAATAAAAGAGTAAACTGAACAGAGATAGAATCAGCGGAACATATAAACCCTAACCGTCGGAATATCTCCGATATCGGCAATGGCGACGATCTGAAGATGGTGCTGGTGGCGGATCTGCTGCTGAGAGGATCCGACGCAAGCCTCGCCGATCGGTTCTTCCGAGATTACCATATTTTCCGTCTTGAAGGTACAATCACTGTATCCGTGTCGTCGTGTCCAGATTGTGTCGCGCATTCTTGCTCGTGCAAAACACAGGTGTCGTGCTGAATGGGAATGTTGGGTTTTAGAGTTCACATTAGATTAGGGCTTAAGTTGATTGATGAAGTAGAAAGCCAATCAACAATGGGAAAATTAGAGTTGTTTCTTTTTGGGTAGTCAGTTAAGATTGTTTGGTATAAGAAATATCCTCAGGAGAAATGGTACCAGCAGCTATGAATTGTCAGTAAATAACTAAATTGGAGGTGTAGTGGTTAAAGTTGGAACTCTGTAACGATTTTCATACGATTCGGTACTACGAAGATGTCTATTTCTCAAGATTCTTGAAGATAATGTCTATGCAAAAATTGAGTTTTAATAGAGAAGCTAGCGCTGTACAAATGAGTTACGAGTACTAATTTAATAATTTTGTATGTGTTTGAATCTTTGCATTTTTCTTTTTTGCTGCTACCCTGTTTAACGGTCATAATGATACATAGTCGGTCTCAAGCCCGGATGAAGGATGATGGTTTACATATAAATTAGTATAATAAAATTATATAATTTAATCATGTTTAATTTTTTTTTAAAAGGCCCCTTCTTTGAACTTTTGCCTAGGGCCTTCAAATGGCTTGAGACGGCCCTGCTAGCGCCCGAGTTATTTGAGTCATGTAGCATGCAAGAAACTTCTTTTTAGGTTGTTCAGTGTCTAGTAGTACCACAAGGGTATCGAACTGGATTCTAAGCGGCTTCGGCCGTACGAACCCCTTCTATTATTGGCGATCAAGGGTTAGGGGTTGATTCATTTGCCTAACCTTTAGTCTTACCATTTCGGCATAAGTTATCGGTGGAATCTTTGGTATAAAATTATTTCCTCTAACATTTCAATACCATCAAGTTCTTCATGATATATCTCTCCCCTCTCTTTATCGGCTTGTTGGAACGCGGTGTGACCTTAACCAAAGTTGGCCCATGAGGTGCGATATGGGACTAGGTCCATATGCCTTAAAATGGAATGTCCATGTAAGGCCTGGACCAATCCCAATTATCTACAATTTTGAGGGCTCAACCGGAAACGAGATACAATCCAACAATTTTTTGCCTAACATTTTTCTTCATGGCTGATTGACCACTTCAAACAGTAACTATTATAAATCTAGCTTTATCATGGAGGTATTAGTAGACATGTCAATGGATAGTCGAAAATTCGAATCCGATTCGATTCCGTATCCGAACTTTCGGATATCGAATTCGGATATCCTAATATTTTTCGAATATTATGATTTTTCGGATATGAATTCGGATATTAAGGTATTCGAATCTGTTAATATCCGATCCGACTTTAAATTGCAAATTTCGGATATCGGATTCGGATATCCGAAATTTTATATATATTATAGTATAATGTATTTGTAATATATGTTAATTAATAGAGAAGATTAAAGATTTTATTCTGAACTTAATTTTACATAAATAAGCTCATTTATTACTTTTTCACCAATATTATAATATAATTTATATATAATAGTAATATATATTAATTACAATTTACAACAAAAGATGAAAGGACTCAATATATATATATATATATATATATATATATATATATATATATATATATATATATATATATATATATACACACACACACGATTCGAATTGAGCATTCTTGAAATTTTCAACAGAAGATGAAAGGGCTCAAATAGAACAATATGTAGAGCAAGTCAATTGAGCATTCTTGGAATTTTTAACAGAAGACGAAAGGGCTCAAATAGAGCAATCGAATTTGGTTTTCGGATATTTGGATAATAACTAAACTTCTAATATTTCGGATTTCAGATATTCGAATAATAGTATTCGATTTTTTTAACTAATCGGATCGGATATTATCCGATATCCGTTAAACTAGACGGATATGAATTCAAAGTGTCAAAAGTGATATCCGTTCGGATATCGGATCAGATTCAGATATTACAAAAAAAATCGGATACGGATACGGATATTATCCTGTCCGTAACGATAAGCATCCGTTGACACCCCTAGGTATTAGTAGCTCAACAATTGATGACTTAAGGTTAAGACTTGATAACTTGTGGAACGTCTGAGGTCCCAAATTTATTCTTAATTTGTTTAACTTCCAAGTTTAGTATAATCTTATATCTATCTACTGTATAGTATTTGCAAAGAGGATATAAACTTAAATCGACTTGAGGAGTAAATTGTTCTGGACTTGCCTCACTCTTGGTTGTTGTTTCTGCTGATTCTAGGCACACACAATTGAAAGAAAATTTCAACTTAAAATAAAATCATTGCCTACATCATTCTGTTTGCTGATGCATTTCTAGTTATTTTCTAATTCTTGATATAGGGACATATCAGTTCTAGAAATATACTATTAGCATTTGAACCTATATCTGTCATTTATGTTGCTGCTGAACTGAACCTTCAGAATCTCAGATGTTTTTAGACTTCTGGGTGACATCTCTTGAGAAGGTGAAGCCTGATATGCTCTAGACTTCTGGGTGACATCTCGGCAAAAAGGATCAGAGTTGGCGGCTAGCAAGTGGCTCACCATACTACAACAGTTTCAACCGATGCTCGGTACATTTGTAGAGATTCCTCTTCACATTGTTTTGGGTGACAGGGATATTGGCAAATGCTGTGAATTAGATGGAAAAATCGTGAGCCAGATGCAAGCTATCTACCAGGATTGGACTCGGCAGGTTGTGGTGCTTTTGAGATTATCAATATCAGCTTTGTGTCTCTTCATGCTGCTGCATTGCTTTGTAACAACAATGATTTACGCATCGGTTATTGAGAAAGTTATACCGAGTGAACGTCTTCATATTCAGAAGCAAAGGAAGATGCTTCAGAAGAAATTGGGGAGATGGTGGGGGTGGGGAAAGGGTGGGGAGGGGGGATGAAAGAGGGGCAAATTCAATAATGTGGACAGTGAGTCATTGTTGTTTTACTTCACTTCCCTCTATATCGAATGACAAGAACCAAACTTGAGGAGATTGATTTTCTCAGAGACATTCTTTCTGATGATTCAAGAGATCTTGTTGACAGGTATTTTAGTTTTTTATTTTTATTTTTTATGTCGGATTCTATTTTTTAATCTTTTAACGTGTTGTGCTATATCTATTCTCTTGAGAAGTCAAATTTAACATATAAAAGTTATATGTAGTTATGTACGTTTCTTCTCATTTTCTTTCAGTTATTATAATGTGACCTACTCATTATATCTTATAAATGTGGTAAACATTTGAGAGAGACCAAGTGTCATCTCATGCAAACTTCCCACTGCATGCACTATGAACTGAGTTGCATGGATACAAATAGGACACGATAAGGTAAAAGGACATGGCCAACTGGACATGGCGTCTATTATTACATTTTAGAGTGTCCATGTTGTGTCCAATACATGTCCGACACTCTGCTGCACGGACACGGGCAAGATTTTCGGAGTGTCCGTGCTTCCTTTGAGGGATTTCGAGTAAGTCAAAAGATTGCCTAGGTAAATTCTTCTAAAGTGTTTTGCTGTAAAAAAACAGCAAAAAACATATACTTTCCCATGATTGAGCATATAGTTTGTGCTTATCTTTAACATTTAAAGCTTCAGCAGTTGTTGCATTTTCATGTGTCATTATAAACCATGGTTCTTAGTATCGGAATGAACCTCTTACTCAGCTGTTTTCTTTCTTTTTTTTGGTGGTGATGGTTGTGGGTGGGGGGGGGGGGGGGGGGGGGGGGGGTGGTTGGAGGATGTTGGAGTCAGAGTTTTGATTACTCACTCAAATTACTAGCAGGCAAGATACTGCTTTTTATATAAGTGTGAGACCCGTCTCACTGTATCAGTATTTTATATAGATACATATTTATTTGAGCCGTATTTCGTATTTTTCGATTCGTGTGATATTTTAAAATTTTCCAAGATATAGGAATTTCATGACTTGGTTTAACTTGGACTTGGTTTTATTTGGTTCGGTTCCACTTTGACTTGGTTTGGTTTAGTTTGGTTCTTTATGAGATGAGGTGTATGGTTTAGATTGAGTGGAGAGGAATGAATGGTGGAGATTGCTTGGGCTTGTTATATAAGCCACCTACCACTCTCTCTCCTCCATTAATTTCATTTCCATCTTCATCTTCTTCCTCCAGTCCAAGGCAAGTACACCTTGCCGAATGTTGGACGATCTTAATTTCGTTTGTTCCATTCTCTTCCTTGTTATATTCTAAGCTTGTTTAGAACTTGGACTTTTCCAATTTGATGGCTAGATTGTTGTAGATCTAACTTTGAAGTAATTTCGGTTTTTATGGATTTTGATCTGTTAAACTTGCATGTTCTTGTTGTTTGATGGTTCCATGTTGTAGAAAATTTCGTTCTACCCCATTTTGACCTATGGAAGTTCAAATTTTGACTCCTGTGGGAAATTGGGTGGTGCGGAGAAGCCATGGTATTTTCCATGAACCTCTCTTCAGTTGGCAACAAATTGTTGCTGGCTTGCATTTGTTTTGGCCGCAGGAGTCTTGCCTAGCCGCATGGGCATGACAGCATTAATTATTTTCTGACATGATGTCACTTAATAGCAAGCATAGTAATTTGGGCAAGGCCTAATAATTATTTGCCACGTACAGCTTGCATTTCATGCATATAATATAGTGGAGAGCCGCATGAATTATTAATGTTTTAGCCGCATGAGAATTTTATATAGCTGGCTGCATGGCTTCTATCATAATGTAATAATGTTAGTAGCCGCATGGCTACAAACAATTGTAGCCGCATGGATTTGAAAGCATGTTGCATGCTTTTCCTTTAGCATGCATTGAATGCTTCCTTGGAAAAGCATCTCAATGTTTCCTTGGAGCCGCATGGAATTTGAAGCCGCATGGGCTGAGAAGGGAGAGCACTTAATGCATTCAAATGCACTTTTCTAGTGCAATTTTTTCCAAGTTCTCTAAGCTCAGCCGCATAGGCTTAAATCCATACCATTTGTCCTTATATGCATTTTGTCCTATTATACACTATATAATTGGAAGCACAGCCGCATAAGTTCCTGAGAGTTTAATGCATTTTGCATTTGAGACCTTACTTTTAATGCTTTTGCATTTAAACCTCACCTTTATAACTTAATGCATTTTGCATTTAAGACCTCACTTTATGACTTAATGCATTTTGCATTCAAGTCTTTACTTTATAACTTAATGCCTTGAAGGCACTAACCTGAGCTAAAATGCATGCATGCTTGACAAGCCTTCACGTGGGCTTGGAGATAAGCCAACCGCATGGCCATTTTTTTTTTATTTATTTATTTATTTGTTTGTTTGTACTTTCATGCAAGCAATGTGAGGGTGAGCCGCATAGGCTCCCTTCTCCCACTATTTAATATTTTGGCCACGTGAACCATTAATTAAAGGGTTCACGTGTACCACTTTTCTTATTGCATTGATTGTGGGGGGTCCCACATAGCTTCCTTTAGTTGACTTGCTTGCTAAAGTGGGAGTTGCATTTAATGAGGGTCCCACTGTCTTTTGTCTTATTTGATTTTATGGCATATTTATTGTTTCCTGGCCGCATGGGGTCCCTCCCACTCTTGGCCGCATGCACTATTGTATGCTAGCCGCATATGGCTTGCTGGCCTTAAATGTTTGACTAATTGCATTTAAATAATTTCGGAGCCGCATGGGTGGCCTCCCACTCTCTTTGACCGCATGTTTGTTCTTCCACTTTTGGACCGCATGGGTCCCACTTTGATTGTTTAAATGTTTTATTTGCCTGAATTGTGGTCCGAATTTCTTTCCACTCCCAACATGAAAGTTGTAGAGTTTCTCCTTGGCTTCAGGAATATATATATTATTAATGTATTATTATTTAATTGTGCAAGTTTCTCTCCTCCTTGATAATTGGCATGACTTGATAGTGACCCGCCGTGGTGCACTCCCGACATGATAACTTGACCTGATAAATTGACATGATAACTTGATAAGTGAACTTGACATGATAATGATAGTGGCCCGTCGTGGCGCACTCCTGACAAGAATTAATTAGTATCCTGACACCGTGGGTGTTGTATTGAATGTGCTTGTATAAGCTACCGTCAAGTCTTGCATCATGTCTAGGACATGAATTCCTGATTTCCCACGGTCAGGGATTCATATTGAATCTGGCTAGGTTAATGACTAGATTGATCAAGTAGTTCATGGAGAGACTTTCCCAGTTACCTGTTGCCCCTTTGACCCCGGCCTTATATATATATACATGGGATTTGTTGCTATCCGTCGAGATGAGCGCACTTCCAGCCCGCCGTCGAGTGTGGTACCTTAGGACACATGTATCTTACTACAGTGTGTCTGCTATATCATGCTATCTTTTTCCTTTTCTTTGCTGGGGTCACTTAGGTAGTAACAAACGGGTAATTGGACTTGGAAGAATCTCGTTGCATCTTGCTAGTAACTAGGCCTGTGATAACCCTAGTTAGTTAAAGTATCAAGCCGTACTTATTGCTTGGCCGTGAATGTTGCATGGAGTTCAATCTGTCTAGTTTTGTCTTGATCTTGTACATGATTGTTACATATCCTGATTTCTTATTTTATCCTGTCGATAAATGGTGGGAGAAACCAAGTTCTGTTCAGACGAAGGGTTACAACCCCGGTCCTTGTTTGGTTTACGGGTTGTAACCTGGTTATCTGAATAGTCCCATGGTCATCCCATCGTATATCACCTTCCCAGTTCTATTTATTTAACATGTTCTCCAGTTTACTTTATGCTCAATGATGATTTACTTACTGTCTTCCTATGTTCGGGACAAGTGCATTGGTACTGCACAAATCTCGATCCTCCTTTACTTACTTGCTTGTTGTTTGCCTATAATTGCTGGTTTTAAGTTCATAGTTCGGCCTCCTTTGTGGTACTTGCTATTTGGGGTCTGACCCCACTGGTTTTGCATGGCCAGGTTCTGATAGAAGATCCCGAAGGATCTACCGTACCATCTACTCGACGGTGACCAGCCGGAGCACCAGAGTGCCTCAGTGGGTTTCTTCTTCATTCTCCCACTGATATGTAAATTCTTCTCTTGTAACGTTTAGCCCCGAGCACGTGTTTAGCTCGTATTTTGGTATTTTCCTTGATATTGTAGCCTACGGACAATAACATGATATGTGTATTCTAGACTATAGCTAGTCCTTATCATGTACGACTAATACTCTAGCTAGTCATCAGCTTTGTGGTACTGGCTTCATGATCATTCATGTATATATGGTTCGGGACGCCTTACTATTGTATGTATGATGATCGTACTCTTTGCTCTTGTATAATTGCCTGTGATTGAGATACCTAGGATTGTTAAACCATAGGATTGACTGATGGCTTGTAAAGTAACCCCCATGTCTTGACAGCTTATACGTGATTTCAGAGTATTAACGTACTTTGGGATTGCGTAGCTGGCTGTGTCCGCCTCCGTCCAGTATTCTGGTTCTGGGGCGTGACATGGTTTTAGTGGTGGCGCCATGCAGGTCTGAATCTCGATTTTCAGATTTGTGGGGGTTACCATGTTTAGATATCTCAATCACGATTATCCTTATTGATCTCCTTCGGATTATTCTCTACCTCTGATACTTGACTTGATATCTGTTTTGATCATTGATCATTCCTGATCCCATGATTTGATCTTGTGCCCTTCAACTTTCAAGGGCACTGTTCTTGATCCTTCAGATTATCTTGTTCGTGTTTTGCCGAGGGCAGCTCAGCATTCTTCAGCCAGGCCAGTTATGGAGGATCAGTCTCAGCATGCAGGCAGAGATGTCAGTCCATTCCGATCAGCCAGTCGCTTTTGTCTTCGTATCTTGAGACAGGTGATAAAGTTCATGCATCTGTTTCAACTACGATGACACGTCCTGGGTAGAATCATGTCTTGAACTAAGTCATTGGTACCGACTTACCTTGAGGCTTGACTTTTATCCATTTTTGGGAGTCAGCTTAGGCCAGCGAGGACGTTGGTTTCTACACAACTGACTCAGGAGACATACTGATCCATATGCCTCCAGCCCTTCTTGATCATGATTGTATTTACTCTTGTACATTTATTTACCGCTTACGCATTTATTTACATTACTGATTGTTTTACTTTATTTATATGCCATGATTGATTTATTGAGATTGTTGAGTTTCCTGGAGCTTTTGTTTTGTTATCTTACTCGACTAGCCTCAGGAAATTCCGAGGACGGAATTTTTCTAAGGTGTGGAGAGTTGTGAGACCCGTCTCACTGTATCAGTATTTTATACGGATACATATTTATTTGAGCCGTATTTCGTATTTCTCGATTCGTGTGATATTTTAAAATTTTCCAAGATATAGGAATTTCATGACTTGGTTTAACTTGGACTTGGTTTTATTTGGTTCGGTTCCACTTTGACTTGGTTTGGTTTAGTTTGGTTCTTTATGAGATGAGGTGTATGGTTTAGATTGAGTGGAGAGGAATGAATGGTGGAGATTGCTTGGGCTTGTTATATAAGCCACCTACCACTCTCTCTCCTCCATTAATTTCATTTCCATCTTCATCTTCTTCCTCCAGTCCAAGGCAAGTACACCTTGCCGAATGTTGGACGATCTTAATTTCGTTTGTTCCATTCTCTTCCTTGTTATATTCTAAGCTTGTTTAGAACTTGGACTTTTCCAATTTGATGGCTAGATTGTTGTAGATCTAACTTTGAAGTAATTTCGGTTTTTATGGATTTTGATCTGTTAAACTTGCATGTTCTTGTTGTTTGATGGTTCCATGTTGTAGAAAATTTCGTTCTACCCCATTTTGACCTATGGAAGTTCAAATTTTGACTCCTGTGGGAAATTGGGTGGTGCGGAGAAGCCATGGTATTTTCCATGAACCTCTCTTCAGTTGGCAACAAATTGTTGCTGGCTTGCATTTGTTTTGGCCGCAGGAGTCTTGCCTAGCCGCATGGGCATGACAGCATTAATTATTTTCTGACATGATGTCACTTAATAGCAAGCATAGTAATTTGGGCAAGGCCTAATAATTATTTGCCACGTACAGCTTGCATTTCATGCATATAATATAGTGGAGAGCCGCATGAATTATTAATGTTTTAGCCGCATGAGAATTTTATATAGCTGGCTGCATGGCTTCTATCATAATGTAATAATGTTAGTAGCCGCATGGCTACAAACAATTGTAGCCGCATGGATTTGAAAGCATGTTGCATGCTTTTCCTTTAGCATGCATTGAATGCTTCCTTGGAAAAGCATCTCAATGTTTCCTTGGAGCCGCATGGAATTTGAAGCCGCATGGGCTGAGAAGGGAGAGCACTTAATGCATTCAAATGCACTTTTCTAGTGCAATTTTTTCCAAGTTCTCTAAGCTCAGCCGCATAGGCTTAAATCCATACCATTTGTCCTTATATGCATTTTGTCCTATTATACACTATATAATTGGAAGCACAGCCGCATAAGTTCCTGAGAGTTTAATGCATTTTGCATTTGAGACCTTACTTTTAATGCTTTTGCATTTAAACCTCACCTTTATAACTTAATGCATTTTGCATTTAAGACCTCACTTTATGACTTAATGCATTTTGCATTCAAGTCTTTACTTTATAACTTAATGCCTTGAAGGCACTAACCTGAGCTAAAATGCATGCATGCTTGACAAGCCTTCACGTGGGCTTGGAGATAAGCCAACCGCATGGCCATTTTTTTTTTATTTATTTATTTATTTGTTTGTTTGTTTGTACTTTCATGCAAGCAATGTGAGGGTGAGCCGCATAGGCTCCCTTCTCCCACTATTTAATATTTTGGCCACGTGAACCATTAATTAAAGGGTTCACGTGTACCACTTTTCTTATTGCATTGATTGTGAGGGGTCCCACATAGCTTCCTTTAGTTGACTTGCTTGCTAAAGTGGGAGTTGCATTTAATGAGGGTCCCACTGTCTTTTGTCTTATTTGATTTTATGGCATATTTATTGTTTCCTGGCCGCATGGGGTCCCTCCCACTCTTGGCCGCATGCACTATTGTATGCTAGCCGCATATGGCTTGCTGGCCTTAAATGTTTGACTAATTGCATTTAAATAATTTCGGAGCCGCATGGGTGGCCTCCCACTCTCTTTGACCGCATGTTTGTTCTTCCACTTTTGGACCGCATGGGTCCCACTTTGATTGTTTAAATGTTTTATTTGCCTGAATTGTGGTCCGAATTTTTTCCCACTCCCAACATGAAAGTTGTAGAGTTTCTCCTTGGCTTCAGGAATATATATATTATTAATGTATTATTATTTAATTGTGCAAGTTTCTCTCCTCCTTGATAATTGGCATGACTTGATAGTGACCCGCCGTGGTGCACTCCCGACATGATAACTTGACCTGATAAATTGACATGATAACTTGATAAGTGAACTTGACATGATAATGATAGTGGCCCGTCGTGGCGCACTCCTGACAAGAATTAATTAGTATCCTGACACCGTGGGTGTTGTATTGAATGTGCTTGTATAAGCTACCGTCAAGTCTTGCATCATGTCTAGGACATGAATTCCTGATTTCCCACGGTCAGGGATTCATATTGAATCTGGCTAGGTTAATGACTAGATTGATCAAGTAGTTCATGGAGAGACTTTCCCAGTTACCTGTTGCCCCTTTGACCCCGGCCTTATATATATATACATGGGATTTGTTGCTATCCGTCGAGATGAGCGCACTTCCAGCCCGCCGTCGAGTGTGGTACCTTAGGACACATGTATCTTACTACAGTGTGTCTGCTATATCATGCTATCTTTTTCCTTTTCTTTGCTGGGGTCACTCAGGTAGTAACAAACGGGTAATTGGACTTGGAAGAATCTCGTTGCATCTTGCTAGTAACTAGGCCTGTGATAACCCTAGTTAGTTAAAGTATCAAGCCGTACTTATTGCTTGGCCGTGAATGTTGCATGGAGTTCAATCTGTCTAGTCTTGTCTTGATCTTGTACATGATTGTTACATATCCTGATTTCTTATTTTATCCTGTCGATAAATGGTGGGAGAAACCAAGTTCTGTTCAGACGAAGGGTTACAACCCCGGTCCTTGTTTGGTTTACGGGTTGTAACCTGGTTATCTGAATAGTCCCATGGTCATCCCATCGTATATCACCTTCCCAGTTCTATTTATTTAACATGTTCTCCAGTTTACTTTATGCTCAATGATGATTTACTTACTGTCTTCCTATGTTCGGGACAAGTGCATTAGTACTGCACAAATCTCGATCCTCCTTTACTTACTTGCTTGTTGTTTGCCTATAATTGCTGGTTTTAAGTTCATAGTTCGGCCTCCTTTGTGGTACTTGCTATTTGGGGTCTGACCCCACTGGTTTTGCATGGCCAGGTTCTGATAGAAGATCCCGAAGGATCTACCGTACCATCTACTCGACGGTGACCAGCCGGAGCACCAGAGTGCCTCAGTGGGTTTCTTCTTCATTCTCCCACTGATATGTAAATTCTTCTCTTGTAACGTTTAGCCCCGAGCACGTGTTTAGCTCGTGTTTTGGTATTTTCCTTGATATTGTAGCCTACGGACAATAACATGATATGTGTATTCTAGACTATAGCTAGTCCTTATCATGTACGACTAATACTCTAGCTAGTCATCAGCTTTGTGGTACTGGCTTCATGATCATTCATGTATATATGGTTCGGGACGCCTTACTATTGTATGTATGATGATCGTACTCTTTGCTCTTGTATAATTGCCTGTGATTGAGATACCTAGGATTGTTAAACCATAGGATTGACTGATGGCTTGTAAAGTAACCCCCATGTCTTGACAGCTTATACGTGATTTCAGAGTATTAACGTACTTTGGGATTGCGTAGCTGGCTGTGTCCGCCTCCGTCCAGTATTCTGGTTCTGGGGCGTGACATGGTTTTAGTGGTGGCGCCATGCAGGTCTGAATCTCGATTTTCAGATTTGTGGGGGTTACCATGTTTAGATATCTCAATCACGATTATCCTTATTGATCTCCTTCGGATTATTCTCTACCTCTGATACTTGACTTGATATCTGTTTTGATCATTGATCATTCCTGATCCCATGATTTGATCTTGTGCCCTTCAACTTTCAAGGGCACTGTTCTTGATCCTTCAGATTATCTTGTTCGTGTTTTGCCGAGGGCAGCTCAGCATTCTTCAGCCAGGCCAGTTATGGAGGATCAGTCTCAGCATGCAGGCAGAGATGTCAGTCCATTCCGATCAGCCAGTCGCTTTTGTCTTCGTATCTTGAGACAGGTGATAAAGTTCATGCATCTGTTTCAACTACGATGACACGTCCTGGGTAGAATCATGTCTTGAACTAAGTCATTGGTACCGACTTACCTTGAGGCTTGACTTTTATCCATTTTTGGGAGTCAGCTTAGGCCAGCGAGGACGTTGGTTTCTACACAACTGACTCAGGAGACATACTGATCCATATGCCTCCAGCCCTTCTTGATCATGATTGTATTTACTCTTGTACATTTATTTACCGCTTACGCATTTATTTACATTACTGATTGTTTTACTTTATTTATATGCCATGATTGATTTATTGAGATTGTTGAGTTTCCTGGAGCTTTTGTTTTGTTATCTTACTCGACTAGCCTCAGGAAATTCCGAGGACGGAATTTTTCTAAGGTGTGGAGAGTTGTGAGACCCGTCTCACTGTATCAGTATTTTATACGGATACATATTTATTTGAGCCGTATTTCGTATTTCTCGATTCGTGTGATATTTTAAAATTTTCCAAGATATAGGAATTTCATGACTTGGTTTAACTTGGACTTGGTTTTATTTGGTTCGGTTCCACTTTGACTTGGTTTGGTTTAGTTTGGTTCTTTATGAGATGAGGTGTATGGTTTAGATTGAGTGGAGAGGAATGAATGGTGGAGATTGCTTGGGCTTGTTATATAAGCCACCTACCACTCTCTCTCCTCCATTAATTTCATTTCCATCTTCATCTTCTTCCTCCAGTCCAAGGCAAGTACACCTTGCCGAATGTTGGACGATCTTAATTTCGTTTGTTCCATTCTCTTCCTTGTTATATTCTAAGCTTGTTTAGAACTTGGACTTTTCCAATTTGATGGCTAGATTGTTGTAGATCTAACTTTGAAGTAATTTCGGTTTTTATGGATTTTGATCTGTTAAACTTGCATGTTCTTGTTGTTTGATGGTTCCATGTTGTAGAAAATTTCGTTCTACCCCATTTTGACCTATGGAAGTTCAAATTTTGACTCCTGTGGGAAATTGGGTGGTGCGGAGAAGCCATGGTATTTTCCATGAACCTCTCTTCAGTTGGCAACAAATTGTTGCTGGCTTGCATTTGTTTTGGCCGCAGGAGTCTTGCCTAGCCGCATGGGCATGACAGCATTAATTATTTTCTGACATGATGTCACTTAATAGCAAGCATAGTAATTTGGGCAAGGCCTAATAATTATTTGCCACGTACAGCTTGCATTTCATGCATATAATATAGTGGAGAGCCGCATGAATTATTAATGTTTTAGCCGCATGAGAATTTTATATAGCTGGCTGCATGGCTTCTATCATAATGTAATAATGTTAGTAGCCGCATGGCTACAAACAATTGTAGCCGCATGGATTTGAAAGCATGTTGCATGCTTTTCCTTTAGCATGCATTGAATGCTTCCTTGGAAAAGCATCTCAATGTTTCCTTGGAGCCGCATGGGATTTGAAGCCGCATGGGCTGAGAAGGGAGAGCACTTAATGCATTCAAATGCACTTTTCTAGTGCAATTTTTTCCAAGTTCTCTAAGCTCAGCCGCATAGGCTTAAATCCATACCATTTGTCCTTATATGCATTTTGTCCTATTATACACTATATAATTGGAAGCACAGCCGCATAAGTTCCTGAGAGTTTAATGCATTTTGCATTTGAGACCTTACTTTTAATGCTTTTGCATTTAAACCTCACCTTTATAACTCAATGCATTTTGCATTTAAGACCTCACTTTATGACTTAATGCATTTTTCATTCAAGTCTTTACTTTATAACTTAATGCCTTGAAGGCACTAACCTGAGCTAAAATGCATGCATGCTTGACAAGCCTTCACGTGGGCTTGGAGATAAGCCAACCGCATGGCCATTTTTTTTCATTTATTTATTTATTTATTTGTTTGTTTGTACTTTCATGCAAGCAATGTGAGGGTGAGCCGCATAGGCTCCCTTCTCCCACTATTTAATATTTTGGCCACGTGAACCATTAATTAAAGGGTTCACGTGTACCACTTTTCTTATTGCATTGATTGTGGGGGGTCCCACATAGCTTCCTTTAGTTGACTTGCTTGCTAAAGTGGGAGTTGCATTTAATGAGGGTCCCACTGTCTTTTGTCTTATTTGATTTTATGGCATATTTATTGTTTCCTGGCCGCATGGGGTCCCTCCCACTCTTGGCCGCATGCACTATTGTATGCTAGCCGCATATGGCTTGCTGGCCTTAAATGTTTGACTAATTGCATTTAAATAATTTCGGAGCCGCATGGGTGGCCTCCCACTCTCTTTGACCGCATGTTTGTTCTCCCACTTTTGGACCGCATGGGTCCCACTTTGATTGTTTAAATGTTTTATTTGCCTGAATTGTGGTCCGAATTTCTTCCCACTCCCAACATGAAAGTTGTAGAGTTTCTCCTTGGCTTCAGGAATATATATATTATTAATGTATTATTATTTAATTGTGCAAGTTTCTCTCCTCCTTGATAATTGGCATGACTTGATAGTGATCCGCCGTGGTGCACTCCCGACATGATAACTTGACCTGATAAATTGACATGATAACTTGATAAGTGAACTTGACATGATAATGATAGTGGTCCGTCGTGGCGCACTCCTGACAAGAATTAATTAGTATCCTGACACCGTGGGTGTTGTATTGAATGTGCTTGTATAAGCTACCGTCAAGTCTTGCATCATGTCTAGGACATGAATTCCTGATTTCCCACGGTCAGGGATTCATATTGAATCTGGCTAGGTTAATGACTAGATTGATCAAGTAGTTCATGGAGAGACTTTTCCAGTTACCTGTTGCCCCTTTGACCCCGGCCTTATATATATATACATGGGATTTGTTGCTATCCGTCGAGATGAGCGCACTTCCAGCCCGCCGTCGAGTGTGGTACCTTAGGACACATGTATCTTACTACAGTGTGTCTGCTATATCATGCTATCTTTTTCCTTTTCTTTGCTGGGGTCACTCAGGTAGTAACAAACGGGTAATTGGACTTGGAAGAATCTCGTTGCATCTTGCTAGTAACTAGGCCTGTGATAACCCTAGTTAGTTAAAGTATCAAGCCGTACTTATTGCTTGGCCGTGAATGTTGCATGGAGTTCAATCTGTCTAGTCTTGTCTTGATCTTGTACATGATTGTTACATATCCTGATTTCTTATTTTATCCTGTCGATAAATGGTGGGAGAAACCAAGTTCTGTTCAGACGAAGGGTTACAACCCCGGTCCTTGTTTGGTTTACGGGTTGTAACCTGGTTATCTGAATAGTCCCATGGTCATCCCATCGTATATTACCTTCCCAGTTCTATTTATTTAACATGTTCTCCAGTTTACTTTATGCTCAATGATGATTTACTTACTGTCTTCCTATGTTCGGGACAAGTGCATTGGTACTGCACAAATCTCGATCCTCCTTTACTTATTTGCTTGTTGTTTGCCTATAATTGCTGGTTTTAAGTTCATAGTTCGGCCTCCTTTGTGGTACTTGCTATTTGGGGTCTGACCCCACTGGTTTTGCATGGCCAGATTCTGATAGAAGAGCCCGAAGGATCTACCGCACCATCTACTCGACGGTGACCAGCCGGAGCACCAGAGTGCCTCAGTGGGTTTCTTCTTCATTCTCCCACTGATATGTAAATTCTTCTCTTGTAACGTTTAGCCCCGAGCACGTGTTTAGCTCGTGTTTTGGTATTTTCCTTGATATTGTAGCCTACGGGCAATAACATGATATGTGTATTCTAGACTATAGCTAGTCCTTATCATGTACGACTAATACTCTAGCTAGTCATCAGCTTTGTGGTACTGGCTTCATGATCATTCATGTATATATGGTTCGGGACGCCTTACTATTGTATGTATGATGATCGTACTCTTTGCTCTTGTATAATTGCATGTGATTGAGATACCTAGGATTGTTAAACCATAGGATTGACTGATGGCTTGTAAAGTAACCCCCATGTCTTGACAGCTTATACGTGATTTCAGAGTATTAACGTACTTTGGGATTGCGTAGCTGGCTGTGTCCGCCTCCGTCCAGTATTCTGGTTCTGGGGCGTGACAATAAGCATTCTTCATACTATATGCATAATTTTGGTAGTTTATTTTGAAACTTCAAAAAATCAAAAGAGCTTCCAAAGGTCTAGGGTTTTCCTTTTTCTTTTTTTTTCTCCCTTCTTTTTTTGCAATGAGATTTGTAATTATGGTATGTGAAAATCCTTTTCAACGGTATTGGTATCTCAGTCAATGCCGCAAACCACGTACATAAAAATAATGTTGGAGTCGGAATTTTGATTACTCGAATTACTAGTAGGCAAGATGCTGTTTTCTATATAAGCATTCTTCATAAGATATGCATAATTTTGGTAGTTTATTTTGAAACTCCAAGAAATCAAAAGAACTTCCAAAGATCTAGGGTTTTTCCTCTTTTGCAATGTGATTTGTACTTATGGTATGTGCAAATTATCTTTATATTGGATGTATGGTAATTGCAAAGTGCCTATGTTATGGGAAAAAGCTATTGTTCTCTTTCACATTAGTGCTATTCTCATCTTATAGAAGAAACTGTTCATGTGGCCTTAAAGCTTAAGAAGTTCAATTTGAACTCTTAAGTTCAGAACAACCAAATCAAGAGAAAGATCTGAAACTTGTAGCAGACCAGTTCTAGACATCCACTGATGATAAATATTAAAATATCATCCATGTACTTGTGAAAATCATGAGGCAAGTTAAGAAATCCCACTTTACACCTATCTGTGCATTGAAATCATGTTTGATGAAGTAAAATTTGCTTCATTTGATTCGTTTTGATTAGGGGGTGTTAACTGTTAAGGGGCCACACTCTGAGTGAGAACCCCTGCTAGGGCTCGGCTCTCTAAGAAAAAATAGAGCTCGAGCTGTTGGACGAGTCTAAAATTATGCTCAAGCTCGGTTGTCTAAGATATTCGCTAGCTGCTCGTTTAAACTTGAAATATTGACGAGCTTGAATTACAGGAAAGCTTAAGCTCGAATTGAGCTGGTTATGAACTCATAGGTTTGTTCCAAACTAAGTATAGCTCAATAAGCATACTATCAATCTGAACGCGTTCAAAACTTTAAATGAATTTTATACCAAATTGGAGAAGTATATTAGTGTAAATTATTTTTATATGAATATATAAATAAAAACGAGCTGCCTCGCGAGCTTACGAGCTCTCGTGTTTGGGCACTTTTATCTAACATCTTTTCTTCGAGCTGAGCTCGAGCCGGCTAGCGAATAGCTTGTGTTGTCAACGAAACAATGAAACCGTTCTCCCAAACCAAGAAGCTGCGAGAGAAACGAACAAAAGCGAACAAAACTAAATCATCAATAATCACAAAAGAACCAAACACAAACACAAGTAATTTTTACGTGGAAAACCCTTTAAAAAAAACACGAGACGATCGAAGTCCAACCCTGAAATGCCTCCACTAATAGAATAAGAAATACACCAACTCCTTACAAGCTTCTCAGCGATCCAAACGGATCCCCACAACTCCTTGAAATAGAAAATTGATTACAAACTCATAAAGACGACGAGAAAGAATCACCCGAAAACGATCTCTTCTTCGAAATAGCCGTCAACCCCTCTCTCTCCCCCAAAAGTTGTAACCTTGATAATACTCATCAACTTGCATCAACTTTTTATAAACCCTTGCATGGATTAGGGTTATCATATATTGGAAATCTATATATGGAAGACCAACATATATGAAAAGTCTAATATATTCAATCATATATATATGGTCAAAGTCAAGATATGAAAATCCAATCATATATAAGCTTACCATATATGGAAGTCTAATTATATGGAAAGTCCAACATATGAAAGATCCAATCATATATATATATATGATCAAAGTCAAAGATATGGAAATCCAATCATATATATATATATATATATATATATGCTTACCATATATGGTCCAATATATGGCGTCGACGCACTCCCCGAGCTTCTCTGGCACACGGATGGCACTCGTCACACTCCGGGGTATTCTCCACATAGGTTGGAACCCCACCGAACTCCAACAGCTTGGTTATTTAACAACTACATGTCAATGATTATAATAGTTATAGCTCTTAAACTGATGTTTAGACGACGGTTTGAGTAAACTAAATATCAGTATCTTAAAGAAGTTTAGGATTAAGTGCAGTTGATAGGTAACTAATTCAATTAAATCACCCTGAAATTTTGCGGAAAAGCTTGGCTTTTTCTTATGTTGTCACTTCTTTCTTATGTTGCTAAAATATAGTTCGCTTCACCTGCTTTCAAAGTAATTTCAATCATACATTTCACATAAGATGTTGTGGTGTTCACTATACGAATGTACATTTCAGGTAGAACTTGAACAGGATAATATTGTAGCTGGAACTAAACGAATGATGTACATGTAATAAGCATCAAATTTAGGCACGATTAGAAGGTTCTAAGTCGATCATAAATGAAAATGTGAAAATGGATGTAGTAGTAGTGATAACACTGCACAAGAACCACTAACAAATTTGTCTCCTAGGATGCACGGATGTGTGTCATACCCGTGCCCAACTTGTGCGGAGCACAAACAATCCTACTTTTTGTGTCAAGTTTGAAATCTGTTTCCATCTTGAATGAGCTAAAATAGGTATTCAACACTTGTTGGAGCCAGATGCCTAACTGACACAATCAGACACAACCTGTTGTGTTCAGTCTCATATATGTTCGTCTCTGATGTATTTTTAAGTGGTTGGCTCCTTTATTGTGTATTGTGGTAGTTTGATGGAACTTGTGTAATTGTAATAAATATGTTAATCCTGTGTACATATTGCCATGTCACTGTCCCACATTTTACAAATTTACCATTTTCAATGTCTATCTCAATATTGTATCCTGTCTTCGTGTGCGTGCTTTTGTATCTCCTGTTACTATTTTTAGGATATGATGAATAGATAATAAGTTTTATGGAAATCAAAAGCTTCTTAGGAGGGTGTGGATCAGAATATAGCGAGTGGTGAACATAACGGAGATTTTGACGGAGCCCAATTGATTTTGTGATGGGAGATGAGTGTATGATGTGAATTTGTTCATAAAAAGAGGACTAATAATATAAAATTATGTCCTTGTATTACCAGACATCACTTTAATTACATTTGTTTTGCCAATGATATCAAAATGTAAGGGAAAAGTGCCAATGGACAGTTTGCAATTGTACATTGTATCCACAGAAGAATATACTCTTTCGTCTTTTGTGATTTGGGTGCCTTCATTTACCCTTAGGAAGTCTTCCAAACCTGGAGTCTTACCAAGATCAGCCAAATAATTACGAAAGGTATCTGTACTATGTTTTAAAGGCTTGCTATATTATATTGTGATTTGCAAGATTATCATGACAGTGAAGTCAACTTTTGTTAGATTCACTTAAAGACTTGAAGTATAATGTTTCTCAGGTTAAACAAATATTTTTTAGGTTTGGGTGCAATGGTGCAATAGCATTTGCAATGAAGATAAGGTATGAAGGGCCCTTATTCATTACCGTTTCCTCGTATATATTGGCTTCTTTTAGGCCATGTTTGGTTCACGGAATCATGGGATTAGGAAAGGAAAGTAATTACTTTCCTAAGTTTGGATGCCAAAGAAAATGTTCGGGAAAGGAAACTGATTCCCAAGGGAAAAGAAAATTGGGAGGAAAGCGGTTCCCTCCACCCACCAATAGAAGTGTGAAAATAATGGTGGATGCCAAAGAAAATTAGGGATTCACTTTCCCACTCCAGGGATTCACTTTTCCTCTCAATTTCCTTAGCCTTTCCAAACACCTGAAAGGAAAATGGATGGGAATTACAATTTCTCAAAGGAAATGAAATGAACAAGGAATTGATTTCCTTTCCTTTCCTTTCCGAGGACCAAACGAGGCCTTAGTGTTATGCCTAGGCTGAGGGACGAGCCTTGTAGCTTTTATCTGTTCCTAAACTGTACTATAGGGTTTTGAAGTAGTAGGCTGTGATTGGCGATTGCTATGATCTAAACAGTTCCTAAACTGTACCAACGGTGTAAGATTGGAGAATGCATCCACCATTAGAAGTGTGAAAGCCTGTGAAGATTCTTCAAAACCTGTTATGCACCTGAATCGGATGTGTATTCGCTACGGGTGCGGCCTGATTCACACCAGATACTCCCAATTGATCTCATTTAGAAATAACGTAAAAAAAATGTCCCTGATGCATCATTATGATACATCTGGAACATCAGAAGTAAGGTGGCAGCATGAATAACAAAACTTTTCATTCTGATCTTGATAGAGGAAAGACGGAAGAGGCAGTGATGGACAGTCAATAGCTGTGTCCATTATATATCTTAGAAACATATGGAGTTCTTTGTTGGATTAAGGTAACACTCTTTGAGGACCTGAACTCGATACTTTGATAAAATATACCTATATATAGGTATATTTTATTAGTCACCTAATCCAAAAGGAAACCATTCTACCTTCTAGGCTTCTACTTGACATTAATATGACTATATATGTTTTGAAAACTAAAGGACAGAATTCAGAATAACATGTGTACCTTATGGATCTATATTACTTCTTACATAAAAGTTTGGCATAAAATTTGGAAAATCCAAAACCCAAATCTGAATCTGGAAACAAGGGGTTTGGGTTCATGTAACTTGCATTTCTTAGTGGCTTTGGACCCAGGTGTAGTTCCTACAAAATTGAAATGGATGCAAAATGGATCCAACACTTTCTTAACCCATTGCCACCCCTATTCTGTGGGAGTAGTGGGAGAAAGTTTGAAGAACCTTCGTATGGCAATATGGAGGTAATAGGAATGACTTTTGAGACACTCATCCATCATATCGGATAAGATTCTTTCGACATTTCTTTCTTGCGCTGGTTATTTGTCTACTATCTTTGTTCCGAAATATGTAAACATATCCAGCTATTCTATTACTCTCCTCCCAATAACTGTTATGTAAATTTGATATGATGATATATGTGCACAAGGTACATCTGTATCTGTATATCGTTTTGACATTAAAACAAAATAAGTTGACTTCTCATCAGGGCCGGTCTAGATGTTTTCGCGGCCCAGGACATGCCCTTTGGAAGAAAAAAACTGAAACCGTTTTAAAAAAAGAAACAAAATGCTTCTACTAGGCCTTGAACCCATGACCTTTTACATAACATGTATAAGTGAAAACCAACTACACTAAGGCTGTGTTTGATTGGGCTTTTTTTTCCATGGAAGATATTTCCATCACAAATTTTCCACCAATTGTAGTGTTTGATAGCTTATATTTTCCATGTAATTATTTTCCAAAAAACTATCATTTTCCATATTTTCATCTAAAATGGTGGAAAATGAAACTTGTCCAACCCATAGGAAAATATCATTTTCCATGGAAAATAACTATTTACCATGGAAAATAATGACAATCAAACACTCAAATTAAGTTTTCCATGGAAATTTTTTAAAATTCCATGGAATTTTTTTCCTAGGAAAATAATTCCATGGAATTAATTTTTTTTCCATATCTTTTCCACCTTGCAATCAAACGCACCCTAAGTATGTTACCATGTTGTTTTGTCTTCATAATAATATTTAACATATTACAAAGGTTATATATATATATATATATATATATATATATATATATATATATATATATATATATATATATATAATTTTATTTTTAGGCCCTCCTATTTCATGGGCCATGGACGGTCGCCTTGGCCGCCCTGGGCCAGGGCCGGCCCCGCTTCTCATGATTTTTGTTTCTTACTATTATTGAATTTTATCTGCATTTGTATTCTTAATTTATCATTTACCACAATTTTCTCTTCTTGTGACAGTGTAGGGCCATATGAAGGGACGCAAACTCTCCCTCCAAATGCAACCAAGTACATCCTCTATTCTCTTAAGCCAAAGTTGAGATTTCTGTGAACTCTGAATTTTATTGCTTTCCTTTTATGTGTAGGATTTGTTCTTTTTTTTCCCCTTGCCAATAGTTTATGTTTATGCAAAAGGATATGCACAAGCATATCGTTGGTGGCATGTTTTTTTCCTATACATTCTTTTTCAAGATGCAAAGAATGTCATGCATTGGTCATCTTTAGTTCAATGAAAGATTCCCTTCATAAGTTTCATAATGTTACTATTATTTGAAAATGGAAGTTAGAAGAGATGTCAGTTAGGTTTACTATTATTGATGGAATGCCATTCCTTTTCACGCTTTTGGCCTAATATGTCATGCCCTAAAGCAAATTGTATCATCGTACCTTTTTGTGTGTACTCTTTTTTAGTTTAGAAAAACTTAGAAGGTGCTGCTCGTTTGAATTACCTTGAACTGCATAGCCAGGGCCCAGATGGTAGGTCTAATTACCCGTCAACTTCTCATCTAGGTTTTATGGCTTGACCCTCATGCCGGCCCGGCTCTAGGATAAGCCCAACAAGTCCGCGGGCTTGGGCACCCCCTATTCATAGGGGAACCATTCCCGCCAGGGCCAACAAGTAGGCCTGGGCAAAAAACTCATGCCCACTTTCAACCATGCAAAGAAAAATTAGCGAGAAAACTAGAAATTGGTTTCTAAGTTCTAACCCTTGGTCAGTCCTTCCTCTCTCTCCCCTCCTCTTTTCTTCTTTCTTTTTTCTCGCGCCGGCTCAGAGAAATCTCATCCGCCGTCCGCACCGAAGCCCGACAAACATCTAGGTATTCTTCTCTGACTTTACTCCTCCCCCGCTAATTTCTCCGTCTGTTTTGTTGAGGATCCCAAATTAGAGCAAAAAAATTTCATGGTGCTACTGTCCCACCACTCCAACCTCAGCATCATGTATGTTAAAAAAGAACCAAACAGTTCCACAAGAATAAGAAGCCCCCACGGTTCCACCTCTCTAATCTCAGCATCAATGCATCATTGCCATCATCTAATCTCCATCTTCTCCATTAACTAAAATCCATTAATGTGAAAGTAAAGCACCAACTGCTAATTTGTTTTCTCAAAGTTTGATGTGAAAGTAAAATCCATTCCAGACTTCCAGTCCACTTATCTCAAATTTTGATGTCCTCAGTAATTCAGTATATTGTTATCTCAAATTAGAATTTATTTAAACAATTAGGCTTAATTGCTAATTGCTACCCTCAACTATCACACTTTTTCAAGTTGATACCCTAAACTTTTTTTCGTAACAGATTGATATCTCAACTATTTTTTTTTTTTTCAACTTAATACCTAACATTTTAAAAAATCCCAAAATGCCCTTATCCCTTCCCTCCCTCCACCCCCTCCCCCACTCCGGCCACCCCCCTGCTAGCTCCGGCCGACCCCCCCCTCCTCGCTTCCGGCCGACCTCCCCCCCCCCCCCTTCGCTTCCGGGCCACCTCATGCCCCCGCCTCCCGCTCCGCACCCCCCTTCCCAGCCCCCCTCCTCCCGCTGCCGAGCCCTAGGGAGAGGCGGGAGCGGGCGGACGGCCGGAGCGAGAGGGGGGGGATGGCCTGAAGCGAGCAGGGGGGGTGGGCGGGGGGGAGCTGCGGCCGGAGCTAGCAGAGGGGGGGGGGGGGCGAAGCTAGCACGGGGGAGGGGGGTTAGGGGTAGGGGCATTTTTGTCCAAAATAATATCCGGGTATCAAGTTGTTACAAAAAAAAGTTTAGGGTATCAACTTGAAAAAGTGTGATAGTTGAGGGTAGCAATTAGCAATTAAGCCAAACAATTAAATTCCATATCTTGACTATTGTTAGATAGTAGATCCTTGTACAAAAAACTTAATTACATAGCATGCAGTGATTAATTGGTTGTTAATATGATCTAAATTTATAGGCTTAATTGCAACTTGATACCCTCAACTATGTCAGTTTTTCAACTTCATACCCTAAACTTTTTTACTCAACAACCTAATACCATCAACTATTAAATATTTTCAACTACATACCCTAAAAATCAAAAAACCCAAAAATACGCCTGTCCCCTACCTCCCCCCCCCTTTGGCTACCCCTGCTCTCCCCCCTCCGGCCACCCCCGCCCCCACCCTCCCCCATGGCTGCACCCCCTACCCTCCCCCCCTTTACCCCCCCCCCCCCCCCGCACGGCTGCTCCCCACCCTCCGCCTCCGCCCCCGCTCCACCCCAGGCTGCACCACCCCCACTCCACCCCAGGCTGCACCACCCCCACGCCCCCTCCTTCTCCTCGGGCGCGCGTGCAGGTGGTGGCTGGAAGGGGGGCGGGGTGGCTAGAAGGGGGGTGGCTGGAAGGGGGGGGGGCGGGGTGGGTGGGGCAGTCGTGGGGGGAGGGGGTGGACGGAAGGGGGGGCAGGGGGTGGCCGGAAGGGGGGGGGGGAGAGGATTGGGAGGGTGTAGTTTTAAGTTTTTAAGAGGGCATTTTTGTCCAAAAAAATTTCGGGGTATTAAGTTGTACCAAAAAAAAAAGATTAGGATATGAAGTTAAAAAACTGATATAGTTGAGGGTATCAAGTTGCAATTAAGCCAAATTTATACTATACTTAGATTTGTATCATTGTATAGATACCATGACAAGAAAATGAAGATGATAAGGATCGAGTGGGATTCCGACAACAAAATTCCGAATGCTTTTGTTGCTTATCGAATTTTATTGAATATACCGGTCACGGCTTCGACGTAATGAGCTTTTCTAATTTGAAGTTGATAAAAAATTACCTTCGGACCACCATGTCACAAGAAAGATTAAATGGATTAGCTATTATCTCAATTGAAAATGAGCTATTAGAGAAGCTCAAGTATGATCACCTAATTGAAGAATTTGCTTCAAAAAAATACAAGTAAAAGCATTTTTCTTTGAACCGGATTGTATTAGTTTATAAAGTATTATCCTAACTGGACTTACTTTTTTGTTATTATTATTTTATGGTACAGTTCAAGCTAAAAGTACAATATAATCTTGATTTTTTTTAATCTATATGCTTTTATTGTAATTATTTTTTCACTAAGGATGAAAGGCAACCTAAATTACTTTCGACTATGGCAACCCAAGCCCCCGGGCCGGCCATACCCTCATGCTCATAGCTATCTTAGCTAGAATTTTGGCACAAACATTAAGGGTTGACATGAGTTTGACAACCGGTCATAAGACCTTTGTCAATTTCTTTATTGAGCTTTCTTCTGTGCTCCAAACCTCCACGAGAATTGATTAGGTTTCGGAGGCTTCGTCCACAAGCCCCCACAAGAAGCGTTGTCCCCTCGACCCCCGCTTGTTGACTGATCAGTGGGACCCCCACGAGGGACGTTGTCCCCTTGACCCCCGCCTGCTGACTGGGCAGCGGGATCCGCAAGGGGACGTTGCCCCGCTTGACCCGTTAATAGGTCCGGAGATATCTTCAAAGGTTGATGGTGCCAATGCTTCCAAATTGCCGGTTAATTGAATTACTGACTAGGGTCATACAAATGATTTAAGATTCAAGATGCAAACATTATCCCTGAAAATAGATCATCTTTTTTGTATAAAAAAATAAAAATGCAAAAATAAATAATAAGAAATTAAAAAAAAAGGATAAGAGACTGGTGGGTTTTTAATGCAAAAAACTAATTCTTATAGGAAGATTGAAAAAAAGGGATAAATTTGCATAAAAAATTATATACTACGAAAACGCCAAACGATCGGGCGTTTTTGCTGCTAAAATACACTAGTCTATCTTGCGTAGTCCCTCTGTAGGAAAATTTTCCAAATTTCTCATCCTCCAGCAATTTGTTGAAAAATCATCCCTCTACCGAAATTTTTCTATTATATAACATACTTATTACTAGATAAATGGAAAGCATCTTTTAGCACCTACTAAGGGATATTCCTTTCCCTTTCATCCACTCTATTTCTTCCCTTCTTCTTAACATGAATATATATTTGGGGTGGGCCTTAAGCCTCGTTTGGTAGACTGTAATGTAATCGTAATCGCAATGTAATCACATGAAAAAAATTATCGTTTGGTACACTGTAATGTAATCGTAATCGCAAAGTAATCACATGAAAAGAAAAAAAAAATTATGTGATTACATTTACAGCGTACCAAACGGGGTCTTAGTCTGTAGCAACTATCAGGCTTTTCTAGAAATTTGCTTCCCTTTTGGGTGGGTCATATATGAAATGAATTTTAACTGTGTTATGTGCTACAGTTTGTTCTTTATTGTGTTTTTTGTGTGCCTGAGTAAGGTGACTATATGTTTAAATGGTGGGGATTGATTGTATATACTTATTACTAAATAGTTAAAAATTGCCTTTGTTGGCAATATAGACTCTTTTATACACATAGAAAGACATGGAAAGGATATTCTTCATTGCCATGTCATTTGAATTTTTTTGGGATGTGTCCCACTTCAAATAAATTGGGTTTGGGGTTCAGGTCCAAGACCCATTAACCTACCAACCTAGTCCATGTAATAATCATTTTAAGAACTCCATGTGTCCTGCTTAAAGCCAATTAGGTTTAGGTTTGGGTTCAAGTGGACTCACTAATATACCAAAGTAACCAAACCTGGTCCATGTAATGATCAGTTGAAATTTTCTGGATGTGTCCAATATGAAGTTAATTGGGTTTGGGTTTGGATCTACAAGTGGACCCGTTAACATACCAAACCCGATCCATGTAGTAATTATTTTTTGGATGATTATGGATGTGTCTCATTTAAAATTAAATGAGTTTGAATTCGAGTCCAAGTGGAACCAATTAATATACCGAATCCAGTCCATGTAATTATCACTTGAAAATTTCTGGACGTGTCACATTTAAAGTTAATTAGGTTTGGGTTAGGATCCTAGTGAACATGTTAACATACAGAACCGGGTCCATGTACCTAACGGCCCAAATCTATACCGAGACATACATTATATAAACTAGTAAAAGCACGTACGTTGCACGTAAAATAAAATTTCTTTTTTATAATCTTACCAAATTATAATTTAAATATAAATCAAGATTTGTTTTATATATATTTATAGTTTAATTAAGATTTATAAAAATTTAATTTTAATTTAATTATAATTTGTTATGGATATATGTGAATAAAAGATAGGGTTTCGGTTATGCAGAAGAAAAATAAAAAGAGAGTATTCGATTTTGCGGAAAAAAAATGAGAGAAAGTTTAAATTTTTACCTTCCGTAATTTCTAAAACTATAAAAATGTCCATGATATACATACGGTTTAGACGGCTCAATTTGAGCCGTTTTGAAGCCCCCTTATATAGTGGAAGATATAACCTAAAGAAGCGGAAGCCTCCTGGTTCTAGTGGTCAGCTGAAGACAGTGTATCTTGGCTGGGTGGGTTCGATTCCGTGGAAAAACGTATTATTCCTTCCAATTGTGGTGGAAATTTAAAAAAGAAGAAGAAGTAACGATGGTGACTAGGATGGAGGATGCTTGGGCACGTCTCAACGGAAGAGTGGTTGACATGAGAGTTGTGTGGTTGACATGAGAGTTGTGTGGTTCGGTAGGGTTCAGAATCTGGTGAGGAATATATACGGGAAATGTGTCCCTTGTTTCCGTCAGATGTAGGTTCCGATATGTTTCCATACTTGTATCACTATGCCCATTTTGCAAGGAGTAAATGTGAACGGTCTCTTAAAGTGCAGTGAGGAATATGATGACATGAATGGATGAACACAACTTTATTCTCTGGCAAGCCACATTGACAGCCAAGAAAAGTAAACGTTAAATGTCTGATTCACACGTCTAACCTGGATGGGATCATCTGATCTTGCCCTGTCGCTGGATGTCAATCGTCGAATGAGAACTTGTGGAAGATTGGTAACGAGCAAGTGGTTGTCATTCTGCGTTCTTTTATGTTAGATTCTATTTGTGTCTCAGAATTATTAGTAACTAAAATGAAAGCAAGCTGAAAGAAAGCGAAGTGTTGTTGGAAGACCATGGTTGAAATTGGAAGAAAGGATATGTTCTTCGGATGTTTTATTCTTCCTCCTCCTTTTTTGTACTGCTTTGGCGAAAGTCACGTTCAAGACTTCAAGTACAGGAATATCGTGTGGCCTATAAAATGAGATCCCAAGTCCTCGAAACCCTAGGAAGTACATTTCATTGACGGGAAGTTAACGATGGAAACGAAAGTACAGCTCGCTAGGAAATATGGAGCTGATTGTTTCCACCTCCATTCTTATTTTTCCGGTAACGATTTTGGTTCTCCAGTTTTACTGAAATTTGTAGGAGATATTAGTCATTCAAAAGGCTACAACTATATTGTTTTCAATGTTATCCGGCCCGGGGTAAGTCAGACAAGACTTCGGACTTGAGCAACCTCCCTATGGTTAGGTAATCCCAATAGAGGTCGGGGTTGCAGGTGACCCTCCAGAATTGGCCTACAATAAGGGTTAAGGGACAACCAAAACTAGTTTCGGATTCTGCCTCTGTTTAAATACTCATTGTGACCCCACATTTTTTATGCCAAGTACAGGAACTGATCATGCTGGGGATCCAAGCAAGGTTATAGCAACTGTCTCGCATAGGAACACAGAAGAGCTGAAGCTCGTCCGGCAAGCTTACTGTGCTCTCTACAACCAAGACATCCTCCATCTCCTCTCTCAAAAGAATAGTCTGTTTGCTGTAAGGAATCTGTAATTTGGGGTCATGTTAATGCCATCAGTCATATATGGCACATTGTCCTGATGATGAATGTTTCATGCAGAGGGTGGTGTATCTTCGCGTCAGCGAACCCCACGAGCGAGACGCCGAGATCGTCAGAGGGGCGCTCTTTGGCAGCAGTTTGGACCTCGACACGCTGACTGAGGTCATCTGCACTCGTCCTTCTGCAGGGCTTAGGATTGTCAGGGAAGCCTACCGTTCGCGATACATGAGCGATCTTGACGAGGATGTCTCATTCAAAATCAACGGCAGCAGCCTTAAAGAGGTACCGAATGGTGTTTGCGTGAAAAAGCATATGATATGTACTCTATAGTACTTATGCCGCTACATTACTTTTTCAATAACGCTAAATTTACTACCAAATTTTTACAATCTTCTTACAACCCACTTTCCCCTCCTCCGCTAACATGGTCCCATCCGGCCCCACCTACTACCAAATTCTTACAACCTTTTTGGGGGGCTTGGCCAGGTTCTTCTGGCAGTCTTGAAATCGTGCAGGTACGCTGGCGCCAGAGTCGAAGCAGGCATGGCAATGTGCGACGCAAAGACCCTCTACGAAGCGATCGAGAGCGGGAAGCACGTCGATCAGAGGAGCATCGTCTCGATCCTTGGCCAGAGAAGCACCGACCAGATGAAAGCGATCCTCTGCTCCTACAGAGAGCTCTACGGCCACGATTTCCTGAAGTTCCTGAAGAAGGACAAGTGCGGAGCGTTCGGAAAGCAGCTTCGCGTCGTCGTGCGGTGCATCCAGTCCCCTGAAAAGCAACTTGCCAAGCGACTGAGGAGGGCACTGATGAACTCCGACGCTCGAGAGGCTCTGATAAGAATCGTGGTGACGCGGTCGGAGATCGACATCGAGCGTATCAACGGTGCCTTCACTGCAAAGAGTCGATGGTCGTTAGATGGTGTCATAAGAAATGAGTTCAACAATAACAGTACTTCGCATACTGAAAGAGACTATAATTTGGTTGGGGATGTCCTTGTTGCGCTTCTAAAGCACTATTGAGGAGATACTGAGGCATATCGCATGGGTTCATAAGTTTGGTGCATACTATCATGAATAAAGAACGCTAGTCCAGTAATCTTCCTATTAAGTTTTCTTCCTTGAGCAATTGAAGTACTTTGAGTTTGAGTACCTATTATTGATTGTAGAGAAATATACAGTTGATTGTAGAGAAATATACAGAAGGAAAGCGAAATCTGGGCTAAAATTACAATTTGATAATCTCAACTATTAAAGTACTTCAACTTGGTAAGTCCAAATTTCGTCCTGAACCAAACAATATTTTGAGTTCCAATTACAAATCCAACGGTACCTTCAAATCCAAGCCAAAATCTTTACCAAACATGTTCTTACAATACATGATGAACCGAGAGAGAATTTTTCGAAGCCGAGAATGATACGAGACCATTTGGTAGTAGTTAATAGTTCACACATCTTTAAAAGCTTGAACACGTTTTTCTCCCTCCAAATATCTATATTTCTAATTTTTCGTACTAATCTTAATTTTCCTTCAGCCTTTGCACCGTAATCTCACATTTAGAATAGACATAAAGTAATATACTTTTCTTTTCATAATAAAAGTCATACAAATTCACAGTTTAAGACATGTAATTTATATAAATTCTCAATTCTGCTATTTCCAAAAAATAATATAGTTGATGCCAACTTCCAGTATGTGCCACCTGACATTACAACTGATATAGTAAATTTTAACTCAAAAAATTAATAACACAATTTTTTTAATATTAATGTTGATATTAATTTTAATATTATTGTTAATACTAGCGTTGAGTTAATATTAAGGCTAAATTGCAACTTGATACTCTCAACTATCACTGTTTTTTAACTTAATACCCTCAACTTTTATAGGCACTAACTTAATATCCTATCTCAACTTATATTCTAACTTGATACCCAAATTTTTTTTATTCCTAAACTACCCTCCCCTCCCCTTCCGACTGCTACTTCCTCCACCCCTCCCCTTCCCTTCCGGCTGCTACTTCCCCCACCCAGACCCTCCCTCGGCGGCCATCCACCACCAACCCCAACCCCCCCCCCCCCCCGGCCCCCCACCGGCGACCACCCCCACTATCCGCCCCCCACCAGCGACCACCCCCCCCACACGCCCCCAACCACCCCCTACGCCCCCCGACCCCACTGGCAACTTTCACGCCCAGCTCACGTAGGAGCGATCGTCCTCGCTAAGGCGTGATGTCGCACAAGACTAAGTTGTTCTCGTAAGGCCAAGTCCAGAAACGGCTGATTCGAGCTAGGCCACAGAGTCGCACAGAGTGTCTCCATTTGCAGCGGAAAGTAAAAGAACACCAGTTTGGACAAATTCAATCTCTTTATTGGTATTCAAGAAGTTTACAAGCGGCGCTAGGCCGAGTTTACAAGTATCTCAAGCTCTCTCTCTCTCTCTCTGAAACATAAAGGCATGCCAAGTGGCTTACAAGATGAAATAATTCATGACGATGTTCCAATACATTATGTCCTGTATATGGTGCTTCAGCTCCTTGCAACGCTCCAAGGCTCCAGAGTTAGCTCCGCGCCTTAGCACGTTCAAGGAAAGCTCCGCACCCGACGACGTCTCCTGCATCCTGCAAGCAAACTGTGGGGTTATCAGTACATTGTTATGCACTGGTGGGGAGGCTAGCTCGCCCACAATGCTATCATTACCAAACACGTTCTATTTACTTTTGTGCACCGTCTATCATTCATTGTCTTTCTAATCTTACATTAGGATCAGTTTTATGGCATATTTCATAACCTATCTCGTGTTACCGATTTTAAGTGTTTGCATGGAAATACATGCTCGACTTACCCATACTTACCGTCCGGTCTTCCCTGTCCAAAGTAAACCAAGTTAGTCAACAATTCATATATAACAACTTAACGTAATTCACGTAAACGTTCAGTGTCAAGGGCGTGTCCATGCCTCAGATTCTACGACGTGTTCTCGCTTACGAAGATACGTTATGTCCACGCCTCGTTCCGATGATCATTCTCCCTCGGATATTCCTACCTACTCAACCGGTCAGTTGTGTTACGCTCGAAAAGTTTTGTTCCAACTTCCATGTTCACTCAACTATTCAATTGTTTAGTTAACTTAGACTACTTTGTTTCAATACAAGGACTTGCACGTGGATTGCCACCAGCAAATCCACTTAATCTATATGCACCGGTCGCTGGCATAACAAGCCATTTTGGACATGTTTTCCCTTGGTATTCTTACCTATCATAGCGTGATGGCTGGTACACCTTGATATTCTTTTGAAATACCCGGTCTTACGTCTCCTGTGTGTCCGAGCCCACACACAGGCCGGCCCGTAAGCCATGATTCCGCCTAGGCCGGCCACGATGTCGCTGATCGTTGCCTTGGAATGCCTTATTGCTCCTTCCCCCGTATACGAGTGGGTTGTCCGCGACCATTTTGTATTGTCTTGTCATTTAACTTAACGGCTGTCTCTGAGCCATAGGCTGTCTGTGAGCCATAATGCGTTATCGACCAGGTTGGCGACGGCGTCCGTGCAGCGCGGGTAGCGAGCCCCGATGCACTTTTCCGTCATACCTGTCGCTAACCATTCCTTTCTTTCTTATCTTTTATTCATTCTTTCTTTTCTTTCTTTCACTTATTCGTTCGTTCATTGATTCATTCACGTATTCATTCATTCATTCGTTGATTCATTCATTCACTTATTCGTTCATTCGTTCATTCATACATTATGCAACTCCCTGTGCGGGAATCGTTTTGGTGACCCATCAGTCCCGAAGTCTTCCAATGTTGCTATACTCTACTCGGAATGACTATGTCGATAGTCTTCCCGTTTTATTGTTGTAAACCATTCATTGTTTCATTTTTGAACGCATAAGGAACTTGAAATGTAAGCTTGTGCCTTGGCACGAGCGTGGAGTGCGGTTCGAGAGTTCCTATATTTTTCGAGTTTTTTTTTTATGTTCTAAACAAGCATACAAGATGGGGTTATTCCCTTAGCTAGGTGCGTTGAGTCATTTATTAGCATGTTCGATGTTATCGCCTACCGATTCTAGCAATAGTGTCCGTATTATTAAGTGTCTAGGCTAAGCAAAGACGGGTTCATCGGAGCCACCCACCTTAGTGATGATCGCGTCGACCGAGCAATATTCTGAGCGCGCCTTTGAAAGTCTAAGTCTGGATTCATCTTCGATGGGCCAATGTAAGTCTTGCATCGATTCTTCATCGGGTCGATGCCAACTCTTCGAGTCGACGGCTCGTTTGAGTCGTTGTACTTGCCGTTTGAATCGGCGTTCCGCTAGGGCGGAGCGGGTCGTTACATAATACACCACTCAAAACAAGTCTCGTCCTCGAGACTTCCTGAGTGCAGGTCATCCTACCGTTCCTTAACTCATGTCGTGTACGTATCTTGGACAATTTCTATCGGATGGCTTTATCGTTCGATGTCATCGAACTACACTCGATACCTTTCTAAGTTCCGTGTCGCATACGTTTGGTCAATTTTATTGAATAACTTTTCACTCATTTAGAGTTGATGGTACTTATTTAATTGTCGTATTTCTTTGACTTGGTTGCTATTTCATCGTGTCATGGGACTGTAAGGGTCGCACGAGGTGCGTTGTAATTCATCAAACGTGAGGGACGTAGGCTGAGACTAACTCACTCATTCGTTCATGCGCATCTCAACATCCACTTGCCGCTGCATTCGAGTTCATCATATCGCTGAGTTTGGATTGTGCACATATTCAAGACGTCCCCCAAATACGTACATTTCAACCAAGCTTAGCGATTAGCGAAGTCGGACAAGCTACTTGTGATAGTTTCGATTTGCCGATCGTTTTACTATAACATCGATTAAAACCGAACTCATGTGCGTCTCACTATCGTTTATCTCGATCCTCGAGCTGATCCGATTCATTTCTCAAGCACTATTGTCTATGAAATCAATACGATTTCTTCTTAGCGGAGTCGACTAAGTCTAAGTAACTCACGTCCGTTTTAAGACCAAGTATTGCACTATCATCGAGTACGTCTTCCTATCAATGATTCAATTCGTTATCCCAACTTTACTTGTGCATCATTGATCATCTGTCATTCACTTCGTTTGAGGCTAATCTCGTCGTCGTTCACGCACACTCCCAGTTTCACACCCTAACTCTAAGTCTTGTTGTCTCAAGTCTATCGTCCGTCCAGACGATACTATAAATGACAATCACACAGGTTCAATCACTCGGCATAGGGTCGTCCGCCTATCCGCTAGGTCAGCTCACAAGGTCATAGGTACAAGTCAAGTTCTTGGTTCATTGTGCAAAGTCATTGCACGACGCTCGCCCCAATCCTATGGTCAAACCATTTTGTTCGTTCGTACAGGGTTTTCTATCCAAGTTCGTTTCACTCAAATTTCTAAGCATCGAGCAACGTTCACCCTATTCACATCAAGACATTCTCCACTCCAAGTTAGAGCTCGTTTAGGAAAGTCATCCTACGATAGGTTATCCTCAACCAAATCCTCGACATGTTATTATCGTGCGTCCATACTAGCACTTATCGTAGTCTACCTCTTCAAGTATGTTTGATACAATTCACCTATCCATCATATCCAATTCACGTAGTCGATCACAAGGTCGTCTAGCCTTGCAATATGTCGCGTCTCAATCTCACGCAAGTCTGATTATCCACGACGGACATGAATCACCATGTCAACATTCCCGCGGAATAATCGTCCTCATCGGGACGTAACTCTTGCGTTGTGTCTAGACTTACTCATTTTCGATACGCGGATTGGGTCTACTCAATCCTCAACTTTACTTAGCCGTCAATCATACGTTCGATCAATCCTCAAATTCGCCTTCGCTTCAAACCACAAGTCAAAGCAATCAAAATTGCCATGTCAAGGTATTTGGAGTTCGATCATTCCCGTTGGACATGAATCACCATGCCAACGCTCACGTGGAATGATCGTCCCAAATCTGACGTGACGAATGTGCGAGGTTGGAATTGCGCTCGTGCAAGACAAGATCGTTGTCGTTGTGGTTATCCCCGAACAGTCAAGTCACTTTCCTTCTTCATCCAAACATTCATTTCTATCAAAATCTCCAATATAGCATCCCAAGAAACAATAGCTTCTAACACGATCATCATTCATCGAATCAGAGTACCCTCGATTTATCGTACATCGATCTTTGATACGCCTCAATAGCATCGATGATGTACATAACCCGACGATCTTCCTTTTGCAACGAATTTCGAATCGTGCAACTTAATTTCTCAATTCACATTGTCTCGTGCTAACTCTTTATTGGGCAATATCTATTCCAAATCCTAAGTCATTCTCGTATCTTCAAACCAACGTTTTCCATGCACGCTATCTTCCGATCGTGCTATCTTCGATCTCGTCTATGAGTATTTCACCTTATTTCAAGTTTCAATCCAGTCGACTAATTGAAATCGCACGTATGATCTTCTACGTTTTTTCGACCAAAATATCCATTTATTTTATCGTTTCGAATCTCCATTCAATCGTTTCGTAATTCGCACTACACATTCTTGATTCGTCCAAACGATATTTCGTTTGAGACTCTCGAATCATGACCAACTAAGCGTTACTCGTTTTAAGGCTTGGCGCGATATCATCGCTTGCCGATATATTCGTTCTATCCGTAAATCCTTTAGTTTTGCTCGAACGATTTCTTTAACGTCCATACACTACTCAGGGTTCGAGCCATTCGACTAGTCGTCGACACTCACTCTTATTCTTCTTCGAACCTATCACATACACCACTCGGGGTCAAGTCATTTTATAATTTCTTAAAAGGTCATTTGATTCCCGATCGACATGTTCAATTGCGCATTCGCCCGTTCCTCAAAGTCTAAGAACCATTTCTCATTCGAACTATACTTCGGTCTCGTGTACTCGTTCGCTATTGTCAGCGTAAGGTTATTCAAGCACGCACTGCATTTGCTAATTTTTAGCATTGGTTTTCTTTCAACTCAAGTCCGTCATGGTTTGGCACAAAGGCCTTCGCCTATCGATCCCGTTCAACCGAGTACTCGTACGAGCTTTTGAAAATATTAGACTTACTGTATGGAACATCCCAAGGCACAACGAGAGAGAGCGTATACTTCTGTTGTTTCAAAACGAGCTTTCAAAATTGAGAGAATCAAAATGAAGTCCAAGGACGTAAAGCCGTGCTCTGATACCAATCTGTCACACCCCACTCCCGTAGGAGCGATCGTCCTCGCTAAGACGTGATGCCGCACGAGACTAAGTTGCTCTCGTGCAAGGCCAAGTCCAGAAATGGTCGATTCGATCTAGGCCACAGAGTCGCACAAAGTGTCCCCATTTGCAGCGAAAGTAAAAGAACACCAGTTGGGACAAATTCAATCTCTTTTTTGGTATTCAAGAAGTTTACAAGCGGCGCTAGGCCGAGTTTACAAGTCTTTCAAGCTCTCTCTCTCTCTCTCTGAAACAAAAAGGTGTGCCAAGTGGCTTACAAGATAAAATGATTTATGGCGATGTTGTAATGCCTGTGGTTCGTATTGCGTATCATGGTATACATATACATAATTTGACCCGTATTGCATGTCTTTCTGCTTGTTTTATTCTAGTATTTCATTGATTGGTTTATTCTTGGGTTGGTTCGGCTTGGCTTGGTTTGCTTTGGTTCATCATGAACCAAAGGTGAACCCTCCTACCTACCACCACCCTCCTTATTTATAACCCTTTCTCTCTCCTCTTTACTTCCTTCCTTCTTCATTTACTCTCCACCACCAACCAAGAGAACCCTAGCCTAGGCAAGTGCAACTTGCTTCATGAAAGAACCCACCATTTTTATTGTTCTAAACTCTTCGATGCAACTTTCTAATCTACCTTAGTTCTTGTCATTTTACATTTTCTTGTATATTTTCTTGTAGATCTAGATTTTAGCCATTTTCAGTTTTTTATGGTTTTGATCTATCAAACCTTCTTGTTTTTCAAGTTTTGATGGTTCTATGTTGTAGGAAATTTGATTCTACCCAATTTAGACTATTAGAAGTCCTGATTTCGACTTATTTTGAGTGATTTATGGTCTTTTTGGTTCATCGATTTTCATGGCCATTAGAGGCTGATTGGAGAAGATGAGCAGTGCTATTTTCCTGGCACATGCTGTTTGCTGGCAAAAAGCTGTTACTATGCTGTTTGCTGGCGCATGTTGTTTGCTAGCGCATGCTGTCCTGGCGCATGCTGTTTGCTGGCGCATGCTGTCCTGGCGCATGTTGTTTGCTGGCGCATGCTGTTTGCTGTCGCATGTTGTCCTGGCGCATGATGTTTCCTGGCGCATGCTATCCTGGCGCATGATGTTTGCTGGCACATGCTGTCCTGGCGCATGCTGTTTGCTGGCGCATGTATTCCTGGCGTATGCTGTTTCCTGGCGCATGCTGTTTTTTGGCGCATGCTGTTTTGCTGGCGCATGCTGTTTCCTGGCATATGCTGTTTCCTGGCGTATGCCGTTTTCTGGCGCATGCTGTTTGCTGGCACATGCTGTTTTGCTGGCGCATGCTGTTTGCTGGCACATGCTGTTTTGGTGGCACATACTGTTTTGCTGGCACATGCTGTTTTGCTGACGCATGCTGTTTGTTGGCGCATGCTGTTTGCTGGTGCATGTTGTCCTTGGCACCCCTTTTATCTCTTGTACCATGTGTTGCCATGACAAATCTTGTTACCTTATCCGTGTTGTTTCTCTTGATCCTTAGTGTAATGTGGGATAATTCTGACATGAACACGACATGATACATGAACTTGGCACGATACATGGGCATAACATGATAATACATGATAGTGGCCCGCCGTGGTGCACTCCTAACAAGAAAACCTGACATGCTGTTACGACGGCTAACCTGGCATGACATGACATGACAAGTATGAATAACCTGAACACCGTGGGCGATTGTGCTTGTACAATTAAACCAGTCTGGTCTTGCATCATGTTTAGGATGGGTCTCCTGAGTACCACGGTCAGGGGTACCCACTGAAAGGGATTAAGGTTAATAACTAGAATAACACAGTAGTCATGAAGAGATTTTCCAGCTACAGGCAATCACGTTACCTGGGCGCTCTTGGGATCTGTAGCCTGCCGTCGAGTAGGGCACATTTCTAGCACACTGTCATGTGTTGCACTCTCTAAGTCACCTAAGGGTACATGCGTTTCCTGGACGATGTACCCACTTGAATTCAACCCCTAATATTCGACCTGGGTAACCTGGATGGTCTGCAGGGCTTGTGGTTGTGGAATAATCTCACTGCATCTTGCTAGTAACTAGGCCTGTGATAACCCTAGTTAGTTAAAGTATCAAGCCGTACTTATTGCTTGGCCGTGATTATTGAATGGGGAGCAACCAGTCTAGTCTTATCTTGATCAGGTACAAGATTGTTATATGTTCTGATTTCTTATGTTAACTGCCGATAAATGGTGGGAAACCAAGTTCCATTCAGATGAAGGGTTACAACCCCGGTCCTTGTTTGGTTTACGGGTTATAACCTGGTTATCTGAATAGTCCCATGGTTCTCTCGTCGTATATCTTCCTGATATGTTTTCCTTATTTCCAGTTCTTACTATTTATTTTACTCTTGTGCTAATTGCTGGTTTTAGTTCCTAAGTGAAGCTTCCTTTGTGGCACTTGCTCTTTCTGGGGTCTGACCCAGCTGGTTTTGTATGGCCAGATTTCGGAGCAGCTCCAGAGGATCGACCAACCTTCCAGCCCGATGGTGAACACTAGGCGTAACCAGGGCAACGAGTGGGTTATTTTTGGCTCTCCCACTTTATTGTAAAAATATTCTTTTGAGGCGTTTAGCCGACGAGCACATGTTTAGCTCGATTGCACCTCCTCTTACTGTCTGCCTACGGGCTGTAACATGATTAACAGATCCTAGGGTTGATCATGTATGACTAAACTCTTGCTAGTCCTAACATTTTGTAACGACTAGCTTCATGATCAGCTGAATATGTAATATTTGGGACGCCTTATTATTGTATATTTAATGATCATACATCTTGTGACTTTACTTACTTGCTTGTGATTGAGACACTAGGCTTGTTCATGACCATAGGAGACTGTTGGATTGTAGTAAACCCTCATGTATCTAGACAGCCGTGACCGTATAGCGAGATGGATTCCATTTTATATACGTAGCTGGCTATGTCTGTCCCCGCTCTCCAGTATTCTGGTTCTGGGGCGTGACAAATGTTCCGATACATTATGTCCTGTATATGGTGCTTCAGCTCCTTGCAACGCTCCAAGTCTCCAGAGTTAGGTCCGCACCTTAGCACGTTCGAGGAAAGCTCCGCACCCGACGACGTCTCCTGCATCCTGCAAGCAAACTGTGGGGTTATCAGTACATTGTTATGCACTGGTGGGGAGGCTAGCTCGCCCACAATGCTATCATTACCAAACACGTTCTATTTACTTTTGTGCACCGTCTATCATTCATTGTCTTTCTAATCTTGTCTTAGGATCAGTTTTATGGCATATTTCATAACCTATCTCGTGTTACCGATTTCAAGTGTTTGCATGGAAATACATGCTCGACTTACCTATACTTACCGTCCGGACTTTCCTGTCCAAAGTAAACCAAGTTAGTCAACAATTCATATATAACAACTTAACATAATTCATGTAAACATTCAGTGTCAAGGGCATGTCCCTGCCTCAGATTCTAGACGTGTTCTCGCTTACGAAGATACGTTATGTCCATGCCTCGTTCCGATGATCATTCTCCCTCGGATATTCCTATCTACTCAACCGATCAGTTGTGTTACGCTCGAAAAGTTTTGTTCCAACGTCCATGTTCACTCAACTATTCAATTGTTTAGTTAACTTAGACTACTTTGTTTTAATGCAAGGACTTGTACGTGGATTGCCACCAGCAAGCCCACTTAATCTATATGCACCGGTCGCTGGCATAACAAGCCATTTTGGACATGTTTTCCTTTGGTATTCTCACCTATCATAGCGTGATGGCTGGTACACCTTGATAGACTTTTGAAATATCCGGCCTTACGTCTCCTGTGTGTCCGAGCTCACACACAGGCCGGCCCGTAAGCCATGATTCCGCCTAGGCCGGCCACGATGTCGCTGATCGTTGCCTTAGAATCCCTTATTGCTACTTCCTCCGGTATACGAGTGGGTTGTCCGCGACCATTTCGTATTGTCTTGTCATTTAACTTAACGGTTGTCTTTGAGCCATAGGCTGTTTGTGAGCCATAATACGTTATTGACTAGGTTGGCGGCGACGTCCGTGCAGCGTGGGTAGGGAGCCCCGATGTACGTCCCCGTCATACCTGTCGCTAACCATTCCTTTCTTTCTTATCTTTTATTCATTCTTTCTTTTTTTTTCTTTTACTTGTTTGTTCGTTCATTGATTCATTCACGTATTGCCACGACCCGTACCCGTTTTTCGGACGCGAGCTCGTAAGCAAGCCAACTACGTATCGAACGGACTCCAGCCCGACTCGAATACGTAAATGCTGTCAAGGCTATGGTATACTGCCAAATCATGGCAAAGGTAAATCTATATCCCAATCCACAATAAATGTACGAAACATGAATGAACACTATGGGTCGTGGTCTGCAACCCACTAGCATATATGTCCGATAAGACTCTAAAGGAAATAAAATAGTCTAAAACTGAATCAAGAAACATAATATCTCATGATATGGTATGAAAGCACGAGCGGATAATAAACACAATAACGATACCTGAATTCCGCAAACATATCATCACATCTGGACCCCGCAAGTGTCATAATCATCCGCCATCCAGAGCTGCTAACTAACTCCACGCAATAACTAACCTGAAGAGATCATCAGGTCCTCAGGGGACATAGCAAGATACATAAAACATGCCTGTCTAGCAGTTTATCATGCAATAAAGAAAATACAGAAAATAAACGGCAAAAGTCCAATCAACAAGAAAACACGACTATACACGACTGGAAGAACCACTATGCATAAACGAACTGCTGGATGAGAACAAGAGAAACATGTCACGAGATCAATGGATAGTCAAACCCTCGCCCCTAGTGTGGACTCGCAGGTTTGAAACAACTACTAGCCCTTTCCCCTAGTGTGGACTCGCAGGTTAGCATCAAGAATCACTCTCGTCCCTAGTGTGGACTCGCAGGTACGAAACATATAACTACTAACCCTCGTCCCTAGTGTGGGCTCGCAGGCTAGCATCAACTACTAACTCTCGCCCCTAGCGTGGGCTCGCAGGCTAGCATCAACTATTAACCCTCACCCCTAGTGTGGGCTCGCAGGCTAGCATCATAAAATCAAGATACAGATAACTACTAACCCTCGTCCCTAATGTGGACTCACAGGTTAGCTTCAAGAATTCAAGGTACAGTAGTTCCGTTATGACTTGTTCATCCTATGACACGATGCGACTCAGTCCAAGTACAGGTGATGACACGACACGACCCCATCAAGATGCACGAGAGAACCAATCCAATATGAACTTACAAAATTTACTATGAACAAGAACTATATATGCATATATCCAATATAAACTACAAAGCTAGCTATAACAAGGGCTATATATACTAGCATGCACGATGTACAAATCACATGTCAATAATCAACTAATAAAACTACACAATAATAGAAATATGCATGTAAATAAACTGTAGAGGGAGGCAAGGTATACTTGCCTGGTGTTCGCCCAATGTTGTTGAGACTGTGATACCAAGGGTCTAGTCCTGGCCTATCCACGAGCTAATGCTGGTACAATCTTCCAAAATCTACCAGAGCATAACAACCACCAGTAACTACCAAGCATACATACACCTATGGAGATCTGTCCTTATTAGGGTTTAAGGAAAAATATTGTATGATACTATGTAGACACAAAGAGATACAAAAGTCGTATATATAAATGTACATTTAACATTTTATAAATAATTTGATATGTAAAAATAAATAAAGAATGCCTATCATATTTGACCTATATAAATGCACAATGAATTTTAGAAATGACATTCTGTACATCTATAAATACCTATATATAATTGATTTGGAATGCTTAAAATAGGTTATAGACTCTAACATAAGTCTCATTTAAGGGAGGGTCTTATGTGCAAATTATTCAATCCTTTACTAAAGAAGAGTGACACATGCTCCTCTTTACTCCACTTACGTGAGCATGTAGTGCCTATGAATAGTGTCTAATCTTTTTTTTTTTTTTTGATAGTAACAATTATCATAAATTCAAACTGGACCAATGTTTTTGTCTGTTAAGACATGATCTTTAATACATAAAGGAAGCTCTTCATAAATCAAAAAAGAGATAGAAGAGTTAGAAAACAAAGCATGAGAAGCTAATGAATGGGCACATTCATTAGCAGTCCTGTGAACATATTTGAATGAAAGACTTTGGTTAGCTTTCAAAGTAGCTCTTGCGTCTTCGATAGTATGTCGAGTACGCCATAAAGGAATGATTTGGCTGATGTTAATAGCATCAATAATTGGTTTGCAATCCCCTTCAATGATTACTCCATGTAACTGTTCTCTGATACAGATGTCTAGTGCCAATCTAATCCCCATAGCTTCAGCTTCTAAAGGAGTTCCTCCAGCTTCAACTTTGGACATTGCAGTGATGAAATCGCCATTAGCATCACGAAGAACTGCTCCTGCAGCCATTCTCCCATCTAAGAAAGCTCCATCAAAATTAATTTTCAGGAAATTATTATTTGGAGGCATCCAATTGTCTGATTGTGAGTTTAAGGTTGATGAGTAATTGACTTCAGTGTAGCCATTGTTGCAGGAATTGTATTTGTCTTGTAAATTGATTGCATCTTCATAGATCCTTCGAACATTGATTGGTTGTTGTTGGAATATTGAGTTGTTTCTGGCTTTCAAATAATAGGATTGGGTGGTGATCACTGTTGATACATGGAAGATGTAGTATTGCAGCATGAGGATGGATAGTACGCCATTGAGTGTCTGCCAATGCTCTGTCCAGCCTTTCTGCAATATAATATGGAGATTTTCGACGGTTATTCTAGGTATATGCTGGCCCACGATATCCAATGTCCATAGCACCAGATTGATTGTACCATGATATGAATGCTTTATGATGGTTGTAATTGAAACCATTCCCTCAAAATTTTTCATCTGCTGTTAAGATGCTGTTGCAATCACCAATACAGACCCATGGTTCAATGATTGATGCTATAGTAAACTCCATATCATGCCAAAAGGATCGACGTTCTTGAATATTAGGGGGCCCATAGATACATAATAGATGCCATGGTTGTTGTTGACCTGGTATACTGAGAGCAGAATGGATACAATTGTTTGACGAAGAAATAATGGTCATTATGATATCAGTATCCCAGCAGAGAAGTAAGCCTCCAGATAGTCCAATCGATGGTGTAGAAGTAAAATTAACATAGCCCAAAGAAGTAGCTATGCTTGTTGCAGCTGTTGACGAACATCTAGTTTCTGATAGGAAGAGGATTTTAGGTCTAGATGCACGGAGAAATGATTTAATAGTTCGGATTGTAGGGTCATTCCTCAAGCCCCTACAATTCCAAGAGAGGATCATTGATGTGGAGGCTGTTGGAGGCCAGCCGCGCCTATATTAGAATCAGGGGATATTATGAACCGTTTGAGTGGCCTATCATGGATGGTATCTGTGTTATTTTCATCAGTACTCCTGGGTCTTTTGCTGTTATTCTATGGAATATGAATAGAAGGAGGGACAGTATCATGTTGGGAATCAGTGGACTGATAGGTGGGAGGGGTAAGAGCATTCAAAAGAGATGTGAATGTGGAGGTAACAGGAACAAGTGGGATGGGAATGGAAGGAGTAGGTGTGATTGGATTAGTGACAAAGACATTATCCTGATGAATATCAGTCAATTTATGTAGAGGAAAGTTATCAGGTGTAGTAGGAACAGGGGATGCAGAGGATGTGGTGTCAATGGATGATGAAGACCGGTTGTTTTGGCAAGCTGATTCGATGTGGAGAATATATGGTAAGTGGTTTGAATCAGTTGGAAGAGAATGGCAGTTGACAGTATTAATGGATGGATTTATTAATTCAGGTAAAGAGTGTATACTACCCGTATTTGTAGGTAATATGGAACTGTCAACAGTAGATGAGTTAGTGGAAGATAACTGAATAGGAACGGTTACTGTGGAATTTTGGCCTGTAACCGTCATCGGAGGATGATCGGAGGAGATAGGTGGTATTGATGCTGGAGAAGAGAAAAAATGTTGAGATTTCAACAATGAATTTGATGTTGTGGGAGGATTTTGTAAAGTGAAGTCAATAGACATATCAGATATATTAGATGAGGTAGGAATGATGGTGGTAGAAATGGTGGTGGTAGAAATTGTGGTAGTAGGAATACTGGGTGTAGGGGCAGTGGTGGTAGAATTAATGGTAGAGAGAATGGTGGTGGTAGAAGAGGTGTTTATAGGATGAATATTATCTGGTGGTCCCTCATCACTAGGAGTTGTAGGAATGAGAGAGGAAATGTTTTGTGATTTACCTCTCGAATGGAAGAAAGATTTGAATCTTTCGGCATGTGTAACGCAAATAGACATATCTAAGCGTTTGTTGAGGAGATTTTGGAACTGGATCTTCTGCTCAGATGACCAATTGTCGTTTAGCTTTGATACATAATCTTTGTGAATATAACACTTGTTGATACCATGTCCCAAACAGCCACAAAATAAGCAGAATTTAGGCAATCTTTCATATTTCAGCAATATGGTGCAGAATTGATTGTTACCCATAGGTATTTTGAGACTCCTGAGTAATGGCTTTGTAATGTCAACTTTGATCTTGATACGAGCAAAAAGGATCCACTTGCAAGCATCTTGGTCAGTTGGTGGATGTATTGTTCCAATCCTTGCCGCAATTGAAGAAACAAACTCCCTGGTAAGAAGATTGACTGGAAGACCATGAAGCTGAACCCAAAATTCACTCTCATTGAATTTATAATCACTGGGTAGTTTGTTAGGGAAGCATCTCTCAAGAATTAGCATATGGTGATTGATTTTCCATGGACCATTGTGAAGCACAAATTCAAGATCTTCAAGTTTTTCAAACTTTGCTGAGAAAGAACCATCATAATATTCGGATATTTTTACTGAACCTTTGATTTTCCATATTTTTGGAATTGTAGAAGAGATGATATGTGGAGGATAAACTCTGTTGGCCAGAATTTTGAAAAAGAGATATAGATGCCAATCCGCTTGTGGGTTACTGGAGGAGTTCTGGTGAGGATCATCACAGTTGGAATGAGATGACATAAAAAGGTTGGAGAGCTTGGAAAGAATTTCATCGTAAGGGATTGCTAATGGAGAGTCCATAGAGAGAAGAAACAGAGGAAGAAGCAGAGAAGAAGAAAGAAAAAGTTAATGAGGTTGATGGCAACTAGGAAGTAGGGCAGAAGGATGTTCTTGAGGAAGACGGTTGATGAACGCCGTCAGGAGGAAGGAGATGGCATGGCTGATAAATTGTGTCTAATCATTATTAACTTCCATGAGCTAGTTTTTTTTTCCTTGTTTTCTCTATTGCACAATACCTGACCATTTAGTCCACACTCATGCACATGGGTCCTACTCATTTTCTATTTCTTTTCTATTGCAACTAACATAAGACTTATGTTCTTCTCTATCATCTATAAGGAATGAACCCACGTGTACAGTGGGTTTGCTACACTCAACTAATGCTAGTAACTTAGATGAAGAAAAGTAAAGTGATAATATTACTCTCTTCCTACGTGAAGAGTATAATTTTATGGCTTTCCTTCAACCACTCCTTTCTCCTCATTCTGGAGTGCGACAACTTCTTCTATGCTACTTCTAGTACAAAAGCTCCATGACCTATACTATTAATATAGCTCTATTGTAATGGATATTATGAGTAAACAACTAATGTATGCATAAGAAACAACAAAAACTCACCTATATATGGTTCTGGCAAAGGGTGTACTGGTGTACGTAGAAGTGAGGCGTTGGAGTTGGCGTGGCTCGGTCCAGCCAGAAATGTTTCAGAGCGGCATGGGAGGGACGACGAACTTGAGAAATGCTCGGCGAGGTCGGAGAGATAGCATCGACGATGCTGCACCGTGCAGTTATGCTTGGCGAGGGAATGTAAATAGTGCGTTCATGATAATGCTTCGCTAGAACTCGGTTCCAACTCTCAGCATCGGCATGTAGTCACCCTATTCTCCCGGATAGCAGGGCTGTCCGATCCGAAGATCAGCTTAGCACTCAGTTTGTTGAAATCTGCCAATCCAGTGATCGGGAGGTACTCCTTAACACGAGATGGATCATTAACCAGCAGCTGCTCAGTTCGTCTCACCACGTTCAAAACAAGCGGCTTCCCCTCCTCGGTTCGGTACGCGCCGACGCCGAGGTTCACCTTCACCGGACTCGGGTCCTTGTTGTACGCGACCGTCACCCCTAAGATCAGATCCTCCGGCGCCTGGACGACGGCGGCGAAGACGGAGTCGTCGGATAATCCGACTGCGGTCGGAGACGGAGAGATCGACATGGACGGCGACGATGACGAAGAAGAAGAGATGGAGTCATCTACGGCCTGTGTGAGGGAACGCGTGGCTAGTCGAGAAGCTTGCACAGCGTAATAGAAGAGCGCAAAACAACGTTCTAGTCACTACGTTCCGACGACGACATAGAATCCAACGCTATGGGAACTAGGCAGAGACAAGAGGCTGAGGTGACGAGGTCATACGAAAGATGAAGGGCTGGAATCTATAAGAGACATGGTGGGCGGAGAGACGTGTGTCGAGACGGAAGGGTTGGGGTTTAGATGGAGGCATGTGTTTTAGGTTTTTTTTCTAGGGTTCCTTGGTAGCAGCTTTTTATGGAGGGAGGATTGGACTTGGGCTAGAAAAGTTTGTGAAGGGTTGGGCTGGGGCAGAAATAGGCTGGGCCCGGGTTTTCCCATAGTTTGCCCGATTTACTACTCATCATCAAGGTCCTGGTAACAAAACCATACAAGAATATTCATATATTGTGCCACTAAGCATTTTACCAATAGATGCATTAGTCAACACCAGCATAGGCCAAGACCTGAATTAATGCCAAGAAAAGGGATACAGTATTTGCTAATTTAGCCAACACCAAAATTATACATATATAACTATAACCTAATATCTTTATTTATATACATATATATACTTCTGTATACCCTAGTATTTTGGCATATTAAATTAGAAAATTCTAATAATATATTTAGCAATGATACTATAGTTCCAAAATAAAGCATCCAAACAATATTAATAATACTGATATTATATAGATAACAATTATTTTAGAAAAATATTCATTAGACCATTTATAATAGGATGCGAAATACACAGTCATAATATATATATCGACACGGACGTCTTTGGACGCACTACCCGACTACATGGGCTTGGGCTTGGTTTGGATACAGTCTGGGCCAATTTGGTACAGCCGAGTCACTTAAACATCAAATAATATTAATAATAAATAATTAAACTATTTATAATGGTACTCATGTCACAACTTGGCCTGATTTTTCTAATTAGGACACACTTATGGACAGGTCTCCCTTAGCATGGCTAATATACTAGTCCATGCACGCCATTACACTATCTGTGTCATGATTCCTAGTCGTCTGGTACTTCAAAATTCAACCATGGCTAAAGTCATCTGATCTAATAATTTACTAATTACTTATTTATAAAAACAAATATAAAATCACCATTTAAATTAATTAAATAATAATAATAAAATATTTCAAAAAAAATTCGGGAAGGGGAGCTACAAATCTACCCACCTTAAAAATAATTTCGTCATTGAAATTCCAATTCATAACTATTCCTTAAAATTCAAAGTCTACTATTACCTTAATCTTCTTAATTTAATTCCTCAAAATATTTCATGACCTTCTCTAGTTATTTTATAACTCCGCATACTTGAGGACTTCTACCCACCTTTGGTCACACTACTCCTCAAAACACGGTCACTAAAATCTTACAATCTAACAAGTTGCTAACCATTCTACCAATCAGATATCTAGGACGCATAGCATCTATAATCCCCCATATCTACAAACAACCAAATATTCAATAGTCAAGCAATATTATACTATACATAAGAATTTCTAATGAATTCTAGACTGCACGATCGTTCGTCACTCCGAAATAGGAAGGGACGAGAATCAATGGTACGGAAAGCAAGAAAGTATAATCGAGAGCAAATATGGAGTTTTCAAGGACGTAGAGAATTTCTAGGAGAATTTTTAAGGCAGAGTGGATTGAGATTTCTAAGGTTTAGTCATAGTCGCAAGCTCGTATCAATACAGTTACGTAACCAATACGATATGCTCTAACCTGCATGGGCCACCAAAAAAACTTATCACGACCCGCACCCGCTTTTCGGACGCGAGCTCGTGAGCAAGCCAGCTACGTATCGAGCGGACTCCAGCCCGACTCAAATACGTAAACGCTGTCAAGGCTATGGTATACTGCCAAATCATGGCAAAGGTAAATCTATATCTCAATCCACAATAAATGTACGAAACATGAATGAACACTATGGGTCGTGGTCTGCAGCCCACTAGCATATATGTCCGATAAGACTCTAAAGGAAATAATAAGAGTCTAAAACTGAATCAAGAAACAAGATATCTCATGATAAGGTATGAAAGTACGAGCGGATAATAAACACAATAACGATACCTGAATCCCGTAAGCATATCATCACATATGGACCCCACAAGTATCATAATCATCCGACATCCAGAGCTGCAAACTAACTCCACGCAATAACTAACCTGAAGATATCATTAGGTCCTCAGGGGACATAGCAAGATACATAAAACATGTCTATCTAGCAGTTTATCATACAATAAGAAAATACAGGAAATAAACAGAAAAAGTCCAATCAACACGAAAATACGACTATACACGACTGGAAGAACCACTACGCATAAACGAACTGCTGGATGAGAACAAGAGAAACATGTCACGAGATCAATGGATACTCAAACCCTCGTCCCTAGTGTGGACTCGCAGGTTTGAAACAACTACTAACCCTCGCCCCTAGCGTGGACTCGCAGGTTATCATCAAGAATCACCCTCGTCCCTAGTGTGGACTCGCAGGTGCGGAACATATAACTACTAACCCTCGCCCCTAGTGTGGGCTCGCAGGCTAGCATCAACTACTAACCCTCATCCCTAGTGTAGGCTCGCAGGCTCGCATCAACTACTAACTCTCGCCCCTAGTGTGGGCTTGTAACGCCCCAGAACCAGAATACTGGAGAGCGGGGGTGGACATAGCCAGCTACGTATATCGAAGTACAACCCATCTCGCTATACGGTCACGACTGTCTAGATACACGAGGGTTTAACTACAAGCCATCAGTCTCTTATGGTCATAAACAAGCCTATTGTCTCAATCTCAAGCAAGTAATAACAGTTACAAGATATCAGAGCACCAAATATACAATAGTAAGGCGTCCCATACATTACATATTTGGATGATCATGAAGCTAGTCATACAGAATATGAAGACTAGTAAGAGTTTCAGTCATACATGAGCAACCCTAGGATTTATTAATCATGCTACAGCCCGTAGGCAGACAGTAAGTAAAGTACAACCGAGCTAACACGTGCTCGTTGGCTAAACGCCTCAAAGAATATTTTTACAATAGAGTGAAAGAGCCAAAAATAAAACCCACTCGTTGTCAGGGTTATGCCTGGTGGTCACCATCTGGCTGGAAGGTAGGTAGATCCTCTGGAGCTGTTCCAAAATCTGGTCATACAAAACCAGCTGGGTCAGATCCCAGAAAGAGCAAGTGCCACAAAGGAGGCTTCACTTAAGAACTAAAACCAGCATATCATAATTGAATATTAAAGTTAATTTATAAAAGAACCTGATAATAATAGAAACAACAACAGTGAATTGAGTACGAGAAAACCATTCAAGTAGCTAGGTCGCAACCCTTAAACCAAACAAGGACCGGGGTTGTAACCCTTCACCTGAATAGAATTCCGTCTCAAATTCTTGTTGGTAAAGTAAAGCATGACGGGCATGACGTATGGTACAATAAGACAATAAACGAAGAGAGGACACATAACTGCTCCGGGAGCCAAGTTACAACCCTTAAACCAAACAAGGATCGGAGTTGTAACCCTTCGCCTGAGCAGAACTTAGCCCCTGATCATTATTGTTGAAGGTGACAATCATGCGATCATACTTGAACGTTCGTGCACTAAATCTGCACCATTCAAGACTGAATCGGACTCCATCCAAACGTTCACGGCCAATCAATGACTACGACTTTCTACATTAACTAACTAGGGTTATCACAAGCCTAGTTACTAGCAATATGCAGTGAGATTTTCCTCCAGCCACCAGCCCTGCAGCTAATCCAGGTTATCCAGGCGACTTGGATTTATTAAGCAATGCCTCATTCTTTTCCATGTATCAGTGAATCTAGACCTGTGCCCTACTCGTCGGCAGGCTACAAGTCCAACAATGGTGGCCGAAATAACGGGATCGCCGATGACTGGGGAAATTTTCCATGACTACTAAATTATTCTAATTATTAGCCTTAGCCAGTTTCAGTAGGTACCCCTGACCGTGGTGCTCAGGGATTCCCATCCTAGACATGATGCAAGATAATACTGGTTCATTTGTACAAACACAATCGTCCACGGTGTCCAGGCCATTCATTCTTGTCATGTCGTGCTAGCCTTCACAACAGCATAACGAGCTATATCATGTTAGGTTTACTTATCAAGAGTGCGCCATGATGGGCCACCAACATGCCATGTTACTTAATCAGAATTAACAGTGGTATAAGCATAATGTAACAACTAAATAGAAAAAAAAGGGATACAAGTGCTGGGGGGGAGCCATGTGGCTCGAGAAACAAGGCCATGACCTATGCGGCCAAGGAAGGACACGCTTATGCGTCCAAGGGAGGGAGAGGGGTTCATGCGGCTAAGGAAGCAGGGGCTTCATGCGGCCAGGAGCGCCTATGTGGCTCGGGATCAACCCAGCTATGCGGCAAGGGCCACGTGGCTAGCTGCCAAGAGATAGCTATGCGGCTAAGAGGAATCAAGTTCATACGGCCGTGATGAAAAGGGGCTCATGCGGCTAAGAGAAACAGGGGCTTCATGCGGCTAAGGAAGCAGGGGCTTCATGCGGTCAGGAGCAGGGGCTTCATGCAGCTAAGAAAGCAGGGGCTTCATACGGCTAAGGAAGCAGGGTCTTCATGCGACTAAGGAAGCAGGGGCTTCATGCGGCCAGGAGCGCCTATGCGGCTCGGGATCAACCCAGCCATGCGGCTAGAGGCCCATGCAGCAATGAGCCATGCGACCAAGAGGGAAAGGGTCTTATGCGGCTGGGGCACTGGAACTATGGCCTATGCGGCAAGAGCCAACAAAGCCATACGGCCCAGGAGCCAAGGCCTATGCGGCTAAGACCAACCGAAGCCATGCGGCTGAGCACTGTTCTTCTTCTCCAACCTTCCGAAAAGAAGAACCATGACAGCCATTGCTTCCAGGCTCCACAAATCCTTCATCTAAGGTCAAAATCCGGACTTTCATAGGCCAAAATGGGGTAGAATGAAATTTTCTACAACCTGGAATACTCAAAACTTAAAAATAACAAGATTTAATTGATCAAAACCCAAGAAATTCGAAAAGGCAACAAGCTTAGATCTACACAAAATGGGCCATGGAAATTAAAAATACTAAGTACTATAGTGTCTTAGAATCTCGTGAGGAAGAAAATGGAACAATAAAATGGAGTTCCTCCATGAAGCAAGTTGCACTTGCCTAAGCTCTCCCTCTCTCTCTCTGGATAGGTGGAGAGTAATGGTGAGGAAGAAGAAGAGTTATGAGGAGAGAGAAAAGTAGGTGGGATATAAGTGGGTTAGTGGTGGGGGTAGGTGGATGGTCTAGATGAACTGGCCCAAACCACACCAACCCAAGCCGAACCATGAAATACGACAATGAACCAAGAAAATGCAACATGCACAATAAACCATGACTAGCTAAAATTACGAGCCTGAATACGTACGCGTATACCAAAATAAGTAATACAAACCACGGGCGTTACAGGGCTCGCAGGCTAGCATCAAGAAATCAAGCTACAGATAACTACTAACCCTCGTCCCTAATGTGGACTCGCAGGTTAGCTTCAAGAATTTAAGGTACAGCAGTTCCGTTATGACTTGTTCATCCTATGACACGATGCGACTCAGTCCAAGTACAGGTGATGACACGACACGACCCCATCAAGATGCACGAGAGAACCAATCCAATATGAACTTACAAAATTTACTATGAACAAGAACTATATATGCATATATCCAATATGAACTACAAAGCTAACTATAACAAGGACTATATATATACTAGCATGCACGATGTACAAATCACATGTCAATAATCAACTAATAAAACTACACAATAATAGAAATATGTATGTAAATAAACTGTAGAGGGAGGCAAGGTATACTTGCCTGGTGTTCGCCCAATGTTGTTGAGACTGTGATACCAAGGGTCTAATCCTAGCCTATCCACGAGCTAATGTTGGTACAATCTTCCAAAATCTACCAGAGCATAACAACCACCAGTAACTACCAAGCATACATACACCTATGGAGATCTGTCCTTATTAGGGTTTAAGGAAAAATATTGTATGATACTATGTAGACATAAAGAGATACAAAAGTCGTATATATAAATGTACATTTAACATTTTATAAATAATTTGATATGTAAAAATAAATAAAGAATGCCTATCATATTTGACCTATATAAATGCACAATGAATTTTAGAAATGACATAAGGTACATCTATAAATACCTATATATAATTGATTTAGAATGCTTAAAATAGGTTATAGACTCTAACATAAGTCTCATTTAAGGGAGGGTCTTATGTGCAAATTATTCAATCCTTTACTAAGGGCCTGTTTGGTTGGATGTAGGTGCTTGAAAGTGTGAAAGTGGGAGTTTCATGGGATTGTAACTCATTTGAGTTACAATACATTCCACCTTCCAAAAAGTGTTTGGTTGGCAAACTTTTTGTCCCCCCGCAAGTTGGCACTTGCAATGTAGTTTGTTTGGATGACCACTTGAAAGTGGCGTTGATGGACTTCGTGTGTTTGGTTAGGACATTGCAAGTGATATAATCACCCTCATGAAGAATGGTAAGGTTACCCACAAAAAAATTATGAAACATGTTCCCAGCAAATTGACATGTTCCCAGCAAATTGATATCTATTAATAAATTTTTCCAACCAATATGATACATGTTCCAAACAAATATGATACATGTTCCCAGCAAATTGATATCTATTAAATTTTTCCAGCCAATATGATACATTTTCCCAACAAATATGATACATCTTCCCAGCAAATTGACATGTTCCCAGCAAATTGATATCGATTATATGTTCCAAACAAATATGATATATGTTCGCAGCAAGATGACATGTTCCCAGCATATATGATACATGTTCCCAGAAATTAACACATGTTCACAACATATATGACATGTTCCCAGCAAGTATTCATGTTCCAAGCAACTATGATCCATGTTCCCAGCAACTATGATACATGTTTCCAGCAAATATGATACATCTTCCCAGCAAATTGACATGTTCGCAGCAAATATTACATGTTCCCATGACTGGGGAATGTTCCCAGCAATATGACATGTTCCCAGCAATATGATACAACGAAACAAAATCTTGTTCACAAGGACAATATGGGCTCAGAGTATGAAAACTGAAAATAAGCAAAACTTGTTCAAGAGAACATTATGGGCTCAGAATGTTGCATTCTCATATTTGCTGGGAACATGTATCATATGCACATTGAAACACAATTCATCATAGCCCATAATGCATTCTCATCATCGCCCATATATTATAAGAAAATAAGACCAACAATGGAACATCTTCCCAGCAAATATGACATCCTCCCCATTTTTGCTTGAAGTCCATGAAAGTGGAGAAGAGAGACTCTTGAGGAACCTGGAGAAGTGCTCGCTGGGTCCGCTGGGAAGATGTCATATTTGCTGGTTTTCTATATCATATTTGTTGGGAACATGTCATATTTGTAGGGAACATGATATAGAAAACCAGCAAGAATACATTTACTCTGCAAATATGATACATGTTCCCTACAAATATGATATAGAAAACCAGCAAGATGACATGTTCCCAGCAAATATGACATGTTCCCAGCAAATATTTAAATGTTCCCAGCAAATATTACATGTTCCCAGCAATGGGAAATGTTCCCAGCCACATGTAGGACATTATGGACTCAGAGTATGAAATCTGAAAAAAAATTAAAACCTGTTCAGGAGAACATTATGGGCTCAGAATGTAGCAAATTTTTCTTCGAAAATATCATCATACGAAGAACATATCAAAAATGTAAATTCCTGCGTAACATAAAATTGCCACATGTATCATATTTGCTGGGAACATGTCATATTGCTGGGAACATGTACTGTTATTTGTTTCACATTGAAACACAAGTCATCATAGTCCATAATGCATTCTCATCATCGCCCACATATTATATAAGAACTGGAAGGAATAAGAAGATACAAGGAAATAGAAAGTGCCCCCAAATTCAGAAAAAATTGAAGTCACCAAGTTATGCATTGTCATCATAGCCCATATATAAGATTTCAAGAAATCAAAACTCATCACAGCCCATATATATGATTTCAAGAAAGCAAAACTCATCAAAACTGAAATCAGTTAAAAAAAACCCAAACACAAGACTAAAAAAAAGTGATTGGCTCAAAGGATTCACCATCCCACTCATCATCGCCAATTTAAAAACTTGGCTACCTCCATCCATCACCAAATTGGTGGGGGAGGCCATCAAGTTTTGGTTCTCATCGTGGGGCACCTTCTTCATTTGTGTTGTCGGGACTGAAATGGCATTTTAGACTCAAAGGTTGCACCTTCCTCATCATGGTCTAAAACTAGGCTACAAGTTGGCTACCTCCGTCCATCACCACATTGGTAGGGGAGGCCACCAACTTTAGCTTGTAATTAGGATGCACCTTCGTAGCTCATTCGAAGACAACTCCTGCACCCAAACAGTACATATCCATTGTCATTACATTGTCATTACATTATAGGTGCAGACAAAAAGAACTTGGGTCTACACAAATAAGTTGGTTCTACATAAAATATATGCATACTAAAATCGATACAAGTAATATTAGAAAACCCAAAGTGACAATAATGGCCGATGGGTGGCCATTGCGCACTTCTTCCCCCTTATTTCCACATCGTTCATCCTTGTAATTAGAGTGGAAGTAACCCATTGCCTCCTCATAATCTCGGCACTTGAAATAACAAGCGCCTTTGAACCCATTCACTTGCATGTGACATTCAGGCCAGGTTGTGTACACCCCTGGCTTTCTTCCTTTCAAAACAACGTAGAACGACATGCTACAAAGATATGAAAAGCATAGATGAAGCATTGAATTAACAGAAAACAGCACCATGCTACAAAGATAGAAAATGCAGTCGATTGCTACAAGACTACTTGTCTTGCATGAAATTATGTAGCCATGCCCGATGGAAAATGTACTCTCGGGCAACCCTATAAACATTATTTTTTTCCAATATTTTTCCCAATATTTTTTTTCCATTCCAACATACGATACAAAATTTCATATGTAAAAAAAGTGACAGATCCATAACAAAATTTGACAGATCGACCCATTATGTAGTGATTTTTCCTCAATTTTTTCCCGTTTTTTACATATGAAATTTTGTCGAATAATGAAAAATTCGACAGATGTATAACAAATGACAGATTTATACAGGAAAAGAAATCGACAGATATTGGGGAGGAAAATCACATATGAAATTTGCCATATGAAATATTACAAATAATTGATTTATTTCCCAAATTTTTTGGGAAAAAATGACAGATCTATAAGCAAATATTAGAATCTAGTGATTTTTTTCCCAATATCCAATTATTTGCCATATGAAATTTTGTCGAACAATGACAAATTTGACAGATCTATAAAAAAATGACGGATTTATACTAGAGAAAACAAAATCGACAGATATTGGGGAGGAAAATCACTAGATCCATAAGAAAATATACAAGAAATGGAAGATCTTTGCCAAAAATTGTAGATCGGAAAAAATTGGGATGAAATGAGCAGAAAATTACTAGATCCAGAAAAAAATTTACTAGATTAGGGAGGAAAATCACTAGAGAGGGAGGAAAACCACTAGATACGGCAACGGACGGCGGAAGAGCGCACCCAGCGAGCACTTCTCCGGTTTCTCAAGAGTCTCCCTCCTCCACTTTCATGGACTTCAAGCAAAAATGGAGCGGAACTCAAACAAGAGTATTCGGAGGAGACAGGGACTGCGGAGCAGTCCCATCAACCACTTTAAGTCCATTTACTCAGCCGAACCAAACAATAAACTTCCTTCACATCCGGTGAAACCCCACAAAAGTCCCCACTTTCACCTCAGTTGGACCCAACCAAACAGGCCCTAAAGGAGAGTGACACATGCTCCTTTCTACTCCACTTACGTGAGCATATAGTGCCTATGAATAGTGTCTAAACATTATTAAGTTCCATGAGCTAGTTTTTTTTTTTCTTGTTTCCTCTATTGCACAATACCTGACCATTTAGTCCACACTCATGCACATGGGTCCTACTCATTTTCTATTTCTTTTCTATTGCAACTAACATAAGACTTATGTTCTTCTCTATCATCTATAAGGAATGAACCCACGTGTACAGTGGGTTTGCTACACTCAACTAATGCTAGTAACTTAGATGAGGAAAAGTAAAGTGATAATATTACTCTCTTCCTACGTGAAGAGTATAATTTATGGCTTTCCTTCAACCACTCCTTTCTCCTCATTCTGGAGTACGACAACTTCTTCTATGCTACTTCTAGTACAAAAGCTCCATGACCTATACTATTAATATAGCTCTATTGTAATGGATATTATGAGTAAACAACTAATGTATGCATAAGAAACAACAAAAACTCACCTATATGTGGTTCTGGCAAAGGGTGTACTGGTGTACGTAGAAGTGAGGCGTTGGAGTTGGCGTGGCTCGGTCCAGCCAGGAATGTTTCGGAGCAGCATGAGAGGGACGACGAACTCGGGAAATGCTCGACGAGGTCGGAGAGATAGCATCGACGATGCTGCACAGTGCGGTTATGCTTGGCGAGGGAATGTAAATAGTGCGTTCATGATAATGCTTCGCTAGAACTCGGTTCCAACTCTCAGCATCGGCCTGTAGTCACCCTATTCTCCCGGATAGCAGGGCTGTCCGATCCAAAGATCAACTTAGCACTCAGTTTGTTGAAATCTGCCAATCCAGTGATCGGGAGGTACTCCTTAACACGAGACGGATCATTAACCAGCAGCTGCTTAGTTCGTCTCACCACGTTCAAAACAAGCGGCTTCCCCTCCTCGGTCCGGTACGCGCCGACGCCGAGGTTCACCTTCACCGGACTCGGGTCCTTGTTGTACGCGACCGTCACCCCTAAGATCGGATCCTCCGGCGCCTGGACGACGGCGACGAAGACGGAGTCGCCGGATAATCCGGCGGCGGTCGAAGACGAGGAGATCGACATGGACGGCGACGAAGACGGAGTCGCCGGATAATCCGGCGGCGGTCGAAGACGAGGAGATCGACATGGACGGCGACGATGACGAAGAAGAAGAGATGGAGTCATCTACGACCTGTGTGAGGGAACGCGGGGCTAGTCGATATGCTTGCACAACGTAATAGAATAGCGCAAAACAGCTTTCTAGTCACTACGTTCCGACGACAACATAGAATCCAACGCTATGGGAACTAGGCAGAGGCAAGAGGCTGAGGTGACGAGGTCATACGAAAGATGAAGGGCTGGAATCTATAAGAGACATGGTGGGCGGAGAGACGTGTGTCGAGACGGAAGGGTCGGGGTATAGGTGGAGGCGTGTGTTTTAGGTTTTTTCCTCTAGGGTTCCTTGGTAGCAGCTTTATATGGAGGGAGGATTGGACTTGGGCTAGTAAAGTTTGTGAAGGGTTGGGCTGGGGTAGAAATAGGCTGGGCCCGGGTTTTCCCGTATTTTGCCCCATTTACTACTCATCATCAAGGTCCTGGTAGCAAAAACATACAATAATATTCATATATTGTGTCACTAAGCATTTTACCAATAGATGCATTAGTCAACACCAGCATAGGCCAAGACCTAAATTAATGCCAAGAAAAGGGATACAGTATTTGCTAATTTGGCCAACACCAAAATTATACATATATAACTATAACCTAATATCTTTATTTATATACATATATATACTTCTGTATACCCTAGTATTTTGGCATATTAAATTAGAAAATTCTAATAATATATTTAGCAATGATACTATAGTTCCAAAATAAAGCATCCAAACAATATTAATAATACTGATATTATATAGATAACAATTATTTTAGGAAAATATTCATTAGACCATTTATAATAGGATGCGAAATACACAGTCATAATATATATCGACACGGACGTCTTTGGACGTACTATCCGACTACATGGGCTTGGGCTTGGTTTGGAGCCAGTCTGGGCCAATTTGGTACAGCCAGGTCACTTAAACGTCAAATAATATTAATAATAAATAATTAAACTATTTATAATGGTACTCATGTCACAACTTGGCCTGATTTTTCTAATTATGACACACTTATGGATAGGTCTCCTTTAGCATAGCTAATACACTAGTCCAGGCACGCCATTGCACTATCCGTGCCATGATTCCTAGTCGTCTGGTACTTCAAAACTCAACCATGGCTAAAGTCATCTGTTGTAATAATTTACTAATTACTTATTTATAAAAACAAATATAAAATTACCATTTAAATCAATTAAATAATAATAATAAAATATTTCAAAAAAAATTTGGAAGGGGAGCTACACGTATTCATTCATCCATTCATTCGTTGATTCATTCATTCACTTATTCGTTCATTCGTTCATTCATACATTATGCAACTCCCTGTGCGGGAGTCGCCTTCACGATCCATCGGTCCCGAAGTCTTCCAATGTTGCTATACTCTACTCGGAACGACTATGTCGATAGTCTTCCCGTTTCATTATTGTAAACCATTCATTGCTTCATTTTTGAACGCATAAGGAACTTGAAATGTAAGCTTGTGTCTTGGCACGAGCGTGGAGTGCGGTGCGAGAGTTCCTATATTTTTTGAGTTCTTTTTCATGTTCTAAACAAGCATACAAGATGGGATTATTTCCTTAGCTAGGTGCGTTGAGTCATTTATTAGCATGCACGATGTTATCGCCTAGCGATTCTAGCAATAGTGTCCATATTATTAAGTGTCTAGGCTAAGCAAAGCCGGGTTCATCGGAGCCACCCACCTTAGCGATGATCGCGTCGACCGAGCGATACTCCGAGCGCGCCTTTGAAAGTCTAAGTCTGGATTCATCTTCGATAGGCCAATGTAAGTCTTGCATAGATTCTTCATCGGGTCGATGCCAACTCTTCGAGTCGATGGCTCGTTTGATTCATTGCACTTGCCGTTTGAATCGGCGTTCCGCTAGGGCGGAGCGGGTCGTTACAGCAACCACCCCCTACCTCCCCTCCCCCACTGGCGACCACCGCCCCTATCCTACTGTAACACCCACTTTTCTAAAATGAGGGTAATTTTGAAATTTTGTATTTTAATGTATCTAATTATGGTATTTAAGATTTTCCATAATTTTTATTGATTTTTAATCATTTTAAAACTATTTTAAAATCATGACTTATGATTTTGGTGTTTGGCTAGTGTAACCTTGGAGACTGTTGACCTAGAGCCTAGCCATGTGATTAGGATGTTTAAATTAGTACATTTTAGCCTAGAGGGTATTTTGGTCATTTTAGGATTTAATTGAATTATTTATGATTTATTGGAATTTATGTGAATTTAATTATTATTTAAATAAGTGCTATGATGGGTTTTAGCCTAGTGAAGCCTAACCTAGAAGCTTAGACTTAACCCATGGGCTAAGTAGGATGGTTAACTTAAGTTGAGGGTAGAAATTATCAAGTTAGAAATCAAATGGGAGTTTTAGTCATGAGAATTGATTTTTGAGAATGGGCCCTTAGAAACTTAGATGTAACTTGACTTAGAGAGGGAGGCCCATGGCCCAACTAACTAAACCCTAACCCTAGCATTTATGACCAGCCACCTAGGGATCCACACTCCTATTTATTGTCTCCTCAAACTTAGGGCTAGCCTCCTTAGAAAAATAGCAAGTTAAAAATAGAGGTAAAACCCTTTCTTTTCCAATCCATAACTCCTCCATTTTAACTCCTTTTTCTTCCTAATTTCTTGCAATAGATTCTAATCTCTGTATTTTTGATGACTATGGTGAGAAATTCCAGGGAAGGGGCAATTTGGAAGAGTTTGGATAGCTTGAGGAACAACTCACTTTGGGGCTTTTTGAGCCATTTCAAACCTATAGGTAAATCCCTATTCTCTCCACCAAATTTTGATTTCTTTGCATGGTTAGGAAGCCCTAGGTATCCTCTCTCTGTTGGTATAGGTTTTGCAAAGTTTTGTGTACGTTTTGTGTCCGGCCGTATCGGACACGTATCCAATAGGATACTTAGGTGTTTGTAGAAATGCCACATAGGTTTTAATTTTCGAATTTTTGAAATATGATTGCATAGATCTGTAGATCTTCATGTGTGGATTAACTTTTGTGAAGGGTGTTTGGTGTTTCGTGTCGGTTTGTGTCGTGTTTTTGCACGTGAACACGCTGCACGAGCCACACACCAGTGTCCTGCCTATCGGGGGCTAGAACACGAGACATAGGACACGTCGTGTCCTAATTTTTGGGGTGAACCATGGGGCAATATCTGCGACCACACTCCCAAAAATTGGGAGTGTCTCGTGGGCTGTGCACGGAGCTTTTAAGCTCGCACGGGTCGCACGCTGTCGCGCGCGGGCTGCTGTGCAAGTGCACAGACACCACTGATACGCGTGTCGTATCGTATCTGTGGGACTCGTGGACACGGTGTAGTGTGTGTCAGACCTAGGTCTATCCTAGGTGAACCCTTGGACACGAGCACGTGCCGTGTCGTGTCGTGTGTCGCGTGTGGGATACACGTGCACGCGTGCATGACGATTGTGGTGCACTGTGTGGGTCTGTGTTTGTGCAATTGATTGGGATTGTGGTGCACTGTGTGGGTCTGCGTGTGGGATACACGTGCACGCGTGTGCACTTATGTCATTCACACACATTACACTCTCTCACACCCTACACAACACACACACATTACTTTCCCCCCTCTCTATATACTTATGCATATATATTAATGTGTGTATACCTATACATGTAATGTATATATATATATATATATATATATATAGGGTAATGTATATCTATATGTATACATGTATTAGACCTATATCTATATGTATGTATATATTGTGATGTGCCTATACCTGTGTATAGGTATATGGGTAACCTAATGCTAGTGTATTCTATGATTGTGTTAGATAACATATCACATGAGTAGTATTTTTAGATGTAGATAATGTCATGTATTATGGTTTAGCCTATAGGCATGATATAGCCTATGGCCTGTGTATGTCTGTTTGACTAGAGAGTCTAGATTAGACTTGTTTAGCCTTGTTTAGACTAGTTTGGGTTAGTTAGACCTAGAACGACTTGTTTGACCAAAGTTGACCTAAGTTTGACTTCTTGGTTGATAGAGCTGACCTTGGCCTAGTTGACCTAAACTCATGTAGATGCATTGTAGCAGTCTATTTTCTTATTTTAGACTTGTTGTGACTTGTACTGTTCTATAGGAGACAGACACAACTCCTCGGACAGTATATTCTCTTCAGACACTCAAGAGATCAGGCGAGTACATTCTCTGACCGTTTCATACTTGTCTGGATTTATATTTTTGCTCTAGATTACTGTACTTGATGCTGACACGATCATTATCACGGATTGGTACTATATGAATCTTCTTCTGAGATGTTATCTCCTTGTATTCACTAAATATATATTGTGATGTGCGTTTCACTTACATATTGTATTTATTGAATACCCTTAGCATTGTACACTCATTGTGCATATTGTACTCTCATTATCACATTGAACCATTGTACAAGCTATTGTACAAGCCATTGTATAAGATAACGTAACTGAATTGGATCCTTGTGTATTGATTGGGGGAGGGAGAGTAGAAGTGGTTATGTGATCAATCATATTGTATAAGAAATTGTATATGTCCATTGTACACCCACGTACAAAGGAGTCCCATTTTATTGTATAACCTAACCCGTTTACATAACCATATTGTGCTCTAAATCACATGTTACTACAGTTCTTACTTATCATATATAGATATTTCCCATTATCAAATCTCTGCTGTTTTCATATACATTCTTCTTTCAGCGTTTCATGTACCTTACTCTATTACATGCTTTATATTTCCTAACTTGATATGAACCGCGTGAGATGTTTTGTGCTCGCTCCCGTCCTGACTGGACCTGTTGAAAATATTACAGAGGAAGAGGATGAGGCCTGCGTAGACACCTTCTATGGGACAGCTGTAGATGACTCGTGTGACCCAGATTTCCAGCCTGATCCACTAGCTTAGAGACTGAGGCTCCCTAGTCTAGGTTTACATTTTCTGTCATTTGAGATCTAGATTGTATATATTCTTTCATTTCAGTATTAGAGTCTTGTATTGAGCTGGATGTTCTGATTTGTTATGTCAGTAGACACTTAGACTCTCTGGTTGTATTTATGTGGATTTCCTTCATTCCAGTATTTATCTTTCTATCTTCCTATCTTATCATTCTGCTTAGATGTGATTGAGACTGTATATTGCTATGTCATCTCCATTCGGAGGGCATATACTATACAGGTACCTTTACATTATTAGATGATTGACCTAGGACAGCGTTCTATCGTCGACACTGCGGCGTAGGCTGGGCGTTGTTACGTTCTCGTACCCTCACAGTGGGTGCGGGTCGTGACACGTTTTTAGTGGTGGCCCATGCAGGTCGAGTTTATGTAGTGGTATTCGAACTAGAGTATCACTACAGCCTGCAGTAGGATTAGGATATTTTTGAAGGTACTCAATCACAAATAGGAAAAACTCTTATTCAGATTCCGTATATCTACATTTTGCCGCTTATTGCCTTCCTTGAATTTAAACTGTCCTCATTTGATATTTCGACTCATTCTCAGCAATTGTTCCTTTTTGATCTGTGTCTCCAGGATGGTTGAGACACGATCGCATCGCCAGGGCCAGGGGGACGCCGATGAGAGGTCTGCCACCTCTCATACTCAGCAGCCAGCCCCTGGTACCGTAGCCCCAGTCATGCCAGCTGGGGTAGGCGTTTCGACAGCTTTTGGAGGAGCCCCACCAGCAGTGAGGCATGAGCCGAGTCCGATGATTCCGGATGTACTTCTTCAGCAGCAGCAGCCACCTGCAGGGACAATTGACGCCGTTCAGCTGTTAGCCTTTTTTCGGCAGTACATGGAGGATCAGCAGATCCAGCAGCAGAGGCACACCACAGAGCTCACACGAGGCATTGAGCTGGCAATGATCGCAGTAGAGAGAGTCGTAGCTCAGCCAGCGGCAGCCCCGCAGCCGTACCAGCCATGGGAGAAGGGCATCCAAGATTTTCAGAAGATGCACCCGAGAGACTTCCGAGGGACAGAGGGGATCTTGTATGCCGATGAGTGGATCGAGCATATGGAGGAGATTTTCAGGTTGGCCGAGATCCCGACGAGGCTCCAGATTGAGGCAGCGGCCAGCATGATGCAGGATTTGGCCCATACATGGTACCAGACCGACCCGAGGGTCGGTACAGCAGGACAGACTTGGGCAGCATTCAAGAAGCTGTTCAAAGAGAAGTTCTTTCCAGACGCAGCGCTGGGAGCCCTCGAGACCCAGTTCGAGGCCCTAGTCCAGGGGAGCCAGTCCGTGGAGGAGTACGCAGGAGAGTTCTGCCGCCTGAGTAGATTCATGGAGGACTTGTCGGAGACGACGAAGGCCCGGAGGTTCCGGAAGGGCTTGGTAAAGGAGGTCAAGTCCTACACCAAGAACGTCCGCAGCGCTACCTATGAGGAGATCCTGGTGGACGCTTTAGCTGCAGAGGATGATCTTGAGCTTAGGCTCAAGAGGGGGCGAGACTCCCAGGGAGGCAACAGTAGTGGAGGACCGACCAAGAGGCCGTTCGTTCAGCAGCAGTTTCAGCAGCACTACCAGCAGCCGAGGGCTCAGATACATCAGCTACAGCAGAGGCCTGTTCAGTATCAGGGACAGAGACATGTGCAGTATCAGCAGGACACCGTGTGCAACTTCTGCAAGAAGCCAGGCCATTGGTGGAACGATTACAGGAAGAGGCTGGGTATGTGTTTACTTTGCGGTTCAGCAGAGCATCAGTGTAGAGAGTGTCCCAAGAATCCAACACCGTTGGCTCAGCACCAGGAGCTAGGGCTCCGGCAGGGCAGCAGAGGGGACCACCATTGCAGACTCAGCAGGAGAGGTTCGTACAGCATCAGCAGCAGGCCAGGGGAGGCCAGCCAGGACGAGCTTTCGTCATGACAGCCGAGGATGCTCAGGCCGTTGGAGATCTAGTTGCAGGTTCCGTTCTTGATTCAAATTCTACAATTACTACCTTGAACTTCGATTCTCTCTGTTCCTTGTTGGTTGATCAATTCTGTCTTGTTGTTTTTGTGTTATGTTTGATTTTCTTCTGAGATGAATCATATGGGCTAGGTCACCCAGTTATGGAATCTAGAATCTTCGATGGTCGTGTTTAGCTGGCATAGTGAGGACATATAGTCAGATTTAGGACGTATTTCTCGGGTGTGGAAATTTAAGGTTTTTGCTGCCAAGCATGCGGCAACGCAAAAATCTTAAATACCATGATTCTAGGGTTATGTGCCTTAGTCGGGGACTCTGTGATTATCGTAACCTTGCTCACTAGCACGACGAAGATTCTGAGTATCATGATTTTGGACAGACGCATATGATTATCTGACGGTATGTTTGAGACTTTGATTGTGGGGGGTGTTTGACCTAGAAGGACTACTACCATTTTAATTTCGAGGACGAAATTTTTCTAAGGTGGGTAGACTTGTAACACCCAGTTTTCTAAAATGAGGGTAATTTTGAAATTTTGTATTTTAATGTATCTAATTATGGTATTTAAGATTTTCCATGATTTTTATTGATTTTTAATCATTTTAAAACTATTTTAAAATCATGACTTATGATTTTGGTGTTTGGCTAGTGTAACCTTGGAGACTGTTGACCTAGAGCCTAGCCATGTGATTATGATGTTTAAATTAGTACATTTTAGCCTAGAGAGTATTTTGGTCATTTTAGGATTTAATTGAATTATTTATGATTTATTGGAATTTGTGTGAATTTAATTATTATTTAAATAAGTGCTATGATGGGTTTTAGCCTAGTGAAGCCTAACCTAGAAGCTTAGACTTAACCCATGGGCTAAGTAGGATGGTTAACTTAAGTTGAGGGTAGAAATTATCAAGTTAGAAATCAAATGGGAGTTTTAGTCATGAGAATTGATTTTTGAGAATGGGCCCTTAGAAACTTAGATGTAACTTGACTTAGAGAGGGAGGCCCATGGCCCAACTAACTAAACCCTAACCCTAGCATTTATGACCAGCCACCTAGGGATCCACACTCCTATTTAATGTCTCCTCAAACTTAGGGCTAGCCTCCTTAGAAAAATAGCAAGTTAAAAATAGAGGTAAAACCCTTTCTTTTCCAATCCATAACTCCTCCATTTTAACTCCTTTTTCTTCCTAATTTCTTGCAATAGATTCTAATCTCTGTATTTTTGATGACTATGGTGAGAAATTCCAGGGAAGGGGCAATTTGGAAGAGTTTGGGTAGCTTGAGGAACAACTCACTTTGGGGCTTTTTGAGCCATTTCAAACCTATAGGTAAATCCCTATTTTCTCCACCAAATTTTGATTTCTTTGCATGGTTAGGAAGCCCTAGGTGTCCTCTCTCTGTTGGTATAGGTTTTGGAAAGTTTTGTGTACGTTTCGTGTCCGTATCGGACACGTATCCAATAGGATACTTAGGTGTTTGTAGAAATGCCACATAGGTTTTAATTTTTGAATTTTTGAAATGTGATTGCATAGATCTGTAGATCTTCATGTGTGGATTAACTTTTGTGAAGGGTGTTTGGTGTTTCGTGTCGGTTTGTGTCGTATTTTTGCACGTGGACATGCTGCACGAGCCACACACCTGTGTCCTGCCTATCGGGGGCTAGAACACGAGACACAGGACACGTCGTGTCCTAATTTTTGGGGTGAACCATGGGGTAATGTCTGCGACCACACTCCCAAAATTTGGGAGTGTCTCGTGGACTGTGCACGGAGCTTTTAAGCTCGCACGGGTCGCACGCTGTCGCGCGCGGGCTGCTGTGCGAGTGCACAGACACCACTGATATGCGTGTCGTATCGTGTCTGTGGGACTCGTGGACACGGTGTAGTGTGTGTCAGACCTAGGTCTATCCTAGGTGAACCCTTGGACACGAGCACGTGCTGTGTTGTGTCGTGTGTCGCGTGTGGGATACACGTGCACGCGTGCACGACGATTGTGGTGCACTGTGTGGGTCTGTGTTTGTGCAATTGATTGGGACACGTTTCGTGTCCAATTTGTGGACACGAGGACACTCTCTTATACCCTCACATATATGTCCTTAATTACCAACCCTTAGCCTCCATTATTAATGAGTTGTGTATTGATTTGGGGAGTTTCCCATTCTCGACTGATACGAACGTTCAGTTCTTAAATTCCTGTGTTAAGTTTTAATTTTCGAACTGATTCTAATGTTTATTTGTCATATTAAATTAAGTGTACATGTGTATTAGTACCTGCTGGGATGGTTTTACATGATAGATTAGCTTTTATGTTTATGTAATGGGATTGGTTTGTGAGTTGGACTGTTATGTGTTGAATGATATAATACATATACCTGTTCTTCAAATTCTGATTTAAATTCCAGTTTCTAAACTGAAATTGATGTTCAAATTACAGGGTAGATTCATTACTAGAATGTGGTTTGTAATGTGTTAGAAAACAAGGTGAGAATTCGAATAAAAGTTGCTAACTGTCAAGTTGATTGCATGACTGAACTGTCAAGTTGTTTGGGTTTACATATTGTTTTTTTCTTTAACTGTCAACTGATATGGTCAGTTCTTTAAAACCCTGAGGGTATGGGCTAATACTCCTACCTATGTGAATGCTCTTTTTAAACTGAAATCTGATAGTTAGTTGGTTAACTCGAGTAATGAGTCACACATGAACCTGAGTTCAAGGTTGTTACTATTGAATATTAACTCAGTTTTGACTTATGATTGTGTAGAGATAATGCTAATTGATTTTCAATGTATATTGCTATGTTAATTCATCACACATTGTACTCTAACTCACACTCACATGAGCAACTATCACTCAAACACTTGAACTCTAGAAACCTGAGATTAGTGTGTAGGTTTAAATGTTGGATTTCCTTTTCCTTCTCATAAATATGAACTGAATTGTGTTTATATATTTTGAAAAACCTGAGAATGTTTCCCTTTTCTTGATATTACAAAAACTGAGAATATAAGTGGAATAACCTGAGGATTCTCTCCTATCACTGATTTTGAATGATGGTATGTGACTGAAATGGAAGTTAATTTAGTTTGGGGTTAGGGGAAATCATTGAATTGGTTTTGTATATTGATTGGTGTTTCTTTTTTTGTCCTTGTTCAGGAAACTGAACTGATGAACATTCTTTTTTCCTTACCCATATGATCTCTCCTCACATAGCTGTCACACACTCACACATTGCACTCCTCATCACACACACATAACCCTCATACACACACAGATGTCAATGTATCACTCCATGTTCAGGCTCTACACACATTGACCCTCTCATAAAACACTTATGTCATTCACACACATTACACTCTCTCACACCCTACACAACACACACACACATTACTTTCCCCCCCCCCCCCTCTCTATATACTTATGCATATATATTAATGTGTGTATACCTATACATGTAATGTATATATATATATATATATATATATATATATATATATATATATATATATATATATATATAGGGTAATGTATATCTATATGTATACATGTATTAGACCTATATCTATATGTATGTATATATTGTGATGTGCCTATACCTGTGTATAGGTATATGGGTAACCTAATGCTAGTGTATTCTATGATTGTGTTAGATAACATATCACATGAGTAGTATTTTTAGATGTAGATAATGTCATGTATTATGGTTTAGCCTATAGGCATGATATAGCCTATGGCCTGTGTATGTCTGTTTGACTAGAGAGTCTAGATTAGACTTGTTTAGCCTTGTTTAGACTAGTTTGGGTTAGTTAGACCTAGAACGACTTGTTTGACCATAGTTGACCTAAGTTTGACTTCTTGGTTGATAGAGCTGACCTTGGCCTAGTTGACCTAGACTTATGTAGATGCATTGTAGCAGTCTATTTTCTTATTTTAGACTTGTTGTGACTTGTACTGTTCTATAGGAGACAGACACCACTCCTCGGACAGTATATTCTCTTCAGACACTCAGGAGATCAGGCGAGTACATTCTCTGACCGTTTCATACTTGTCTGGATTTACATTCTTGCTCTAGATTACTGTACTTGATGCTGACACGATCATTATCACGGATTGGTACTATATGAATCTTCTTCTGAGATGTTATCTCCTTGTATTCACTAAATATATATTGTGATGTGCGTTTCACTTACATATTGTATTTATTGAATACCCTTAGCATTGTACACTCATTGTGCATATTGTACTCTCATTATCACATTGAGCCATTGTACAAGCCATTGTATAAGATAACGTAACTGAATTGGATCCTTGTGTATTGATTGGGGGAGGGAGAGTAGAAGTGGTTATGTGATCAATCATATTGTATAAGAAATTGTATATGTCCATTGTACACCTACGTACAAAGGAGTCCCATTTTATTGTATAACCTAACCCGTTTACATAACCATATTGTGCTCTAAATCACATGTTACTACAGTTCTTACTTATCATATATAGATATTTCCCATTATCAAATCTCTGTTGTTTTCATATACATTCTTCTTTCAGCGTTTCATGTACCTTACTCTATTGCATGCTTTATATTTCCTAACTTGATATGAACTGCGTGAGATATTTTGTGCTCGCTCCCGTCCTGACTGGACCTGTTAAAAATATTACAGAGGAAGAGGATGAGGCCTGCGTAGACACCTTCTATGGGACAGCTGTAGATGACTCGTGTGACCCAGATTTCCAGCCTGATCCACTAGCTTAGAGACTGAGGCTCCCTAGTCTAGGTTTGCATTTTCTGTCATTTGAGATCTAGATTGTATATATTCTTTTATTTCAGTATTAGAGTCTTGTATTGAGCTGGATGTTCTGATTTGTTATGTCAGTAGACACTTAGACTCTCTGGTTGTATTTATGTGGATTTCCTTCATTCCAGTATTTATCTTTCTATCTTCCTATCTTATCATTCTGCTTAGATGTGATTGAGACTGTATATTGCTGTGTCATCTCCATTCGGAGGGCATATACTATACCTTTATATTATTAGATGATTGACCTAGGACAGCGTTCTACCGCCGACACTGCGTCGTAGGCTGGGCGTTGTTACGTTCTCGTACCCTCACAGTGGGTGCGGGTCGTGACACCTACACCCCCTCCCCCCCGGCTGCCCCACGCGTCGCCGTCCGCTGCCACCCACAGCCGTAGAGAGGGGGGTTGGGGGGGAGAAGGAAGGGGCAATTTGGTCCCATTTTTTCTAGGGTATCAAGTTAGTACCTATAAAAGTTGAGGGTATCAAGTTGAAAAATCGTGATAGTTGAGGATATTAAGTTGTAATTTAGCCTAATATAAATATCAATTTTTTGCTAGGTCAGCAACAGTGATGTCAGACTGTCAGTCACGCAATAAAAGATAACATTATCCAAATTGTTTGAGAGACAAATAATATTTTTGAATTTATATACTACCAAGCATATAAAGAGAGAGGGGTGAAAGTTAATTTCTATTATTATTTTTACTTCGGTAGTTTTTTTTTCAATGTCTGGCACAAAGCACATGATTCTGTGCACACTTGGTTGCATGACTTTTGGGTACACTGTTTCTAATTTTTACGCACATCTTTAAAAGCTTGAACACGTTTTTCTCCCTCCAAATATCTAAATTTCTAATTTTTCGTACTAATTTTATTTTTTCCTTCAGCCTTTGCACCGTAATCTCACATTTAGATTAGACAAAAAGTAATAAATATTTTACTTTTTTTCATAATAAAAGTCAAACAAATTCACAGTTCAAGACATGTAATTTATATCAATTCTCTATTTAGTTATTTCCCAAAGAAATATGGGTGATGCCAATTTCCATTATTTGCCAGCCGACATGACAGGTGATATGTAAATTTTAACTAAAAAATTAATAAACCAATTTTTTTGATATTAATGTTGGTATTAATTTTAATATTATTGTTAAATATTAGTGTTGAGTTAATATTAATATAAATTTTATTGTTAAATTTTGCTAGGTCAGCAGCAGTCATGTCAGACCTCAGCCACACAATGAAATATGACATCACCAAAAAAATTTGGGAGACAAATAATATTTTTGAATTTATATACTACTAAGCATATAAAGAGGGGGTGAAAGTTAATTTTTATTATTATTTTTACTTCGGTACGTCTTCTTATTTTTACCACAAATTCAAATTTGAGAAATTTTGAGTGGCACCCTACTTTATTTCTGCATATTCAAGGTGCACCCCACAAGTTTACAACAATATAAGGTACCCCCCACTTTTGACGGTTTTCATCCCCAACTTATGGTCAACACCTTTGTTTTCTGATAGCGCAACCAGAGTTGTTAGCAGATCTTCAGAAGATGGGTATAGAAGTTGTCCTTCCTACCAGTGTGGCATTGATGGCCAGCATGCAAGTTCAGTCCAGTATAGTTGAGAGGATCAAGATAGCTCAGTCCTCCGATTCTAAGCTTCAGCGGCTTAGAGCAGAATGTGAAGCAGGACGACGACCAGAATTATGCATTCATGAAGACGGTACACTTCGACATGGTAAGCGTCTTTGTGTACCCAGTGGAGATATCAGACAGGAGGTCATGGCGAAAGCTCACAGTTCTCAGTATTCGATTCATCTCGGTGGCACGAAGATGTACCGTGATATCCGTCAGCACTTTTGGTGGAATGGCATGAAGAGGAAGATAGCTCGGTTTGTCTCTCGGTGTTTGGTTTGCCAACAGGTCAAGGCTGAACATCAGAGTCCAGCTGGACTTCTTCAACCCTTGCCGATTCCAGAATGGAAGTGAGAGCATATAACCATGGATTTCGTGACTGGATTGCCTCGATCCCCGATCAGTAGAGATGCTATTTGGGTTATAGTTGACAGGCTCACGAAGGTGGCTCACTTTCTCCCATTCAGAGTTGGCCAGTCGACGGCTCAGCTAGCAGAGATGTACCTCAGGCAGATAGTCAGACTTCACGGAGTACCAGTCAGTATCACCTCGGACAGAGATTCGAGATTCACGTCGCACTTTTGGCGTAGTCTGCAAGAGAGTTTGGGAACCCACCTCCAGTTCAGCTCAGCTTATCACCCGCAGACAGATGGTCAGTCAAAACGTACGATCCAGACTCTTGAGGATATGTTGAGATCTTTTACACTCGACTTCGGTGGTTCGTGGGAAGATCACCTGCACCTGGTGGAGTTCTCGTACAACAACAATTTCCAAGCTAGTATCCAGATGGCACCATTCGAGGCATTGTATAGTAAGAAGTGCAGATCTCCATTAGCATGGGACGATGTTGGAAAGAGGCAGATGCTTGGTCCAAAGATGATCACTCAGACAGTTGAGGTGGTCAAGAGAGTCAGAGATCATATTCGCATTGCACAAGATCGTCAGCGCCATTAGGCCGATTCTCATCGGCGTCCCCTTGAATTTTCTGTCGACGACAATATATTCCTGAGGATCTCGCCTAACCGTGGCATCATTCGTTTCGGCGTACGGGAAAAGCTTAGTCCTAGGTATATAGGACGGTTCGATATTCTGGAGCGAGTAGGAGATGTGTCCTATCGTCTCGCTCTTTCGTCGTCTCTGAGTGAGGTGCATGACGTGTCACGACCCGCACCCGCTTTTCGGACGCGAGCTCGTGAGCAAGCCAGCTACGCATCAAACGGACTCCAGCCCGACTCGAATACATAAACGCTATCACGGCTAGGGTAAACTGCCAAATCATGGCAAGGCAAAACTATATCTCAATCCACAATAAGAACAATAAACAAGAATGAACAAGTATGGGTCGTGGTCTGCAGCCCACTAGCATACATGTCCGATTAGACTCCAAAAAATAACATGAGTCTATAAACTGAATCAATAAATATGATATATCATAATGACGAAAGGAAAACATGAGCTGGATGAACTGGATAATAAACATGGTATCAATACCTGAATCCCGCAAGTAATATCATCACATCCGGACCCCACAGGTGTCATAATCATCCGCCATCCAGAGCTGCTAACTAACTCCACGCAATAACTAACCTGAAGAGATCATCAGGTCCTCAGGGGACATGGCAAGATACATAAAAACATGCCTATCTAGCAGTTTATCATGCAATAAAGAAAATACAGGAAATAAACGGGAAAAGACCAATCAGCACGAAACACGACTATACACGACTGGAAGAACCACTACGCCTAAACGAACTGCTGGAGAAGAACGAGAGAACACGATATCACGATGTCAATGGATGACCAATCGAATACTCAAACCCTCGTCCCTAGTGTGGACTCGCAGGTTTGAACAACTACTAGCCCTCGCCCCTAGTGTGGACTTGCAGGCTAGCATCACCCTCGTCCCTAGTGTGGACTCGCAGGTGTGAACCATATACTACTAACCCTCGTCCCTGGTGTGGACTCACAGGCTAGCATCACCCTCGTCCCTAGTGTGGACTCGCAGGTGTGAACCATATACTACTAACCCTCGTTCCTGGTGTGGACTCGCAGGCTAGCATCACCCTCGTCCCTAATGTGGACTCGCAGGTGTGGATAGATAACTACTAACCCTCGCCCCTAATTTGGACTCGCATGTTAGCTTAACTACTAACCCTCGCCCCTGATGTGGACTCGCAGGCTAGCTTAACTACTAACCCTCGCCCCTGATGTGGACTCACAGGTTAGCTTCAAGGTTTCAAAACAAGGAGGTAAAGCAGTTCCGTTATGACTTATTCATCCTATGACACGATACGACTCAGTCCAAGTACAAGTGATGATACGACACGATCCGATCACGATACACGAGAAAACCAATCTAATATGAACTACAAAACTATTTATAAACAAGGCTATATATATACTAGCAAGCATGATATACAAATCACATATAAATAATCAACTAGTAAAACTGTATAATAATATAAATATGCATGGAAATAAACTGTAGAGGGAGGCAAGGTATCTTGCCTGGTGGTTGCACGCAGATCCAACAAATATATAGTCGACTGGTAAGCCATACAGTCCAAGTCATCACAACTGTCTTCGAAAGCTGAAACAAACATTACCAACGTTCTCAGAATAGTCAAATTAGCTATGATTGTCTTTTCTTAAGTCCAATTCTTGACACAGGAGCAAAAAGGTAATTTCGAATCAAAACAGTGTCCGCCGTTGGACCCGCTTTGCACCGAAAAGCGTGCCAGAGTCAATGGTCTCTAAAGTCGTCAAACTATATGTCAACAGGTCCGGTTTTCCGATACGAACCCAACGATATGTCCAATTTTGGATTCCGGTGGGCCGTGCACAAAATCGTCCGTTAAATCGAACCATTGGGCCCGTAAAACGGCGATCCGATCAACTGTCTCAGAATCGGACCAAACTTGACATACAGGACCAAAAAAATGATACGGTCCTGTTGGCACAAGTTTCGTCTCGATCTGACGAGCGTGCACAAAGTAATTAGGAAATTTGCAAAGTGGCCGATACGGTGAATTTTGACGGATACGTATCAAATTAGTCGTGCACACGCGACCAATTTAAATTTCGTCAAATCCTACACGACCACGAAGCCGGTACGCACCTTTTGATGCTTTCAGTTCGCGACCACGTCGCCCGGATTGGCGGGACGCACGTCGTATCGAGGGTTTTTCCTATTTTCTATTTTTTGAAAAACAGATTTTTTTTTTCATGAACTTTAAGAGGAATTTCTGGAAACTTTAATGCATTAATATTAAAACCTATAGAAGGGTCTCGAAGATGGTCATCTCGGCTTCGTGTAGAAATCGATAGATCGAAATTTGAGCAACCATACGATGAGAAAATTGATCGAGAATGTGGGTACCTGGAGCAGTTATGCTGCTGTGGTGCTGTCCTATTTTTTTTTCGCACTCCGGTGACTCGCGAGGCGGTGCGGGGTTCGCTGGGGTGGTCGCCGGACCACAGGGGTGGTCGTGGTGGCATCGTGGCTACTTGGTGGCGGTCTCGGTGCCATAGCTGCTGTCGAATCGCACGCGTGTGCACGCGCAGTGTGTGGCCTGCCGTTGCCATGCGCTCGGCCGCGTTTGCTGGCCGAGGACTCGCCGGGATGGGGCGCGCGACGGTGGCTCGACGGCCAAGCACGGTGGCTCGCCGAAACATTCGCGTCGAGGTGGTGGCGTTGGTCGAAGGCTAGGGTTGGGTTTTCTCTGCTCTTCCTCTGTATATACGTATGTTCGGCCTTGGCCGAGCGGGGTTATGGCCATGTGGGCCGTGTTCTTGTGTATTGGGGCTGAGTAACTCGGCTGATGTGGGAAACTTTTTATGTGCTTTCTCTTTATTTCCTTAATATCCTATGCACTTGAATTGTATGTATAGATATAGTACAGTAAAATTATATAAAAATAATACTTCATGAATGACTTCATAAATCAAAATCTACCAAACTAATTGGCTATCAAACAAACCAAATGAGATATTGTAACCTCCAGAATATTAGTTACATGTCAGTTTGATAGAGTTTCAAGGATAAAAATCATGTTGCACGGACATGGGTACGGGACTAATATACTGCAGAAACGACAATACTGGTATGCCATATTTTGGTGGCCTAGTGTATTTTCATTGTCTCTATCTGTTCAACAAGTGTTGCATCTGAACTGTGCTATACAAACACCAGCAATTCTCAAGTATGTTTAGTTCCTAGGCAAAGTCCTTTGATCAATTATACTTACACCTCTTCTATTAAATAAACAAGACATCCAATCATGTATTTAAGAAAAGAAAAAGAAACAGTGCCAATCAAGATTTAGTCCAAAATTTTATTAAGATCCTTGCTTTATGGGAGAGATATGAAAACTCAGATTCCCAGCAAGTATGGAGGTGTCACTGATCACTATCTAATTGCATCAGGTCAACATAGTAGGCACCCTTTAACCATTGCAGGCATTAAGAATGCTAAGCTAGCAAGGGAAAGAAAACAGTGTGGAATGAGAACGCATACTGTCCATTGATTTGCATATATTCCAGAATTGCTAACATACATTCAGAAACCAAATATTAATACACACATATCACATACCATGCCTATTTACATAAAATTACTTACTTATCCATTAAAATAAATATACTCATTATATCACCTCCATAATTATCTACACGGGCCTCTTTGGTCTCACTAAATACCTACAAAAGCTTGGATTCGGTTCGGGCCCAGTTCGGACTAAATTGGTACAATCGGGTCATCTAAATCAATGCATCTAATTAATAAATAAATAATTCATCGGTGGGGATTAAGTTGCAACTTGGTCTGGTTTTTCTAGTTAGGACACACTTATGGCTGAGTCTTCCTTGGCATGGCTAATACACTAGTCAAGGCACGCCACTGCATCATCCGTGCCATGATTCCTAGTCGTCTGGTACTTTCAAAACTTAACCATGGCTAAATTCGTCCACCGTAATAATTAACTAAAATAATTATTTATAAAATCTAAAAAAATCACCACTTAAATTTAAATAACTAAATAAAAAAAATTCAAAAATTTTCAGGAAGGGAGGCTACATAACGTGTTCCATGTATCCCAACTACGACGGTATATTCCGGACCCGAGTCATATCCTGGATCATTCAAAATTAGTTGTTGGTACCAACCTTTCGTATGAGGAGAGGCTCGTATCCATATTGGACCGAAGAGAGAAGATACTCAAGAACAAGACTATCAAGTTAATCCGTGTTGCTTGGGGTCATCACTCTTTGGGTGAGTCAACGTGAGAGCGTGAGGATGATATCCGATAGCGATATCCCGACCTGTTTGACTCATAAGGTATAATATCTTTCTTATGCCTTATGTCCTAAATTCCTTGCTTGCATGAATAATTGCTTAATTGCTTGTCTGGTATAGCTTGCCTGTGATTAGTGTAGCTTGTCCTTGCATCTCTAGCCTCTTGATTAAATTCCGAGGACGGAATTCTTTTAAGATAGGTAGAGTTGTAATGACCATAGTTCGTATTACATATTTTGGTATACGTATACGTATTTTAACTCGTATTGCATGACTCCTTGCTTGGTTTATTTAGGCATCTTAAATTGCTTGGTTATTCTTGGTTGGTTCGGCTTGGCTTGGTTTGCTTTGGGTTCATCAAGAACCAAAGGAAAACCCCTACCTACCACCACCAATTCCCATTTATATCTCACCTAACTTTTCTGTCTCCTCATAACTCCACAATTATTTTTTCTTCTTCCTCCTGCATAGAGCTCCACCTACCCCATCTTTCGCCGGCAAGTGCAGCTTGCTTCACGAGAAAACTCCATTTTTATTGTTTTAATGTCTTCCCTTCTCCATTCTAAGATACTTTAGTATTTAGCATTTTTAATTTCCATGGCTAAATTCATGTAGATCTAAGTTTATTGTATTTTTGGATTTCTTGGGTTTTGATCTATTTAACCTTGTTGTTTTCAAGTTTTGATGGTTCCATGTTGTAGAAAATTTTGTTCTACCCCATTTTGACCTGTGGAAGTTCAGATTTGGGCTTGGAATGAAGGATATATGGATCTTAGAAGCAATGGCTTCCTGGTTCTCCTTCTCTGAATAATGGAGAAGAAGAACAGTATTCAGTCGCATGAATTTCCTGCCGCATAGACTTAGCCGCATGGCTTCTCATGCGGCAAGTTCCCTTCTTGGCCGCATGGAGCCGCTCATTCCCAGCCGCATGACTCCAATGAATTTCTGGGCCGCATGAACTTCTTGGCCGCATGAACTTTCCTGGTCGCAAATGACTCGATCCCCTGAGCCGCATGAGGCTCTACTTTCCAGCCGCATGAACCCCGCTCTCTCAGAGCCGCATGCGCCATTTTCCTCCAACCGATGCCGCATGGCTTTGCTCAGCCGCATGCGCCCTTTTCCTCCAACCGATGCCGCGTGGCTTTGCTCATGCCGCATGCGCCCTCTACTTTCCAGCTGCATGAACCCCGCTATCTCAGAGCCGCATGTGCCCCATTTTTTCCAGCCGCATGCGCCCCCTCACCCTGAGCAGCATGAGCCCTGATTTCTTTTGCCGCATGCGCCCCCTCACCCTGAGCCGCATGAGCCCTGATTTCTTTTGCCGTATGCCCCTGTCTCTTAAGCCGCATGATCCCTCCGCAGCCCTTGCACCCTATTTATATTTAGTCGTTATATATATGCTTATACCATGTTAATTTCAAATATATTCCATGACACGATGGTGACTCGTTGTGGTGCACTCTTGAAAAATAATATGACATAATAGTGGCCCGTCGTGGCGCACTCCTGACAGTGAACACGACATGATATATATATATCTCGATTGCTGTTGCGACGGCTAACATGTCATGACAAGATTGAATGGCCTGGACACCGTGGGTGATTGTGTTTGTACAAATAAACCGATAATGTTTCGTATCATGTCTAGGACAGGGCCCCCTGAGTACCACGGTCAGGGGCACCCAGTGAAAATGACTAAAGCTAATAACTAGAATAATCCAGTAGTCATGAGAGATTTTTCCAATTACAGGCGATTCCGTTATCCCGGCCACCAATGTTGGACTTGCAGCCTGTCGGCGAGTAGGGCACAAGTCTAGATTCACTGATATATGAAAAATAACGAGGCATTGCTTAAATGAATCCAAGTCGCCTGGAAAACCTGGATTAGTTGCAGGGCTTGTGGCTGGAGGAACATCTCACTGCACATTGCTAGTAACTAAGCTTGTGATATCCCTAGTTAGTTAATGTAGAAAGTCGTAGTCACTGATTGGCCGTGAGCGATTGTATGGTGTAGATTCAGTGCATGAATATTTCAAGCATGATCGCATGATTGTCACCTTTAACAATAAAGATCAGGGGCTAAGTTCTGTTCAGGCGAAGGATTACAACCCCGGTCCTTGTTTGGTTTAAGGATTGTAACCTGGCTCCCGGAGCAGTTCTGTGTCCTCTCTTCGTTTATTGTCTTATTGCACTCTACGTCATGCGCTTCATGTTTTACTTTGCCAACAAAATTTAGAGACGAAGTTCTATTCAGGTGAAGGGTTACAACCCCGGTCCTTGTTTGGTTTAAGGGTTGTGACCTGGCTACTTGAATGGTTCCCTCGTACTCTAATATGACTGTTGTTGTTTCTTTTATTATCAAGCTCTTTCATAATTACTGTAATATTTATTTATTTATGATATGCTGGTTTTAGTTCTTAAATGAAGCCTCCTTTGTGGTACTTGCTCTTTTTGGGATCTGACCCAGCTGGTTTTGTATGGCCAGATTTTGGAGCAGCTCCAGAGGATCTACCAACTTTCCAGCCCGATGGTGACCACCAGGCGTAACCAGGGCAACGAGTGGAATTATTTTTGGCTCTCCCACTCTATTGTAAAAAATTTATTCTGAGGCGTTTAGCCGGCGAGCACCTGTTAGCTCGTATTGCATACCTTATTACTGTCTGCCTACGGGCTGTAACATGATTGACAGATCCTAGGATTGATCATGTATGACTAAACTCTTGCTAGTCCTCACATTTTGTAACGACTAGCTTCATGATCAGTTGAATATGTAATGTTTGGGACGCCTTACTATTGTATATTTAGTGATCTTACATCTTGTAACTTGCTTGCTTGAGATTGAGATATTTAGGCTTGTTATTGATCATAGGAGACTGATGGATTGTAGTTAAACCCTCATATATCTAGACAGCCGTGACCGTGTAGAGAGGTGGATTCCATTTCATTATACGTAGCTGGCTATGTATGCCCCCGCTCTCTAGTATTCTGGTTCTGGGACGTTACAAGCGCCGTCTATCCAAGTGTGGGCTCCACCATCATCCCCATTTGGTGACTCCCCTCTCCCGACATCGAACATTCTCCACCGTCCATTTCTTTCTCCCACCACTCTCTCTCTCTCCTCTCCACTCCAATCCAAACCCTACCCCTAATTTTCCTCCAATTCCAGCTCAATGGCACTCAATTCCTCCCCATAACTGTACCATGGACGAACTACTACTGATGGAAGCCCCACAAATTGGGATCGTTTTCCCCCAATTCCAGCTCAATGGCACTCAATTCCTCCCCATAACTGTACCATGGACAATTCCTCCCCATAACCGTCGGCGTCCGCCTCTCCCTCGACTTCGTCCGCGTCGGCGCCCTCGGCGCCCTCGCGCTCGCCGGCGTCCGCCTCTCCGCCGCCGAGCCTGGTCGTAGAAGAACTCGAGCTGGCCGACGTAGGTGAAGACCTCGGCTGCCCCCATGAGGAAGGTCTGGGGGAAGAGCCAGAAGACGGGGACCGCGACGGGGTCGGGGCTGTCGAGGCGCCTCCTCTCGACGAGCGCGGCGATGGCCATGGCGACGACGGAGACGAAGAGGCCTGCGCCCATGCGCTGGAGGGAGGTGATGCCGCGGGGGTGGCCGATGAGTCCGCGAGGAAGGGGACGATGAAGAACACAACAGATCGGGGGTATTTTTGTCAAAAAATTTGGGTCAACCCAGTTGACCGTCCATATTGGACGAAAAACATCAAAAGTGTGGGGTATCTTACATTGTTGTAAACTTGTGGGGTGCACTGTAAATATGGTAAACAAAAGTGGGGTGCCACTCAAAATTTCTTTTCAAATTTTCAGTTCAAACAGTGAGAATATTTCTTATTTTTTTTTTAAATATTTTATTAAAAAATGAGAGTATTTATAGTTTTTCAAAATAGTAGGAGTATACCCTTATATTTTAAATGGAATTTAGCATACCGCTTATTATTGTTATTTTACTCCAGTATACTCATTTGCAACCAAACACTAGGTAAAATCTTATTCATATCAAATGTGTAGAATTCAAGAAGCACTTTCTTATTTGATACTAAAATTTGAAAAAAAAATTCCTTTCCCGAACGAACGAAATTAATTTCAAGCCATGACGCTGAACTCATGCTCCTTGTCCCCCACCACCAAGAAATGAGACCCCCCGTCCACCAGCCTCCTGCCGTCCTCGGAGACGAGGCTCAGGTGCTCGCACGGCCTCAGCACGAAGTCGACGTCCGCCTCGCCCTCGGCCGCGAGGTGGACGCTCTCGAAGCCGACCAGCTGCGTCCTCGGCCTCCCGCCGCGCGCGCTCGGCCTCCGAAGGAAGAGCAGCACCGGGTGCCTCCCGTCCATCGCCCCCCGGTTCCTGACCCTCACGGTCGCGGAGAACTCGAGCTCGGCGCAGTGCCGGGGCTCCATCCCGGCCAGGTCGTAGCTCGTGTGCCTCCCCTCCTCCTCCTCCTCCTCCTCCGACTCGACGACGACGGCGCCGAGGCTGACGGACTTGTTCAGATAGAGGGGGGATTGCGGCGCGGCCGCGAACTCGTAGGAGTAGGTGGAGTAGCTGAGGCCGTAGCCGAACTTGAAGACGGGCGTTCCGGTGTAGAAGCGGTAGGTCCGGCCGGGGTAGCCCGTCTTCGGGTCTGGCCTCATCCTCATGTCAGTCATCGGCACCTTTGTGAATTCTTGTGGGTACCAAGTGACCGGTAGCCTCCCACCTGCATTGCATGGATCATATTTATTTTTTTTAAATTCCTCGTACGCACACAATTGAAAAACTCGAGCCTTGTCGGTCCCTCCGGATGTCCGTTCTAATATCACTAGGCTAGAGAACTCGGACGCATGGATCATAATTAACAACACGCTTTATTCCACTTGTAACTACCGATTTTATGTGTCGGTATTGAAGGTCAAAATCATCATCATCAAAATGATTCAGTGAGCCGAGTTTATCGTACACATTAATTTTTCTTCGAACGAGGGGCTAACACTCTGCATGCACACATTTTTATACCATCCAATAAAGAAGAATTAAGATGCAGATGAGTCTGACTCACTGAATAATTTTATGGGGGCTAAAATCATATAATCTTTTCAACGGTATTGACCAACTTTGAGTTGATGTTAAAGTATGTCGTGGAATGGAGGGGTCCATTTATTACATGTGATCATCTTCTTAATATTAACAGAAATTTTCACCAAATTATAATAAATTGCATCCGAATAAAGAATTCTACCAAAAATCTACTCAAATACTCTAATAGTAAGACCGTTATAGTTGATTTTACGTTACACTGTGCCTAAAAAAACACAACTAAATAACGTTTACATCCTGCAGCTTAAAAAAAAAAAAACAATGCTCTTGCCAAGGGCATATTTGTCCCGCAAATGCAGAAAACGTCTTCACTAGAGGTAATTTTAGCGTTTTCATTCCTATGTCCCCGTGCAAGTAACGTCCTTAGAGCATCTCCAACCCTATTGTGACTTTGAAAAAAAATTTAATGCCACATAGGAATAGGAATGACAAAATTTTATTCAAAAATTTTTCTCCAATGCAATTGTCAAGTCAGTTGTGAAGCTTATATGGCAAAAATTAAAGAAGACATTGTGAAGTTGATTATCTTGTTCTAGACAATGCACTTGACAATGTCTTCTCTTCCATGTCATCAATTATGAATAAAAAATATTAGAAAAAAGAAAAAAGATGAGTAGTTGTCTTAAAAGTTGTCTTGGAAGTTGAAAAAAATACTTTTTATTGTCTTCTCAATACTTTTGCATTGGAGAGGGTTTTTCTATCTCATTGTCTTTTGAGATATAATTTTGCCACATAAACAAGACATTGTCTTGTGGTTCATGCCACATAGGAGCCACCTAAGACTCACAACACTTAACAAGACAATAGGGTTGGAGATGCTCTTACTAAAGACGTATTTGTAGCCGTTATTTATTTGCAGCCGTAAAAAAGTGTAAAAATGTATGATGGACGTCTTTACTAAAGACTAGTAAATGCACGTGCCTTATACGTATAATAATGTATAATAAGAATATTATTCAATTACAGTTAAAGATTTTTTCTAATTCATGTGATTAAGGTGTTATGTATTTTTCTTGTTTGGTTGAGTTCGATTTTCTAGTTAACAAATTTAAATTTTTTTCAACAATTTTTTACACAATTTAATTTTTTTAAAATAAAATGAAGCATAATATAATGATGACTTAGACGACTCAAAAGTGAGCCGTTTTAAAGTCTCATGAATCAGGGATTCATTCTCACTGATCTTTACAAACTTTTTTCTCTGCAATCTATAACTTTATTTCTTTGGGTAAAATCTTTTGTAACTCTAACTTATCGGTATCCGTGTTCCTATCCGGAGTCTTATCGGTGTTTATTAATCACGACAAATTTGTAGAGACAGAGAAGGAAACCTCACCTGGATTGTGCTGTCCGAATAGAACCTGAGCCATTGCCAACCCGCCCGCCTCTCCAGGATACCCAGCCCACAAGATCGCCCCGATGTTCCGATCGTCCTTCGCGAAGGTGACATCCACCGGCCCGCCGCAGACCAGAACCAGGACCACCGGGTTCTTGGCCGCCCTTGCGACGCTCGTGATCAGGCTCTGCTGCATCCCCGGCAGCGTCAGGCTCACTCGGTCCAGCTCCTCCTTCTCCTGCGTCTGGTCCAGCCCCATGAACATGACGACGCGGTCCACCGACCGGGCCAGGGCCACCGCCTCCTCCGTCGCGCTCGAGCCGCAGGCCGCCGTGTCGCACCCGGACACGTACCGGGTGTCCCGGACGTAGGACTGGAGCACCTTGAGGGGCGTGACCGACTCGCAGGGGGGCCCCGCGTAGTTCCCCTGCAGCCTCCACAGGTTGTTCGCGTTCGGGCCTATCACGCCGAGGGACGAGACCTTGGACTGGCTCAGAGGGAGCGCGCCGGCCGAGTTCTTCAGCAGTACGATGCCGTCCCGCGCCGCTTCGAGGGCCGTGTCCCTGTGCTCCTTAGTGCACACCTGCGACGCCGGAATGTTGCCGTAAACTAGGCGTTGCGGGTTGCCGTCGAAGAGCCCGAGCCGCATCCTGACGGAGAAGAGGTTGTGGAGGGCTCGGTTGACGTCGGATTCCGAGAGCTTCCCTTGCTTGATGGCCGAAACCCCGTACTTTTGGACGTAGGTGCCACAGTTCACGTCCATTCCTGAAAAAAGAAAAAAAAAATTCCAAGGTTCTTGAAGCTCGACTAGAATTTAAATCAATTGGAGGATTATGAAACTCTTGATCAAGTGTCAGAGTCATATATATTGTGCATTTGATAGACTCGAGTCGAGCCCGACTCAGCAATTTTGTGTCGAGACTAACACTAATAATTGAGATAAAACTAAAATGACTTTGAGACGTATCTGTATGTCGACATTTTTTTTTTTCCTAAAAATTCATTCGCCCCTCTCGAAAAGAGTTTGATATCCGATTCAGACTTATACTTCTTCTTCCAGGATACAACAAAGTCTTGAAGAAAAGATGCAGACAGTAAATCTGAATCTTTTCTTCATGTTTTTTCTATGAATAGGTATACCTATTCCAACAGTCAGAATGAATATGAACGAAGAGTCACAACCAAAATCTAAGGAATATGAAAATTCGTCCAACTCAACAAATATGAAGATTAGTTCAAACCAATTGAATCGGAAATAGAAAGTTTGTAATCAAACTTAAATCCTCAACACTATGCAAGTCTGAACCCCATCTTACCGGCTTTGAGAACGTCGGCTACGGCATCTTCCGGCGTCTTGGCATATCCCTGAGCATCATGGATGATGGAAACCGCGTCGCAATCCGAAGTGATGTATCTGTTCCCAGCATAGGAAAAGAAGTGTGCAGTTGGTCATTAGTACTGGTATCAGTGTTTAGCCATCTTACTAATTGAAATCTTCACAATGACAGTAGTAGACTATAATGACGATGACTACGATGACACAAAGTTAATATCCTTCATAGGTGGTAGTGATCCTTAACTGCCATGCTCCCCAAGGTCATCATGATGCTAAAGCTGGCCTAAACTTAAGAGTCCATTTTTGTTCACCCCCCAAAGTTAGGTGGAATGTTCACCTTCCAATAAAAAGTATAACACGTGACATTTTTATTCCACACAAACCACTTTGTAAGTGGTTTTGTTCACCCACCAAAGTGGTAAAACTGCCAAGTGTTATACTTTTATTGGAAGGTGAACATCCCACCAAGTTTTGGTGGGTGAACAAAAATGTACTCCTAAACTTAATATTAGATTGGAGGAGGGGAAGTGGTGGGGTCGGGTTGAGTCTACAACCTCCCATTATAACCGCCACATGTCGGACTTCGATTGAAGGAGGAGGGGAAGTGGTGGGGTCGGATGAAGTCCATGTAGCAGAGAGTGAGAGGGGAGGTGGGATCCAGTGCGACCCATGTGTAAGGCGTAGGAGAGAGAAATTGTAAGAATGTTATAAAAATTTGGTTGTAGACTTAGCATTTTTTTTTCTTAATATTAATCCTAAGAAATCAATCACTTCATTGGTATTGAAATTATATATATATATATATATATATATATATATATATATATATATATATATATATATATTACAATTTAAAAAGTTTTGTTGCCACGAGTAAGGATAAGTTAAAAAGACTAAATACTACTAAGACCATCTCCAATGGAGATTTCTAAAATTGAGTTCTTATCCTAGGCATTGTACTTTAGGAGATTTCTATCCTAGTTGGAAGAGTTTCTACATAAAAATTGTAGACATACAAAAAAAATGCTCTCCAATGGTTCTCCATTTCTATCCTATGTGTCACATAGTAAAAGGACCAATTTAATGGTGTGGGGCCCAATAATAATTGTCATGAGAGATAGGAGAATTTCTATGAGAGTTTCTACATGTAGAAACCCTCTTAGACCATCTCCAATGGGGGTTTCTATCTTTCCTATTTCTATAGAAGAAATCAATTTTAGAAAAAACTTCTCCCAATAGTGATTTCTATCATCATTTCTATCCTAGGTGGGCAATGATGTAGGATAGAAACTTTCTAGGAGGGTTTCTACATGTAGAAACTCTCATAGAAATTCTCCTATCTCTCATGACAATTATTATTGGGCCCCACACCATTAAATTGGTCATTTTACTATGTGACACATAGGATAGAAATGGAGAACCACTGGAGAGCATTTTTGTATGTCTACAATTTCTATGTAGAAACTCTTTCAACTAGGATAGAAATCTCCTTAAAGTACAATGCCAAGTAGGATAAGAACTCAATTTTAGAAATCACCATTGGAGATGGTCTTAGAAAGTTTTCATCCTATATCATTGTTACATAGAAATGATGATAGAAACTACCATTGGGAGAAATTTTTTCTAAAGTGGATTTCTTCCATAGAAATAGGGAAGATAGAAACCCCCCATTGGAGATGGTCTAAGAGTAGGTCTGAACAAACATGAATTGAAGCTATAATGATTTCGGTTAGCCTTACATATGACATAACCCTCGACAATGCTGAATGGAAGAAAATGAATTCAGACATCCGACCTCGAAAATTTGGGATAAAGTTTCTGTTGCGAAGCTTACCCGTAGAAGCCCCAGGACCCCCTCGCAGTTTTGGACAAGAGGTTGTAATCAGCGCAAGTCGGAACTCCGTTGACTTGGTTATAAGAGCACATCACTCCGCTCGCTCGAGCTTCGGTGACGCAGCTCTTGAACGGAGGCTGATAAGTATCGTCGAGATCCTGTTGCGATACCTATATATAACCCCACCCAAAAAAAAATTCACTCCAAATTCACATAAACCCAAAATTTGAACATCAGGGATTAAAATTAGATTCAAGTCTATTTTTACGAATGTATGAACTTTTATATCATTCGTTAATAAAATGAATATTGTTGATTTGTTTCGGGTCGAAACATTTTACCCACCCTTGCATCGAACTTGTACCGGGTGTTCCCGTTCCAGTTGTCCATGTCGTAGGCAGTGAAGTGCTTGCAGCAGGCCGACACCTTGAGCCCGCCGCCGGAGCTGCCGCCTCCGGCGAAGGAGTCCCCCTGCAGCCCCCTGACGTAGGAGACCGCGTACTTGCTCGACATCGCCGGGTCCTCGCCTGGCGTCTCCTGGCCTCGGCCCCACCGAGGATCCCGGAATATGTTTATGTTGGGGGACCAGAATGTCAGCCCTTCCGCCTGCCCGGCGTTGTAGATTGCCCGCGCTTCGGTTCCGATGGCCTTCAAAAATTGTGACCACCAGATCGAAAATTAAGCAAAAAATAAACTTCGTAAGTGCTCAAATAGGGAATGTAAGAGAAACTTTGTAAGCATGCTGTTGCTGCACTCACGTAGGAAATTGTTCATTCTTACAGTTTTAGTAGTCTTCAATTTTACATACATTCAAACCACGGAATATTTGATCCCTAAGATCTAAATAATCTTTGTTGCTACTGACTTAAACAGTAAGGCCTCGTTTGGTTCACGGATTCAAGGAATCCGGAAAGGAAATTTCTTCCTTTTCTTTGTTTGGTAGCCACAAATTTGGGAAACACTTTAAAGAAAAATGGTTCCTCTCATGACCCATGCGATTCATTTTCTCTCCTCCTTTCCCAACATTAATAACCAAACATTATGACAAAAGTAGCCTTGATTTATTACCTATTTTACCAATTAACTCTTCATTATAATTATGTTGACATTAGATATTGTTGGAACAATGATTTTTTTTTTTTCCTTTCCTACATCAACTAAACATAGGAAAGAAAATTTGATAGGAATTCTACTTTTCCATCCCCATGGAAAATACATGGGAATTGATTTCCTTTCCGTGAACCAAACGAGGCCTAAGAGCAAGTTGATGGAATGTTGGCCTAAACCCTCTCGTGTCGTGACGGATGCATATAAGAACAGAGTCAGTTTTTGATAGAGTGCAATGAGTGCAACCAATTCATAGGTCTCCAAAAAAAAAAATTATATATCCATGTTATATACTTTATATTAATTTATATATAACTACATATAAGAAAATGAGTTCTTGAAATATGTTGATTATGAACGATTAATCGATGATTTTACAGCTAAGTATGCTAGATGATCGTTCTTAATGTGAAGATTATGAAAATTACTTGTTTGTTTAGCTTTACTTTTATCTCTTTTAGTCGAATATTAAAATAATTAAAATACATCGTAGTTGAATAATTTTTCTAAGTTTGTGCCAATTTTTGTATTATTTAATTTTTGATTTTTTTTTATTAGAAAGTTTTTTTTACATGTGAACGGACTCTATATTTTTCACACTGGACCTAATCGTCCTTGAAGAAACTTAGCTCCGGGCCTACTTACTATGACACGCGATAACAGACACTCCAAAATAGTACTATGACACATTAAAATAGGTATATTATTGTGTCCATGTCAACGTGTCATTTGGTATCCGTGTCCATACAATATATATATATATATAGTACGGATGGCTACCAATATTAAAGTAAATAATAACCAACTTCGCCTACATGAGACCGGACTGCACTTACACTACGGGGCAAAGAAAGTCGTACCTGGCCGATGCGGTACCAGAGCTGGGGGTTGAAGGAGGCGGCGGTGAGCAGGACCTGAGGGAAGCTGGTGGCGGAGCGGATGGGGCCGTCGAAGTGTATGCCGCGGCCGGAGTTGGACACCCCGTGGAGGGACTCGGACCACCACTTGTAGCCCGGAATCCCCAGCCGGGTTATCGGCGGAGCTTCGTCGCCCAGCTGGGACACCTTCTCCTCCAGGGAGAGCCGGGAGATGAGGTCGTCCACCCTCCGGTCGACGGGCAGCGTCGCGTCGCAGAAGCCGTAGTTCCGGTTCGACGAGTCGCAGGAATAGGGAGGGCCGCCCGAGTGAGCTGGAGGTGGAAGGAATGAAGCAGTGAGGAAGAGGAGTAGCAGAGGGAGAGCTCTATGAGTTTCCATCCCTACTTTTCTCTCTCTCTCTCTCTCTCTCTCTTTCTTTTTGGTTGAGATGGGAAGGAAGAGAACAAAGAAGAGCTATTATATAGGAAACATGGGTATTGAGTTACAATGACCGAGACGCCCTTCCTATATGAGGATATTGTCGGTCCAAAACTTAATATCCTTCCAAAAAACAAAGAGGAAATATTTTAACAAATGTCTTTAATACTGTCTAGAAACTACCATATATTTTTTTTACACGGAATTGTTAAAAGCTAAAATATACTTTCACTATTTTAATCAAAATTTTGATTCTTTCCTACAAATTGAAGGTATCTCTTAATTTTTTTGAAATTTATGTTTTGAATAACAGCATTTGCTAAAATATTTCAAAGGCATACAAATGATAAGGTCACTAAAAAAAATTTGATAAAAGCTCTTCATTTTTTGTCGGTATGTGTATATCAAAAATTTTATTGTGATTTGGATAAATCCAAATATGGATGTCCTTATCCATACCCACAACAGCCTCTATCTCATTTTCTTCTATATATGTTATCAATGAGAAAAGCTGCTACATTTTTTATGGCTACCAATTTTTTTCTTTCTCTCTCATTTCACAACACGTTATCAGCACGACTGCTTGAGGAATCAATTTTGTACAAATTTCTGAATCCATTGTATTTGCTAGTAGATTATATTTTATGATTACATTCTTTCCATAAAGGATTTTGACAGAAGATATAGTGATAAATCATTTTTCATTTATCAAGTCATCTTGGCTTTGATGAGTTTAAGTGCATTATAACGTGATCATCATTCACCAAATATATAAATCTACATAATAAATAAATAGCATTAACAATGGACAGATAACTACATATTTAGTGCTCAATTATATTGCTTCAAATACACACCAAATGTGATTAGAACTGTAACAATATGGATTGAAGGTTTTTTAATAGTAAATGTTGTAATACAAAATTACCTTGAATTATATATTTGTTGCCAAGAGGAGATTTTGGAAGAAGAAAACTATTTTGAAAAACAACCTTGCATTATTGCTCTGGAAATAAATTTTATTTTCCTTATCACGTGCATCTGTTAGAAATTATGAAGGATAATATTTTATTTTGAGGCTCGTGAAAGATTCTAAAAGAAACTAGTCGTCCGTGTACTCACTTTATAGGTAGCAACGGATTGTTAGTCCTCTAAAGGCCAAAAGTAAAAAAAAATTACCAACCTGAATGTTGGTATTTCAATAATATAGTTGCATATCTTTTAAAGTTGCAAACCTCCTATAAATTAGAAGAAAGAATTTAGAGTGTGTGTCGTATGTTTTTCCAATCCTAGGGTGACTAAGGATGTTTAGTTGTCATACATATATAGACCTGAAGTTCTATAGACATATTTAATAGTTTACAATGCTGCTACACACACAATCCTTTTTATAGGATCTTTCTCCGACAAGAATACTAAATCGAATGTAGTATCCACGATAGCTGGTCTTATCATTTGGGTTAAAAAAGAGCTTGACGAATATTAGCATGTACGGGAGTCTAATGGCTCCATTAGCACTCTCACTTTAGCAGACTTGACTTAAATTTTATGTACCAAATTGTTTTTAAAAATTATTATCCCTGTTCACATTCGAAAACTAAAATTACTATCTGTAGGTTTAATTTGTAAATAGCGATTAATTCAAGGACGTTGTTTATTTTTGGCTCAAACTCAAAGTCCCAATTTGTATGCAAGCCAAGTGGCCAGGGCCGGCCCTGGCCCAGGACGACCACTCAGGGTCCCATTAAATTTGGGGACCAAAAAAAATTAATTTAAATGTATATATATATTAGTAATCTTATATTGAAAATAGAATTAATATATAATATGATCCTTCTTTATTGTAAAACATTTGTGGTGTAGTGGTAGTTTGTTATAGTTGTACACAAAAGATCCTAGGTTCTAGCCTTGGCTATACCATTAATTAGTTCAAATTTTTTATATTATATATGGGCTCCATTTTAAAATTTTGTCTAGGCTCCCATTAACTCAGGGCCGGCCCTGCAAGTGGCATAAGGGTTTGGACACAGTTTTTAAGGTCTATAAAAACTTCAAACGCTCTCGATAATTCCTAGGAAATTATTGTTCGTAATTTTCAAACTCAACTCGATAAATTTTTTTGTCATAAATAAGTCTGCAGTGCAGCCCTGGTGGTAGTAGTTGGAGTGAGTGAGGGATATTTTGGGAATTTGTGGGAGGACTCGAACTTCTGAGTGAAAAGAGGACAAGCTGGTGCAGCTGTTGGAGTCGTTGGACCATGACCGGATTTCACAACACGGTAGGCGCTTCCCGCCATATTCAAAAAAGGGAAGGTGAGAGTACGTTCGAGTTTGGTGAGAATAAGTTGTCTCTCACTTTTATATACATATATTTTTTTTGAAGCAATGGGTACTTGTGGCGAATTCGTCTCCACTGAGGCTCGAACTCCCGACCAATTGGACCGCATGTATCTCTCTTAACCACTAGGCTAGAGGTCATTTGCCACTTATATATATATATATATATATATATATATATATATATATATATATATATATATATATATATATATAAGTGGCAAATGACCTCTAGCCTAGTGGTTATATATATATATATATATATATATATATATATATATATATATATATATATATATATATTTGAAGCAATGGGTAATTATGGCGAACTCGCCTCCACTGGGGCTTGAACTCCTGACCACTTGGGTCACATGGATCTCCCTTAACCACTAGGCTAGAGGTCATTTGATATATATATATATATATATATATATATATATATATATATATATATATATATATATATATATATATATATATGAAGTTGAGTTATTTGTATTTATCTCTCATTGATAATTCATTATTCTGTTTCTCCCCATTTTTAATATAATTATTGTTATCTTCCAATTCTATTTGACCGAAGCTGGAGACATGAGCCTACTGTCTATCCAGATGCTTTCTTAATTTGTTAACTTAACTAGAAAATCAAAAAAATTAAAATTAAAATTTTGATCTAATTTGAACGGTCAGAAAAGATAATCCAACAATTACTATTATTAAAAAAATACACAAATTTTAAAATAAATTGAAAGATTCTTTACGACCGAACGGTGAGACCGCGTATAGGCTGACGTAACAGTCTTTTATTGGATAGGTCATGACGTTAATATGGATGCGGATCTAATGGAGAACAATCACGTCAGTTCTCGAATTACACATTAGTTTTTGAATTGGCACACTATTCCTTTCCACGTTCGACAATATTTTTAGAAAAAAAAAAATAACTTAAAAGAAGAGGGAGGTAAGAGTTAGGTGGGCGGTGAGTGGATTCAAACTAGTTGGCCTAAAGACTAAAAGCAACAGGGACTGAGGGCCCACTGCAGAAAATTAGTAGAAACCGTGACTCTCGACAAGAGGATAATATATAGAAAAGGACTACTGCTTTTGAAAATCTCACAGGGAAAAGAAAAAAAAGAAGAAAAATTGGGACTAAAATTCCTGCGAGTGGAGACATGGAGTGGCTGTTGCATTGGCAAGAATGCGATCAATGAGATGCGACGTATCGAAAGCGACAAAGGCAACATGCACGCCTGACTCGTGTGTCTGTGACCAATAATTCTGTATCAATGACATGTTTGGTTGTACAAACTGCATAAAAGTGAAAAAGTGAAAAAATTAGATTGCGTACGCATAAATTATAATTTTTTAAAAATTATTCGAAAAATTTCATGAGAAACAAAAATATTTGCAAAAATTGCATAAAAGACATAAAGTTTAGGAAAATTGCAAAATGGACACAGTCGCGTTCAAAAATAGGGCGTAGAAAATTTTAACGCCCTAATTTAAGTAGTAAAAATTCATTCATCCTTAATCCCATCTCTCCTTTCTTACTCTTTTCTTATCTTTTCTTAATCCGGATTAATTGAAAAAACGCAATCCGGATTAGTTGAAAAAATGCGTCGATAAAAGAGGCACCAAAAAAACACGTCCTTCATCAGGGCGTGAAATCTTCCTCTCTCCTCGCCGTGTCTCCCTCACCGTCCCTTTTGCCAAATTTGTATGGTCATTAAAACTGAACTTTCCCCACCTCTCCTCTCTCTCTCTCTCCTCTTCTCTCTCTATGTGCCACCCATCCATTATTTGATGATTCTCTCTCCTCACATTCTAAGCTTTGCCATTTTTTCTTTTGCTGTCAAAGCCTCCTTGTCTTCCTTCTCCAAATTCCAACTGGATCCCTACTCCGAAGTGCATGCGACTTTGGCTGTGCTGAAATTTCACGCCCTACTGAAGGGCGTGTTTTCAATTCATCTGTATTACGAAAAAATTAAGAAAAATATTAAGAAAGGAGGGATGGGATTAAGGAGGAATAAATTTTGACGACCTAAATTAAGGCGTCAAAATTTTCTACGTCCTATTTTTATGCGCGACTGTGCTCATTTTGCAATTTCCTTAAACTTCATATCTTTTACGTAATTTTTGTAAACATTTTTGCTTCTCATAAAATTTTCCGAAAATTATTTGGTTGGTGGAATAAAAAATACGAAAGTAGAGAAAAAATGAGTTATATTGTTGGGATGATATTGTTGAAAGTGGAGAAAAAAATGAGTTTGATGGTTGTTGAAAGTGAAAAAAAAAATAGTTTTAGAGTAGCAACCAAATAATCACTTGTTTTCTCTTTTTCATTTTTTTTTACTTGTACCTTTTCTGTTTTCCCACACCACTTTCAACTAAAAAATTGGTGTGGTGAAACTGGACTTGTGAAGAGAGAGACAGAAACTGCCAGGGCCGACCCTGAGTTCATGGAGGCCCTATGCAAACTTTTAAAATAGGACCCCATATATAATATTAAAAAAATAAAAATAAATAATAAATAATAAATAATAAAATAAATTGAAAAAAATTGTTACAGCCAAGAATTGAAACTATGACCTCTAGTATGCAAATATAGCATAAAAAAATGGTCATGTTACGTATTAGTTCTATTTTGGATATAAAATTATTAATATATATATATATATACCCTCGTATTTCATGGGATCCTAGACGGTCGGCCCTGCACTGCCTACAATCACATCATCATTTCCTTCACAGTTCCAACTTTTGAAGCAAACATTCGGAAAGGAGAAAAGTTTTATATACTTTCTAATTTAAGCCTACTTTTAATCACTTGTTTGCAACCAAACAGCCTCTGGGCCTGTTTGGTAAACCGTATTTGGAGCTGAAATTTAGGATTTGATGGATTTGGAGGCAAATTCATGAAATTCTATGTTTGGTTGGAGTTGGATTTGGATATGGAAAGTGGGTAGGAAGAAAGAAAGTTGGATTTTTTTTAAATAATTGTATTGTCCTATTAAATATTTAATTAATAGTAATTAATAATTATTTAATTTAAAATTAATTAAAAATTAAGTAATAATTAGTTATTATTTTTATATATGATTTGTTTATTCTTAATTAATATTAAATTATTAAATAATATTTCATCATAATCTTAATTAATAATTGATTAATTGATTAATTATAATTATAATCTTGATTATTAATTTATTAATTTACTAATTTTATTCTAATATTTTATAATAATCTTAATTATAAATTATAAATTACTATTTTATTATAATAAATTAATTGTAATTATCATCCAAATTAAAATTTTAATAATTAATATATTATTAAAATTTTAATTAATAATTTATTATAGTCATTATAATATTAATTAATAATTTGTTAATCATAATTATTATCATAATTATAATAATATTTTATTAATTAATATATTATTAAAAATTTTAAAATTAAAATATTATTTAATAATTAATATATTACTAAAATTAAAATTAATAATTTATTAATTATCATTATAATCATAATTACTGGAAATTGCTGAGAAATCCAATTTCGGGATGGGCTTTTATGAAATGTCCACCCGCTAGATAAGTTTTATGAAATGTCCAGAATTAAGTATTTTCACGTTAAATATTCCAAGATTCCCTTTTAGATGCCACCCGCTGGAAACTGCTATTTTTATAATACCGAAACTACCCCTCCGCGCGAATTGGTCATCTATATGTATTTGAATTCAAAAAACTCAGATCTGGATTGCGATTTTTGTCTTCTTCTTCTTCACGAAAAATCTGAATTCCATTGCTCTCATCTTCAGCAGAGATCGCAAAGATCGTTTGTAGTTCGGTGTGCTTTTCTTCGGTCGAACTCAGATCATCGCTCGTCATCATCATCACCATCATCATCAACTTCATCGACGTCAATTGTGGAGAGAAGATCTTTCTTCTTCTTTTCCATAAGAATTATCATTGCTTTGAAAGAAGAACGAAACTCTTTATTCCTGAAAAAACTAAATTACATGGAGAATGGCCATTCTCCTACGTTTTAACACTGGAAATGACCATTCTCCGTGTAAATTAACACGGAGAATGCCATTCTCCGTTTTATTTAAAACGGAGAATAACATTCTCCTGCGTTTTAACACTGAAATGACCATTCTCCGTGCTAAATTACACGGAGAATGACCATTCTCCGTTTTATTTAACACGGAGAATGACCATTCTCCGTGTAAATTAACACGGAGAATGCCATTCTTCGTTTTATTTAAAACGGAGAATGACATTCTCCGTGTTTCTAACACGGAGAATGGCCATTCTCCTGCGTTTTAACACTGAAATGACCATTCTTCGTGCTAAATTACACGGAGAATGACCATTCTCCGTTTTATTTAACACGGAGAATGACCATTCTCCGTTTTATTTAACACGGAGAACGTCATTCTCCGTTTTATTTAAAACGGAGAATGCCATTCTCCTGCGTTTTAACACTGAAATAACCATTCTCCGTGCTAAATTGTCACCCCCAGTTTTTCAAATTAGGGGTATTTTTGTCATTTTCAAGTTTAATAATATTTTAGGAATTTTATTTGATTTTATATAATTTTTAGGAATTTATTTGAGTCGGTTTGAATTTTATCCAATTCGGACCCAATTTGGAGACCCGGGTAGCCTGGACCCTAGTGGGACCCCCATACTAGCTGGGCTTAGCCCATGTACCATCATAATTAGGCTAGAAATTATTAACCTAACTTCCATGGCTTAATTAGTCAATTTAGAGACTTAATTAGTCGTTTAGAATCAAACCGAAATCAAACCGAACCAACCCGATTCCAAATTGAACCAAACCAAGCTTAATGGGTTGTGGGCTATTGGATCCCAACCCAATAGCCCATGGGAGAGGTGGCCGGCCATGTAAGTCCCCCCCCCCCTTGTCTTCTCCATTAAGCTAGCTCTCTCTCTCTTTCAAAAATTTCTTCTTCCAAGCTCTCCCTCTTCAAGAACAAATTAGGTTTGTCCATAACTCCTTCATTTAATTCCCCTTTTTATTTTTGTCATTTACATTAATTAGAGAGGATGAGATTCTCTACACTTTGCCCCTAGATTTTATTAGGTTCCCTAAAATCTAGGTTAAGGGATTAATTAGGAGTTTTATATTAAATGGTATATATATATATATATATATATATATATATATATATATATATATATATATATATATATATATATATATATGTAATATATATATGTATATATGTATGTATGTATAATATGTATTTGTGTGTGTGTGTGTGTGTAGAGAGTGGTGGAAGTGAGAGAATGGTGGTGGTGGTGTATGAGTGAGAGTAGTGGTGGAGTTGTCATGTGTGTGTGTGTGTATGTGGTTATATGTATATATATAAGTATATGAGTTTATATATATATATATATATATATATATATATATATATGGTTGTGTGTATATATATGTATTTATATGTGTGTGTGTGTTTATATGAATATGTGGTCGTGTGTGTGTGTTTATATATATATAGGTAGAGGGATGGATAGATATATATATATAGATATCTAATTACCTATAGGAAATTGTAGATAGATGTATATATATATAGATATATATATATGTATAGATAGATATATATATAGGATAGTATATATGTATATACATAGAGGGAGGAGAGGGAGAGAAGTAGTGCCAGCAGCAGCAGCTGCAGAAGCAATGCGCAGCAGCAGCAGGCAGCATGCAGCAGCAGCAGCAGCAGGAGCTGCCCCAGGCAGCTCCTTTTCCCCCCTGTGACCCCCCCTATATACACTATAAACCCCCTCCCCTAGTGATATATATATACAAGTATATATAGGTAGATATATACGTATATATATATAGATAGATAAGGAAAATGAGTTAGGAAGAGGAAGGAAAAGAGTTTAGGATTTAGAAATAGAGAAGAGGAATTAGAGAAGTAAGGGAATTGAAGAAGAATAGGAAGGAGGGATAAGAAGAGGAATTAGAGAAGAAGAAGAAGATTAGAGAAGTAGAGAGGAGGAAGAACTAGAATCGAGAATCGAAGAGGGAAATTAGAACGAGGGCAAATAGAGAAGGTTTTGTTAGAAATCGAGTTAGAGGGCGAAATTGAGCCCGGAGCGTCGGATCGCGACGAAACTTGACATAGGCCTAGAATACGTGATTTAGATTTTGCGGGTAAGCTCCCGGGTGGAAATCGGGGTCGTAGGGCGCCGGTATCGCGCCGTGTCAGTGCGTATCTCGAAATATTCGAGATTTCTGCGAAGGGCCGTAAGGTGGACTAAACGTCCACTTTACTTAGGTATTTTGGTAGATAACGAACCTATAGGATAGTACCCTACTACCCTAGGGAGATCGGGTCAAAATAACTAGCGTAGGTAGGCTATCTAGATTATCGCCAAGGGTAGAAATTTGCCCTTAAAAAGGGTAAAATAGAGATTTGGCCCACGGCCAAGATTCGAGTTTCCAAGTCCAAGATGGACTTGGATATGGATTGTATAGGTTGGTAATGAGCAGATTTAGCCGTCTAAACCTAGTCTTGGACCCGGTTGACCATGGTTGACTTTTTGGACTAAAAGTCAACTATGAGTCAACTCTTTACCCAAATTAGTTCCAAATTCTATTTAACTTGGGCAGTTGACTAAAAGTCAACTATTAGTCACCAGTGACCTAGGGTTGACCTAGAGTTGACCTAGAGTTGACCAGAGTTGACATGTTGACCAAAAGTCAACGGTAAGCCAGTTTTTGACCTAGATTGATCCGGTTTAACTTCTAATGTTCTTCCATGACCAAGATTGACCCGACTAGACATGTCTTGACCTAGAATGACTAAATAGGACTTAATTTGATTTAACTTTACTTCCTAAACTTAGTATTGATACGTCTTGTTCTCTATAGGTCCTCGAGACACTGCAGTTGCTCCAGTCGACGTATTTTATCATCTTACAGGCGAGTACATTCTCTGATACTTATTCCCAATTTATGATAACTGTTATGATTCATGTAATTAGTGTTGATATGCTTATTTCCGACACATGGTTCTCACGGATTGGTATTCTTGGATCCCGACGAGAGATGTTTTCTCCTTCTTAGGTTGGGATATATTGTGCAAGCACCCTTGTAGCTCTTGCTCGATATATGGTCACTGATTCTAGAGAAGGCTAGCTACCTTCTCATTAGAATCCCGTGCAGTGACGTGTCCTGTTTGGATCCATTCTACCAGTTGGGGTAGGGGGAGTAGTAGCGTAGGCCTGTGATCATATCCCCTTGTATTCTTGAACAGTGTGAGCCATATACCGCACTTATGACTTGCCAGGCCGATTCTTGACAGGTACCCAAGCCGATCACAAGCTGAAACTACTACTCACACACATTGGATATATAGCTTACCTTGATTGTGTACATGCCATGATCCCGTTCTATTCTTCTTGTTCTAGCTCTAGCTTTACAGCTTACCATGCCATGATACATACATGTACACTCCATGATTCATTGTATATGCTCTATTTACAGTCTTATAGCTTTTATTCTATCTTGAGATCTGTTATGAGATATATGTACTCGTTCCATCCTGACTGGACTGTTGATAAAATATTACAGATTTCGACGAGGGAGATTGCAGTACCTACTACGGTCCGGACGACGTAGTGGGCCTAGACTTGGTCCCGCAGGGCGTAGCTCCGCCTGACGAGACCATACCACTTGTATAGTTTAGAGTAGGTCTTTGTACTGGATTTTGTTCCCAGTTACTTTTGAGACTGTACTACTTTTTGAGACTGTATTGTATTGGACTGTATTTAGAGACTGGACATTGTATATTATTTGTATCTGGACTTGACAGGTTATATTTTATCGTCTTGTTGTCTTTATCTTTCAGTCTTTACTTTTCGTCTTAGAGTTGTGATTGAGCACTATATATATTCATTGCTTGTCCTCCGTTCGGAGTTGACTATATTCTCGACAGGTTTTGTTATATATATAAACTGTTGTCAGACTAGAAAATACACAGCATTTCACGCCGTTTTTCCGGTGAGGGCTGGGCGTTGTCGCGTCACGTGCCCTTTTAGCGGGTGCGGGTCGTGACACGTTTTAGTGGTGGCCCACGCAGGTCCTGAAGTCGCAATTAGTGCGATGTCGTAGCGGCACTCGTCTTAGAGTGTTGACTACGAGCCTGTGTTACCCATAAGAATAGTAGGCTAGGAGTGCTCAATCACAGTAGGATCTTTCCTTGCTTATCTTGCTTACCGTCTTTGATATTGATTTACTGCTTTCTAGCTGTCCTCCTTTGATATTGCCTTCATGTGCCATATTGATATCTTCTTCTTAATTTGTCTCCAGGATATTGATGACTCATTCTCCTGACGAGGAGCTCGGGGAGACGGAGAGGTCTGCCACCTCTGGCGGACAGGCTCCGGTCACTTCCCCGGCTGATGGGACTTCTGTTGGGGCTCTTGGAGGTACTCCTCCAGCTACCTCGATGACCGTCCCTAGGGCCATTACGGGTGCTCTTCCCGTAGTGCCAGGGGCCACAGTGGGAGCTGCCGAGGGTATTCTTCCTCCTCAGCAGGGGACTCCTCCGGTGATGATGGGAGCTATTCCTCCATTGCTTCCTCTGCCCACAGACATGGGGCAGATGCTAGCATTCTTCCACCAGGTGCTTGAGTCCCAGCGGGCTCAGCACGAGGCTCAGTTGAGGCAGACAGAGGTCATACGCCAGGGCATGGAGGATGCACACAGATTGGCTATGGCGGCAGTGGAGCGTCAGGCTCCACAGAGGGAGGTTCAGCAGCAGCAGCAGCCGAAGATCGGGGATATCCATGCTTTCAAGAAGCTTGGTCCGAGGGATTTCAAGGGGACAGAGGGCATTATTTATGCTGATGACTGGCTCGAGGATATCGAGCGCCAGATGGGGGCCTGCCGCCTGGCAGCCGACCTGAGGGTCGAGGCGGTTGGGTTGCTGTTGTTAGATATTGCCCGGACATGGTTCCGGAATGAGCCGGCTCTTGCAGGAGAGGGCCATACTTGGGCAGAGTTCAGGACCTTGTTCAGAGAGAAGTTCTTTTCCCCTACGGACAAGATTGGCCTAGTGCGGCAGTTCCAGAACCTGCAGCAGGGCAGCATGACCGTAGAGGAGTACGCGGCGGAGTTCGGCCGGCTGAGCCGATATGCCGAGTACATGGTGAGTGACCCGGTGATCCGAGCGGAGCGCTTCAGGGAGGGATTGGCATGGGATATCAAGATCCCGATCCCTTCTTTCTACGCGACATATGCGGAGGTCTACGCAGAGGCTCGGAAGGTGGAGAGGGAGTTGGGCTTGAAGCCGAAGAGGGATCGAGATGTGTTTTCTGGGGCCAGTAGCAGTGCAGGGCCTGCTAAGCGCCCTCAGCTTCAGCATCAGTCGTTCCAGCATCACCAGCAGCAGAGGCAGGCCAGAGCGTCTGTCCAGAGGAGTCAGCAGCGTCCGGGGCAGGATGATCCACCGTGCCACTTCTGCAAGAAGCCCGGTCATCTTTTCGAGTTCTGTAGGAGAAGACTGGGGCTATGTCTCTTTTGTGGTGCCGCTGGGCATCAGATGCGGGAGTGTCCCAAGAACTTCCGTGCAGCTGGAGCTGCTCAGAGGGCACCCGTTCAGAGGGCACCAGCTAGTGTGCCGGTAGTTCAGCAGAGAGGTCCGCTTCCGACTCAGCAGCAGCAGTTCATTCAGCACCGCCAGCAGAGGGGTGGTCAGGGTAGAGCCTTTACTCTTGCAGCCGAGGAGGTGAAGCCTATTGCGGATGTTGTCGCAGGTTCTATTCTGCTCGATTCTTTTCCAGCTTTGGCCTTATTTGATTCTGGTGCTACGCACAGTTTTGTGTCTGTTTCTTTTGCTCTTAGGCACAATATTATTGCTGAATATCTGGGTAGGACTTGCAAGATTATGACTGGGAATGGCATCATCCTAGTTAATAATGTTTGCAAGGGGCGGAGAGTTTCTTTGAGAGGCCGGAAGCTGAGTGCGTGTCTGCTCGTAATGCCACTTCCGAGTTACGATGTGGTACTCGACATGGATTGGTTGAGCACGCACCACGCTAGCATCGACTGCAGAGGGGGCAGGATTCTGTTTAGGCCGCCAGGAGAGCCGGAGTATGAGTTCACCAGGGGTGCTGTGGAGGAGGGAGATGGATTCTGCGGAGCGTTGTTGGCGGGGCCGGTGTTGCCACATCCACTCATTGCTGAGTTCTTGGATGTTTTTCCCGAGGAGCTGCCCGGGATGCCGTCAGATCGTGATGTTGAGTTTTCTATAGATCTAGTACCGGGCGCTGAGCCTATCTCCCAGCATGTCTATAGAATCAACAACAGTGAGTTAGCGGAGCTGAAGAAGCAGGTCGACGAGCTGGAGGACAAGGGCTTTATTCGATCTAGTTCTTCACCTTGGGGCGCGCCAGTTCTTTTCGTCCCCAAGAAGGATGGTACGGTACGTCTGTGTATTGATTACAGGGCGCTCAACAACCTTACCATCAAGAACAAGTATCCTCTGCCGAGGATTGATGACTTGTTCGACCAGTTGAGTGGCGCGAGGGTGTTCTCGAAGATCGACTTGCGTACTGGGTACCATCAGCTGAAGGTGAAGCGGGATGACATTCCGAAGACTGCCTTTCGGACCCGCTATGGCCAGTATGAGTATACCGTCATGCCGTTTGGGTTGACCAACGCCCCGGCGGTATTCATGAACTTGATGAACAAGGTATTTCACCAGTACCTTGACAAGTTCGTGGTGGTCTTCATTGATGACATTCTCATCTATTCGAAGACACCAGAGGAGCACGAGGAGCACCTGAGGATTGTGTTGGACACTCTCAGGAGGGAGCAGCTGTATGGGAAGCTGTCCAAGTGCGAGTTCTTCTTGGATCGCGTGGAGTTCCTAGGCCATGTTGTCTCTGGCGAGGGGATTTCAGTGGATCCAAAGAAGATTTCTGCAGTGGAGTCCTGGTCGACGCCGAGCTCAGTAGCAGAGGTTCGGAGTTTTCTGGGTCTGGCAGGTTACTACGGAGGTTCGTACAGGACTTTTCCAGGATTGTCCAGCCGATGACCCGCCTTACCAGGAAGGACGAGGGAGTTTGTTTGGTCCGATGAGTGCCAGGCGCCTTCGAGGAGTTGAAGGCGAGGTTGACTAAGCTCCTATCTTGACGCTGCCATCTGGATTGGGGTTATACGATCTACAGTGATGCTTCAGGACGGGGTTTGGGTTGTGTGCTTCAGCAGCACGGGAAGGTAATTGCCTATGCATCTAGGCAGTTACGTCCTCATGAGAGGAATTACCTACCCACGATCTGGAGCTGGCAGCGGTCACTTTGCTTTGAAGCTGTGGAAACACTATCTGTCGGGAGAGGAGTTGAGATCTATACAGATCACAAGAGCTTGAAGTACGTTTACCCAGAAGGAGCTGAATATGAGGCAGAGGCGATGGTTAGAGCTGATGAAGGATTTTGATATATCCTTGCCGTACCATCGGGGAAGGCCAACGTGGTCGCGGATGCTTGAGCAGGTATCCCGTGGCTATGTGTTTGACGATGGATCGTCACCTTCTGGCAGATCTGGAGAGCTTGGGCATAGAGGTGATGTCCTGGGTTCGAGGCGCAGATGTGGGGTCTGCAGGTACAATCGGAGCTGATGGACAGAGTCAGGGCAGCTCAGTTTGAGGATGAGGCTCTGAGGGTCATCAGGGAGCAGGTCCAGATAGGGCTGGATGAGTTCTCTTTAGCAGGGGATGGGTCGTTGAGGCATGGTACCAGATTGTGCGTGCCGAGCGGAGGACTTCGGGAGGAGGTTCTTCAGGAGGCGCACCGTTCTCAGTACTCTATGCATCCCGGAGCCAACAAGATGTATAGAGACTTGAGACAGCATGTTTGGTGTATGGCATAAAACGTGAGGTGGCTCAGTTCGTGGTCGAGATGTTAGTGTGCCAGCGGTGAAGGCGGGAGGCAGAGACCCGGTGGATTGCTCCAGCCACTCCCCATTCCTGAGTGGAAGTGGGAGCATATCACTATGGACTTGTATCGGGCTTCCGCGCTCTCCAGGAGGGAAGGATGCGATTTGGGTCAGGTTGATCGATTGACCAAATCGGCCACTTTTGCCTTTCAAAGTGGGTTTGTCGACGGAGAGGTTGGCCGAGATGTAGTGCGGCAGATAGTCCGATTACACGGGGTGCCAGTGAGTATTGTCTCGGATCGGGACAGCCGATTCACTTCCCACTTCTGGCGGAGTTTGCAGCTAGCTGGGCACATCGCTCAAGTTCAGTACAGCATATCACCCCAGACAGAAGGGCAGTCGGAGAGGACGATTCAGACCCTCGAGGATATGCTGCGCACTTGTGTGGACTTCGGGGGATCTTGGGAGGACCACCTTCACTTGGTAGAGTTTGCTTACAACAACAGCTACCAAGCCAGTATAGAGATGTCACCTTTCGAGGCTCTATACGGAGGAGGTGCGTATCCCTGTCTTGGGATGATGTCGGTGAGAGGGTTTTGCTTGGCCCAGAGATGGTGGTAGATGCTGCAGAGAAGGTCAGGGTTATCAGAGATAGACTTCGGATGGCGCAGGATAGGCAGCGGCACTGGGCCGATAGCCACCGGAGACCATTGGAGTTCGAGGTATATCTAGATTTTTCTAGTATTTGAGTTGTGATTGTTTTAGATAAAGCTCTAAGTTGTTTGTTCTTAGGTTGAGATCTTGTCTTTCTGCGGATTTCTCCGACGCGTGGCACGATTCGTTTTGGTGGCGGCGGGAGGAGCTTAGTCCACGATATATCGGACCATTCCGTATCCTGGGCAGGGTCGGTGCAGTGGCTTACGACTGGAGTTACGCCTGCACTAGAGAGAGTGCACAGTGTGTTCACGTGTCGCAGCTGACGGTACGTGGCAGATCCCAGTCACGTCTTAGACCACTCAGAGATCGTAGTGGGACCGACACTCAGCTACCCAGAGAAGCCGGTCGAGATCTTGGACCGAAGAGAGAAGGTGCTCCGGAACCAGGTCATTCCCTTGGTTCGCGTTGCATGGAGACACGACTCTCCAGGTGAGTCCACCTGGGAGAGGGAGGACGACATGCGGGAGCGATTCCATATCTCTTCGAGCCCTGAGGTAAAATTCTTTCTTTTTTCCTGTTCTGTTCATGATGGTGTTAGCCCTCATTCAATTTCGAAGACGAAATTTTTTAAGGTGGGTAGATTTGTCACCCCCAATTTTCAAATTAGGGGTATTTTTGTCATTTCAAGTTAATAATATTTAGGAATTATTTGATTTTATATGATTTTTAGGAATTTATTTGAGTCGGTTTGAATTTTATCCAATTCGGACCCAATTTGGATACCCGGGTAGCCTGGACCCTAGTGGGACCCCCATACTAGCTGGGCTTAGCCCATGTACCATCATAATTAGGCTAGAAATTATTAACCTAACTTCCATGGCTTAATTAGTCAATTTAGAGACTTAATTAGTCGTTTAGAATCAAACCGAAATCAAACCGAACCAACCTGATTCCAAATGAACCAAACCAAGCTTAATGGGTTGTGGGCTATTGGATCCCAACCCAATAGCCCATGGGAGAGGTGGCCGGCCATGTAAGTCCCCCCCCCCCCCCTCTTGTTCTCCATTAAGTTAGCTCTCTCTCTCTTTCAAAAATTTCTTCTTCCAAGCTCTCCTCTTCAAGAACAAACTAGGTTTGTCCATAACTCCTTCATTTAATTCCCCTTTTCATTTTTGTCATTTACATTAATTAGAGAGGATGAGATTCTCTACACTTTGCCCCTAGATTTATTAGGTTCCCTAAAATCTAGGTTAAGGGATTAATTAGGAGTTTTATATTAAATGGTATATATTATTATATATATATATCTATATATATATATATATATATATATATATATGTAAATATATATGTGTAGATATGTATGTATGTATAATATGTATTTGTGTGTGTGTGTGTGTGTGTAGAGAGTGGTGGAGTGAGAGAATGGTGGTGGTGGTGTATGAGTGAGAGTAGTGGTGGAGTTGTCATGTGTGTGTGTGTGTATGTGGTTATATGTATATATAAGTATATGAGTTTATATATATATATATATATATATATATATATATATATATATGGTTGTGTGTATATATATGATTTATATGTGTGTGTGTGTTTATATGAATAGTGGTGTGTGTGTGTTTAATTATAGGTAGAGGGATGATAGATATAATATATTAGATATCTAATTACCTATAGGAATTGTAGATAGATGTATATATATAGATATATATATATGTAGATAGATATATAGGATAGTATATATGTATATACATAGAGGAGAGAGGGGAGAGTAGTGCCAGCAGCAGCAGCTGCAGAAGCATGCGCAGCAGCAGCAGCAGCATGCAGCAGCAGCGCCCATTAGCAGCAGAGCAGCAGCAGGAGCTGCCAGGCAGGCTCCTTTTCCCCCTGTGACCCCCCTATATACACTATAAACCCCTCCCTAGTGATATATATACAAGTATATATAGGTAGATATATAGTATATTATATAGATAGATAAGGAAAAGAGTTAGGAAGAGGAAGGAAAAGAGTTAGGATTAGAAATAGAGAAGAGGAATTAGAGAAGTAAGGGAATTGAAGAAGAATAGGAAGGAGGGATAGAAGAGGAATTAGAGAAGAAGAAGAAGATTAGAGAAGTAGAGAGGAGGAGAAGAACTAGAATCGAGAATCGAAGAGGGAATTAGAACGAGGGCAAATAGAGAAGGTTTTGTTAGAAATCGAGTTAGAGGGCAAAATTGACCGGAGCGTGGATCGCGACGAAATGACATAGGCCTAGAATACGTGATTTAGATTTTGCGGGTAAGCTCCCGGGTGGAAATCGGGGTCGTAGGGCGCGGTTATCGCGCCGTGTCAGTGCGATCTCGAATATTCGAGATTTCTGCGAAGGGCCGTAAGGTGGACTAACGTCCACTTTACTTAGGTTTTGGTAGATAACGAACCTATAGGATAGTACCCTACTACCCTAGGGAGATCGGGTCAAAATAACTAGCGTAGGTAGGCTATTAGATTATCGCCAAGGGTAGAAATTTACCCTTAAAAAGGGTAAAATAGGATTTGGCCCACGGCCAAGATTCGAGTTTCCAAGTCCAAGATGGACTTGGATAGGATTGTATAGGTTGGTAATGAGCAGATTTAGCCGTCTAAACCTAGTCTTGGTCCGGTGACCACGGTTGCTTTTGGACTAAAAGTCAAATATGAGTCAACTCTTTACCCAAATTAGTTCCAAATTCTATTTAACTTGGGCAGTTGACTAAAAGTCAACTATTAGTCACCAGTGACCTAGGGTTGACTAGAGTTGACCTAGAGTTGACCAGAGTTGACCTGTCGACCAAAAGTCAACGGTAAGCAGTTTTTGACCTAGATTGATCCGGTTTAACTTCTAATGTTCTCCATGACCAGATGACCCGACTAGAATGTCTTGACCTAGAATGACTAAATAGGACTTAATTTGATTTAACTTTACTTCTAAACTTAGTATTGATACATCTTGTTCTCTATAGGTCCTCGAGACACTGCAGTTGCTCCAGTCGACGTATTTATCATCTTACAGGCAGGAGTAATTCTCTGATACTTATTCCCAATTTATGATAACTGTTATGATTCATGTAATTAGTGGTTGATATGCTTATTTCCGACACATGGTTCTCACGGATTGGTATTCTTGGATCCCGACGAGAGATGTTTTCTCCTTCTTAGGTTGGGATATATTGTGCAGCACCCTTGTAGCTCTTGCTCGATATATGGCATGATTCTAGAGAAGGCTAGCTACCTTCTCATTAGAATCCGTGCAGTGACGTGTCTGTTTGGATCCATTCTACCAGTGGGGTAGGGGGAGTAGTAGCGTAGGCCTGTGATCATATCCCCTTGTATTCTTGAACAGTGTGAGCCATTATACCGCACTTATGACTTGCCAGGCCGTTCTGACAGGTACCAAGCCGATCACAAGCTGAAACTACTACTCACACACATTGGATATAGCTTACCTTGATTGGTACATGCCATGATCCCGTTCTATCTTCTTGTTCTAGCTCTAGCTTTACAGCTTTACCATGCCATGAACATACATGTACACTCCATGATTCATTGATATGCTCTATTTACAGTCTTATAGTTTATCTATTGAGATCTGTGAGAGAGATATGTACTCGTTCCATCCTGACTGGACTGTTGATAAAATATTACAGATTTCGACGAGGGAGATTGCAGTACCTACTACGGTCCGGACGACGTAGTGGGCCTAGACTTGGTCCCGCAGGGCGTAGCTCCGCCTGACGAGACCACCACTTGTATAGTTTAGAGTAGGTCTTGTACTGGATTTGTTACCAGTTACTTTTGAGATGTACTACTTTTTGAGACTGTATTATATCGGACTGTATTTAGAGAATGGACATTGTATATTATTGTATGGACTTGACAGGTTATATTTTATCGTCTGTTGTC